>VXBL01002077.1:54292-105596 GCA_013400195.1 Aramus guarauna | reverse complement strand
GGGGAAAAAAAAAAAAAAAAAAGTTGTAAAATTGAATTGTGCAGAATCTGGAATATACCAGGAGCTGCCACACCTGCTCCACTGTAAAGAGGAAATTTTCTGTTCTTTGATGGAGTTGCCGTGCACATTCAGAGTCTGCAGCTGAAGTGGGCTTTTTGCTGTCTTTCCTTATTGTAATTGCCTAATTGGTTTGCTGCATTCACTCCTCAGTCACTGTAGTCGTTCAAGTGCTCTGAGTCCCATTAGATAGCCCCTTTCCATCTACATTACCTACTTAAGCAAATTTCAAATTAAGATTTTCTTTTTTTTTTTTTTCCTACAACTTCACCCTTTCTGATGTGCCAAGTAACTTGTGTGTTAGAAAAGGTGGTCTCACGGGCGGTGGGTTCCCACCTCCCCTCTCTTCCTCGTCAAGTCATGGAGAAGTGACGCTCATCACAGGAATGCATTCGTTGCATCCTGCTCCGATTTAGTCCTCTGCCTGGATGCATTTTTGTATTGTGGTTTTGTTGTTATAGCGGGAGAAGGAATGATTCATTGCTGTCTCACAGTGAAGGGGTCAGCGGGTCGCCCACAGCCATATCTTATTATCATCTGGAACTTAGTCTGCTGAGGTATTGCTAACCATCTGTAACACATACCGCTCATTTCTGTGGCACACTTATAACCTCTGCTAATTATTTATAAAGGGTTAATTAATAGGATTCTGCTCTAAGCAGTGACCCAGTGTTCTTTGTTTCTGGTCCTTCAGCTAAAGTAACAGCACTCCTGCTGAAAACAATGGTAATTTATTCTTGAGAACAAGGGGTTTGAGGTGCTGTATCAAAGCTCCACAAAAAATGAATGTGGCATCTACCTCTTTCCTCTGATCACTGATTTTGTAATTTTATAAAAGAAAGCAATCAAGTTTGTCTCATTATATTGGTGCTCATTGTTCAATTCCATTATCCTTGTAGACTTTTCTCTTAATGTTTGTTCCACTGTTTTAGTAAGGCTTGAAATTAGACTAATTCCCCAGATCACTCTTCTTCCAGTTTTAAAATTTAGATGAAACAGATTAAGATTATTGAGTTCTGAAAATCAAAGAGACAATAAGGTAGAACCATTAATGTGCTGAAAGAGACCATTTGCCTGGTCCCGTTAGCCCCTGCCCCGAAATCAAAAGCAGAGGGCACCTGGTATAATGAAAAGGAAGCAGGTCTACTGCAAGTTAAAGGAAATGCTTTTTAATACAGCTTGTAGCTAACTGGTAGAACTTGATGCTCGAAGATGCTGTCAGAGTAAGAAATTTAGCAAGACACAAAAAAGAAGGGAAGCTCATTATGAATAAGGAACAGTAGCTCCGATTCTGCAGTTGTTGTGATAATCCTCCCTTGCGTAGTGTTGCTGTTGTAACGGTGGGTTTACCTGAATGATGGAGGCTTTCGAGATCAATGTGAGTATCTGTAAATTGAGCTGAGGGGAAGATAAATGGACAAGGCTGTTCTGCTGCTCGCTTTGGGAAGATTTAAGGCAATAATTAGTGAGCCCAGGAAAATTATTTCTCTTCTTGCAGGTGGCTTTTATAAGATAGGTTAGTTGTAGTCTTTCAGGCTGAGATGAGAGTTGGGTCTTTCTCTAGGCCATTTGCAGGATGTGAAAGTCGGTGGGACTCCAGGCCGCTTCCACTACAGCAATCTCTGTGCTCTTCCTGGAAGAGGCATTAAACCTTTCCCATTCATGCTTTACAAACCCACCACAGACTGAGACCACCCGGCAATAACGCTCTAGAGAACCTCCCAAGCAGGTATCTCCTACTTTACTGAGCTCTAAACTGCTTTGTATCTACAAAGTACGATGAGTAGGGAGGAGGAGGACCTTTTGTTACACCTGCCTTGGTAGCTGAGCTCAATAGCTACTCTGCCTCTTCAACTCTATCAACTGTTTAGATATAAAATATATATATTTTTTTTAATCGCTAATGGGAAGATGAACAGGAGAGCTGAGAATAAGCCCACTGCGCTAATGGGGATTTTAGGCGTAAGAGATGTGCGTGCACATTTTCAGCCCTGCTTCCCCCCCTACGCTTCATTATTGCTTTCCTGGCCTCTTTAAAAATTAAACAGTTTCGTAAACAGGCAGTAGTTTTTAATGCATTTTACCCATTCTGTCTATTAAAAGATCTTGACCCCTTCATTTCCATCTTTTGGGATAAAAGTAGTAAGTTGTGCCAATTTGGTAGTCAGTGTGTGGAAATCAGTGTGTCTATGAAATGCATATTCTCTTTGATTGCCTGCATTTAAGCCTGATTATGTTCAAATCACCCAAACATCACAAAGTGCTATGCGAAGTATAATAATCTGTCAGCAGACAGAGAGAAGGGGAAGCAACCTTTTAAATTTTGGTAGAACCCAAAGAGTTTTACACATCAGCTTTTCGAACGCCAGCCTGTCGGGAACATCTCAGAGCCAAGAGCCCGGGTGCTACTTTGCAAGCACTGAAGCTCGGAGGTCTCTTTAATGCCAAGAATATGTTTTGCATTTTAGTAAATCCACCCCAAAAGTCGCTCATGTTGCACAATTCACTTGCGTGCTACCAGATTCCTGCGATATTTGCTGGTATTAATGATCTGACGTTCCTGTTGGGTGCAATGGAGATGGTGGCAGGTCTTTGGCCAGCCTCCAAAGAAAATGAAGTACCTGCTAGCCTAACGCCCGCGTTGCTGCTGAGCGGTGTGTCCCAGACACCCCGCGCTCGGCCTTTGCCAGGAGATTTCTTGATCGGTTTCCGCTCGAATAAGAGCCCGCAGTGTGCTCTGATGATGGGCAGGAGGGGTAAGAAGACTCCTGCTGCCTTGGACTGCCGGGGAGGCAGTGACCACGCTTCTCTGCATCGCTCCATGTGGATTTTTCAGTGCAGTGCTCCTCGCCTGGGAGGCAATTTCTGCACCCCTAAAATGATTGCCTCGGCCCCTAGCCCGGCACTCCATGCCCACAAAATCTAGATGTCAAAATAACTTGTTTACCCTCTAGGCTGTGACACCGCTGGGCTGGCAGTACCTGGCACCCCTCAGGAGGGGGATGAGGGCACCCCGTTATCCCCCTGCCCGCAGTCCCGCGGTGGTACAGGGATGCCCCACGGGATCGGGATCGCTGCACGCTGTGCTGCCCGTGGCATGGACGGAGCCTCCTGCTCCCCGACGTGGCCGGTCTGGCACTTCTTCATGGGAGCTGTGGTCAGTCAGAAAGGTTTGAGTGTGGGGATGGCTTTCAAATCACTAACTTACATTTATGAAAGCAGGGAGACGGTTTGTCATTTCTCTGCCGTAGTGCTGAAGCTATTGCACGTGGAGTCCCGTCTGGGTGTGGGGTCCCTGATGCACAGGCGCCGTGGGAGGAGGAAGGGATGGAGTGGGAGCCGTGACTCCGAGTCCTCGTCTTCCCTCTGCCTCTTTGTGGCTGGTAGTGCTTTAAATTGTCAGCTTAATGCATTCATCCATTTAGCTCAAAAATATGTTTGAAGAGAGGAGGGTGAGGGCAGACCTTTTGCCTGAAGGGGGATGTTGGCTTTGCAGAATTCCAGCTTTACTGCTTCCCAATTAAGGCCCAACAATGTCTCTAGTGGGTGGGAGTCACCGGCTTTCCTTTGTCCGGTAAGGTTGGAAGGTCTCTGGGTTGGGAGCTCTCTCCTACACGTGTGTGTGTGTGTGTGTGTGTGTATGCAGGGACGCTGCCTGGCATGGTGTCCGTGTCTCTGCTCCGGAGAGCTCTGGGTGCCGTCACAGCACAAACCCACGGCAGTACCGGTGCAGCGGGCGAGCAGAGTGAAGGCTGTTTGCTTGTCTCCAGGCAGCTGTGCCCGGAGGTTTCCTCGTCCTCTAAGAAAGCACGGTTGTTGCAGTTTTAGGACTGTGCTCTCAATCTCTTAAGTAAATTACCAAGAAAAATGGTTGGTGCTATTTTTTTCTCCTTGCGCTCTGCTGGTTCTGTTTAGGGCTGTTGTGCCGGATTTTCTCCCTTTTATCCTCTTGTTTTAGAGCATGTCTGCCTTTTTCCTTTCTCTTTATATTGAGATTTGTCATTTCTTTTATAGAAATTAAAATGCTGCATCCCTACCAATCTGAGACTGAAGCAAAACTGAGACTAGAGAATAGTTTGTTTCTAATTGAGATTTGAAAAATATCCTTCAATAAATGCTTTCAGCTATTATGCGTGGGAATATTTTGATTACACTTGCTATGGCAAGCCCACATTCTGCCATTGCAGGATAAGAGGACAAACGAGAGCAGTATTTACCACCAAGAGGTGTCTATCCTGAAGAGCAGATGGCTCGGGGTGGAAGCCATGTTGCACGTGCACATACATCGCTGCGTGGCGTGCGAGTGCGGTGTGAAGAGGCACGCAGTGATGTAAAATGCTGTCAGGGTTGCTTGCCCACACTGGGCTTTTTTTTTTGTTTTTCTTTTTTCTTTGTGCCTCTGTAGCCTTTAGCACCTCCAGCCCTTTGGGGATTCCCCAAGCACCAGGCAAACATCCCCCGGTGCGGTGAGAGCGCCCTGGAAGATGGGCTGAAGGCTTTTGGTGTGGGTCTACAAAAGACAACTGAGAAAAGCCAGCCTTGCGTTATTAAATTTAAACTCCTTGCCTGGAACATAGAGCTCTGGAAAACCAGTAGGAGTCTATAAGTCAAAAAAAAAAAAGCAACAACAACAACAAAAAAAAAAACATCTGGAAAATGCTGCTGCAGCGTGAGTGTCCAGCATGGGCAGGCAGGAGGGGAGAATTGTCAGCAGGAATATTCTGGGAGTATTCATGGAGTTAAACATGCTTTGTAACGTCAAAATACAGGCGGGTGTGGAAAGGCTAAGCAGCTAACAGCTAGCTCAGTAGTCCTAAATCTGCAGTTGAGCTATAAACAAGCGAAGCCCGATGTCCATCAGCAGCTTGACATGGGAGTGCCTGGCGTCCGTGCATGGCTGAGCTCGGCAGTTTAGCGGCGGCGTGCAGCTGGCTCTGGGAGCGAGGAGTCGCTCGGTGACAGACAGTTAATGGTGAGGCAGCTCTGCCATTTGGGAAGGGCTCAGATGGATACCAACCCATGAAAAGAACTAAATTCGGAGAGAGAAAAGGAGCGTCTGGATGCTTAACGCCATCAGGCGCTCTGTGGAGGACAGACAGGAGTGGACGCTGTTGAGGAGGTCTTAGTTTGCTTTGGTGTGGGCGCAAGGTATGGCTGACCACGGCGTCGTGGCATCGTGATCGATGCGAGGGGTGACAGCGAGCCGCCTTGCTGCCCACGCGTCACGCCTGGCCCTTTCTGCTCTGCGCGATGGGAGAGCCACGAGCCGACTGCTCGTAGGCTGTGACAGCTCCCTTGGCTCCTTGTTATCTTTTTTCCCCCCCAAACATTCAAGCTCGGGGTGCCACCCTGGACGTCAGGGAGTTAATTATGTGTGAATGCAGAAGAATAACTAAGACTCTGCCAGAGGCAGCTCCCGGCAGACCCGAGACACAACACTCTGTGCCTGGAGTGAAGACCTGGAGTCCTCCGAGTCCGCTGCCTCCTGGGTGGCTGGACCAGAAGGACAGACTTGTGCCTCGTGTCCAAAACCAACCCCTCCAGAGCCCGCAGCTCAACCTGGTGTTTGTCAGCGCTGCCTTCCTGCTTCTGAAACAAGTGCCTGTGCGTGCCTGGCCGCCTCTGCCCTCCCGTGCCAGGACACCTCTGCTGCGTCCAGGTACAGTGCTGCAGAAGAGGAGGCTGAGGGCTGAGCAGTGCCGGAAGGTTTTTCCATGCCCTCTTTAAAAATAAATGTACTTGCATGTAAGGATTGCATTCTCTTATGGAAAGAAGCGTCCTTAATAATAAGTGTCTTTTTTCTTACCTCTGACCGCTCCGATGCTGCATATTGCCAGGGTCCCAAGTGTCAGCCCTTAGTTTCCCCCCTCCGCGGGTTTACTTCCCGCGCTGGGTTAGGAAGCGAAGAGACGGAAGTGTTAAACGGGTGTGAATGCCAGCGCCGCGACAGGGAGCACTAGGGCCTGTGCTGCCTCTGCGGGTACAGGGTCTGGGACCCCCCCCTCTCCCCAGTGCCAGACCCCAGTCTCCCCAGCATCGTGCAGCAGGCAGGATGCAGCACAGGCAAGTATGTTTGTCGGTTAAACATTTGCTCAGCTGGGCAGCTGAGAGTGAGCGAATCCATGATTTTTGTCTCCTTTTTTTTTTCCTTTTTCTTTTTTTTTGGCTAAAAGGTCAAATTTACATTGAATAAATTTGTGTTCCACATGGTAAAAACAAATGTAACCACTCAAGTGCGTGCAAGGGGTATTGCCTGCTAACTAGGGCGCTCGGAAGAGCACTCGCTTGTGTCTGGAGGCAGGCGATTACTCTCAAGTATTGTTCTTTTTCGAGCGAGCCTTTGCAGGGAGAGCAGAGGAGGCGGCGGGCGCTGCAGGGAGAGGGACCGTGGCGGCCGCTGCTGCGGTTTTCGGCTGGCTGTGGGGAGGCAGAGCCGGGTCCGGGCTGCTGGGGAGGCCTGCCTCGCTGCATCGGAGAGGGCTGAAAGTCGGCAACCCTAAAGGCAGTGACTTGTAAAGCAAATGGCTGAAATCCTGCAGGGGTTTGGGAAGCGCTGAGCATCATCAGCTTCTCCAAAGGAGGCCTGTGGGGCTTTTCTTTTTGACCCGCAGGCACTTGAGGAGGAGCTGCAGGAGGATGCTAGAGGAAAGAGGGATGTGGTGGCTGTTGAAGGCCAGGGCTGGGGCGCAGGGCCAGAGGCAGCCTCGTCGCAAGGCTCTCCCCACATCTCCAGCTCCTTTGTCACTCTGCTGCCTCTTCCCTCCCAACAGTTCATCGGTTTTGCAGCTTTCTGTCTCAAATCCTCCTGCCACCTCCGAGCGTGGAAACTCATCCCGCTCAAGGCGTGCAAAGCCACTGTGCCCTTGTCATTCAGGTCTCCCTGGAGAGCTCGGATGGAGAAGGGATGGCTTGTGGGATCCCCCAGCCCCGTGTGTGTGTGTGCGCTCAGCGTTTCCCTCCCGGCAGGCATCCCTCAGCATTGCCCCCCTCCAAACGTGGGTTTTCCTTGCGCTGAGTCTGTCTCCCTGCCCACGCAGCACCTGACACGCCAGAGCTGAATCAGAGCACTGCGACTCCCCGCTGCGGAGTCGGGCTCCGGCAGACTCTACAAGTCTTCTGCTGGGCATGGCCGGTGGGCGGCTGGGACCTGTATCTGTGGGGCCACCTTGCTGCCCTGTGCTACATGTCTGAGCGTGGAGGGGTTGGTCACCAGGCCCGGGACTTTCCGTGGCCGTTTGGGTGGATCTTCTGCCCCTTGTGCATTGCCGGCCTCAAGCGCAGCCTCGGGCAGGGCAGGTGCCGCAGCTGGGGAGGAGGTGACCAGGACTTAGGTATGCTGAGCACAGCCGCAAAGCGAGGAGTTGCATATGCTCACCGTTTACCTCCGCTCACCTCACCGAAATGTCTGTTGTCCATGTGCACCAGGGCCGTGGTTTTGCAAACAGCTAAACCGGCTCGTACTTGCCAGTAAGCGCCAGCTGCGAGGCTGTCAGCCTTCCTCGGCACGGGTGGACCTTTCCCTGAGCTGCCTTGACTCACCAACCAAATGGAGGTGGCCCTTGATTTGTTTTGCTTGGATGGTTTTCTTCCAGCCAAGCATACTGGATCATCTCTTAGAGGAGTTGGCACATGGAGGAGGCCAGTAGAAGAGGTGGAAAAGAATGGGACCATCCCTCCTCAGCAGCTTTTAAGCATCCCAGTGTCCGTGGCCAGCCAAGGGGGCATGAAGAGATTTTCAGTGTTTCTTAAACAAAGGAATCAGTGGTGAGCCAAGGAGATGGCATCTGCTCTACCAAATGTGTGTTTGCATCTCCAAGCAAAGGAAGCCATGCTTGTTATGAAGTAGATAGGCTATGTCCTGGGTGGGGAAGAAAGGGAAACTATTTTGGGGAAGAGAGAGTAAACCTCTCCAGGGCCTCTAAAGGACTTAAAACAGGAGGTAAGTACAAATAAGTGTAGTAGAGGGAGAGGCAGATTTCACGGCCGGAGGTGAAGCCTGGTTGTCTTTCATTCCTTCACTAGTGCCTCTTACAAACCCTCGTAACTGTGTTTTCTCTTTGGGTAATTCTAGCAGGGTTTTTTTCTGTTCTACATTAATTTGTCTGAGTTAAATGTTGTTTCCAGGTAAATGGGTAAGAACAAATCATTCTCCACCCAAAGCTGTGGCACGTCTCTAAACCAGAGCTCTGTGGACAGGTTAGCAGCGTGCCCTCGTGGAAGCTGCACAGATGAGGTAGAGAGCTGCTGTTGCAGGGCCAGGAGAAATAGAAGTGTGTTTTGGTGAGCTGCACCGAGATACTCCATGCTGCTAGATACTGGTGACGGCCAGCTGGAAACCCAAGGGCTTTTGGGTTAGGGATTGTGCGTCTGGTCCAGGCGTGGTGTCCAGAGACCTCCTCCTTTCAGTGATGGTGGCTGCGGTAAGGAGAGATGCAGCTGCATCAGTCTTACTCCAGCACCACATCTGGCCACGGAGCACGGAGAACAATGAGCCAGGTGCCGCAGGGCTTGTTTTGTCTTACCCTTCCTTGCTCTTGCTTTCATGCCTGTCTTGCACGGGCTCTGACTGCTGAAGAGATGCCGGAGCTCCCCGCTGTCCCTGGGACCAGGGCTTTGCAGTGCTGGCAAACAGCTCTGGGCGAGGACGCTGCACCCCGTGGGGTGCAGTGAGCTCCCTGCACCCCAAAAGTGAAACAAATGACAGCAGAATTTCCTGGTGCATGCTCTGCACGGCAGGTCCAACCCCAGGGCAGCCTGCAAAGGGAAAACCTCCCTGAGAGCAGCTCTTACCTGCTTAGTATTAAATGATGTGGGTCCCACCGCTCTTCCCCAGTCGTTACTCTAGGATTTACGATAGCTGTGATATGCTGGTCCATGGATAATGCCCTTGCTGCAGTTCAGTGAATTGTTCGTTGGGTTGATTGTGATTGTATGACAGTGTCTGGGAGCTCTTTTGAACCAGAGGATGCTGCAGATGCTCCTCTATGGCTGAGCGTTGGGAAGGGAAGCTGTTCGCGTGCCGGCGGTGGCAATTTCACGGCACTGGCTGTGGTTTGAGAATCGACACATCGCTCAGAGCTGATGGAGGTAAAATCATGGCTGTAGGGATAACAGGGAGGGGAGATAAACCCATTAAGCAGGGAGTGGGGATAACCCCATGAAACGGGGACTGCCTGGGCCCTCGGTCACAGCGCTGCGCTGGGGAGCCACGGCTTGGGTCCTGGCTCTGCTGCTGCTTCCCGGGCAAACTTGGACGTGTTTCTAAATATATAAAGGGGCCCTGGAGGATAAAGCTCTCCCCTGTCCTCTACTGTGAGGATAAAATGATAAGCAACTGTGAAAATTTCCAGCCCTGCTGTGAAGGGCCTTGGAAATACCTGGGAAGGACAATAAATTCCCAAGCTATGAGCATTGCTTAACCTAAGCTGCTTTCCATGGTCTCTGCACTGCAGTACTGTGGTTTTGGAGTCGCTCTACCATTTGTCCTTCAAAGAGCACAGCAAGGAAAAGAGTTTCTTTCCCAATTCCAGCATTTATTCTGCTGGTGCTGTTCTGTTCCTCTCGTTTTAGATAGCGTTTCTGTGCTCCATCTATCAGACCTCTGGGTGCCCTGGAATCAATCAGGAATTCCAGCCTTGTGCCTGCTAATTGCGCAGCCGTTTGGTGGCTGGGAGCTCTTCCAGCTGATGGATGGTGTGCGTGGAGGTTTTACTCCATCTGACTGATGCTCCGTAAGCAGCATGGTGTTGCGTGCACGCCCAGCGTGGGGGCAAGGGTAGGCACTTGCACAACTGTGCAAAACGAGACGTGTTGCCTGTGTACAGGGGTGCACCCTCAATGGTACCAGGGAGCAATGGCTGTCGAAGGGGTGCAGGGTTGGCTGGAGCGCGGCACGGACTCGTGTGTGACGCTGAAACGCAGGAACGGACCCTGAGGTGGTTTGAGGGACTTGGCAGGGTACAAGAAATCAGCGGTGCTCTCCGCTGGGAGGGCACCCGGGAGCAGATGTGCTCTGACAAAACCAGCGTGTGCCCGTCTGCATGATGCTCGTGAGGTGGCAGAGGAGCGACGTGCAACCAGGTCCATCTCCCAGCCTCTTGTAGAAGCCGGGGTCAGCGGCTGGACTGGAAATAGCTCAGAGATCTGCATGGCTTCCACAGGTGCCTGCAGCTGCCCTGAGCGGTCTTCCGATAGCCCTGCAGGGCTGGCCAGTGGTGGCTGCCCCGGCACACCTTGGAGAAGTCTTCTTGCATCTGTAAACAAATTTGGATCTGAAGGTAGAGCGTGCCGAAGTGACAGGTTTATCCTTCTGAGGCACTTTCATTTTGCAGGTTCGGCTTGACGTGTCAGGCAGCTTCTCAGATTGTAACCTGAAAGGGTATTATAGGAGATGCTGTACTCTGGGTGACATTTTTAATCTTTCATCTCTTCCAGCTAATGCGTTTCCACTGATCAGTTTGCCAGGCGGAGCGGCCTCGCTGACGATGCCAGGTCTGAGTTCCTCTGCCGCCTGCCTCTCATTTTGCACGCGCTGCCACGCGGCTTAACAATTGTGTTTTTCATGAATAATTTGTCCTCTCCACATCAGGCAGTCTGTGGCACTCTGCACCCGTCGGCTTTGCGGAGGGAAACAGCCAAGTGAACAGAACAGCCGGCGACGCTGGTCCTGGGCGAGTCTGCCCCGTGCCTCCTGCACCCCAAACAGGGGTTCATTCCTTTCTACTTCACAGCAGCGTCCTTTGCTGCATGCACGCACGCTCCGTGCAGCTCCCTTTTAGCTATGCTCTCTTGAGGAGTGACGTTTCAGTGTCAGCAGGGGAGTCGAAGGCTGTACCCTTCCCCAGGAGAGCGCCCGGCACCTCTGTTTGCTCCTTGCTGCGCTTCATCTCTTGCGATGGTGCGTTGGAGGGCAGCGAGGGACCGAAGCAGCCCTTGCCCCTGTCGTGCTGGCCTGGGAGTTTGCTCTTTAGTTATCCCCCAGGTCCCAAGGCTGCTGCAAGTTCCCTTTTAAGAGCAGCACGCACCCTGAGGCTCCTGGGGTGGGCGTTTTGCAGTGGGTGCTCAGCTTAGGGCTCTCCAGGTGCAGCTTTCCTTGGGGAGGTTTGTTCCTGCTGCCACTGAATCCCATTGCTGCGGTCCCACCGGCTGCTGTCCGTGTGGCTTTCCCGGGGATCAGCTGTGTCCCGTGGCAGGCGAAGGAGCTGGTTCAGCCCTCGTACTTCAGCGGAGCAGATGACATCTTCGATGAGCTGTTACTTGCCCCGGAAAATTCCTGTGAGCGCTCTGCTGTCAGCAGAACCGCACGGAATTAGGATGTGGGATGTGCTCCTTGCGGTCCTCGGAGCGGCATCCCGCTCGCAGCAGAAATGGGTTCAGATTCCCGTGTTTGCTGAGGAAAGCCCCCCCCTGCCAGAAATAACGTGGGACGCAGCAGGTCAGGCAGGGGACTGGCAGGGCTGCGGGGGGATGCCCTGGCCCGTGGGGTACAGGCGTTGGGCACAGCGGTTTCTCGGAGGAACGTGGTGCTTGCCAAGCCCTGCCTCAGGAGACTGGTGCAGAGTTGTTTCTCCCAATGCATTTTCTGACTTTTCTCCCATCTTGTTCCAACATCTCATCGCAGACATTCTTCCTTCCAGAAATAGTGGCATTAGCCAATAAAAGCTACCCCCTTTAAACAAAAGGGGTGGGAAAGAGGTGAATATTCCTCTGGAGTAGCAGCGCTTGCAGGTGATCTCCATCCGTGGGAGCCCTGGCTCTGTCCCGGCACTGCCGCCACGCTTCCGCACCCGACTCCGTCTGTGAAAGTCAAGGTGAAGATTTCCCGTGGACCTTCTGGGCTTTCAGTCAGGCCCTAACTCACTTGTGGATCACATAGGAATGGCTAAATCGATATAGTCACGTTTTTACAGAGGGGGAAACGGAGGTGTCTGAGTCGGGATGTGGATGCAGCTGCGTGGGAAGTCGGTGCCCAGGCTCCGCGCGTCCCAGGAGAGGGACAGAGGGAAAGGTGCAGCGGCCCGACTATTAGGTAGGAAGGGTCCTATTTTTGCAGTCAGGAGGGTTGAGGTTCCCTTCTGCTTTTTGACAGCTTTGAACCGATGACTTTGACCTGAAAGCCTTGCTCCTGCCTTGTCGATGACCCTTAGGTGCCGTGGTTGCGCGGCCGGTTCGGAAGCTCAAAGGCAGACCGGCGCTATCGGGTGCTTCTTGGATAACGGCCCACGGGCTGTCATTTCTGTTGGCTTGTGATACTCAGCGCATGTTTTCAAATACCAACTGGAGTTGTTTGCAAATGCCTAGTAAATCCCAAAATAGCCCCAATTTGCTGAATTTTGTGAATAGCATTCAGCCCACTCCAGTTACAATAGCAGCCTGCCTCCATGCCTCGCCGGAGCTTTGCGGAGGTACAATAGCGAGAGGGGCGACGAGTGAGGCTGGGCGAGCAAATGTTATTATTCCAGCTTGCTGCACAAACAATGGATGCTATTTGTTTTGCTGGCTTCTAGAGTGTCTTATTTGTATCGGCTCCGATTCTTTCGCTGCGTTCCTCGTTTTTCTTTTGTGGCTTTCCCGTCTTTGGGGATTCATTGTCCTGGTGAAGCGTGGTCCCTTTCGGTTGGTGCTCTGGAGCTGGAGGACTGGTGCTGGGATGCGAATCGCCTCCGATCGCCTCTCCCTCCTGCGTGGGTGGGATGTGGGGGATGTCTGTCTGCGAGCATCCCTTCCGCTAACCCGCAGTGGCACGTCCTCAGTTCCCCGGGCTCCCTGGGAAGCCTGGCAGATCAGGGGCTGCCTTCCCCTCTCGCCCCAAGCTCCTCTTGCTCTGCTGTTTACATGCCGGAAAGTTTATCTGCCGCAGCTTCTTCCCCGGAGTCCAGCAACGCGACGCTGATGAGGAGTGACAGGAAGGTCACAGCGCAGGGGAGGAGAGGATGGAGAACGTGCCCTGAGCTCGGCTCTGCCTCCCCAGCCCCGCTCCGTCTCTGCCCGGCACAGCCTTGCCGGGGCAGCGGGGACGTCCTCAGCCGCCCTTGGCGCTGCTGGAGGTGGCAGCCTTCCCTTTCCCCAGGGGCTCTGCTTCACATGAGGCCGCCCTTTACGGTTCTTTATTTATTCATCATTTGTGTTTTATTTCTCATTGTCCTTCTGAGTCGCTGGGTGCACGTGATGAGCCTGAGGGAGCTGCGGGGGACAGGCGGGTGCCGATGTCCCCGACGTGTACAGGGTGCGATGGGATGGGTCTTGTACTGGGGGTCGGAGGAGGTGGCACCTGTCAGAGCCCCGGGGTGCTCAGGCTTTATTTATTTCTGAAGGGAAGGGAGAGCTGGGTGCTGTGATCCCTCTCTCCAGCAGCGTCTGAAGCCTCAGACCGTGAGTGGGATTGGAAAGGGTAAAATTCGTTAGCATCTTAAAAATAAAAACAAAAACATGGCTGTCTCTTCAGATTTGCTGCAGGCTGACGGACTGCTGGACCGCACCGAGCAGTTGCTGCCCGGCAGAGACCTCTCTCCGAGGCTGGCTGTGGTAATTGCAGAGCACGGTGCTCAGCATAGCCGTGCTTGGCATCTATAGCTAATCTGAAAATAAGTCACTATATATTTCATTAGAACCAGCTGCTTCTGCTTTTATTTGCTTATTTTGAATGATGCTCTGTTCCTTTGAAAACCAATTTGTTTTAGAAAAATGGTCTGTTTGTGTTAGCAGCCCGTGCCCTGCGTGGCCCATCCTGCCCCGTCCCTCCCTCCACGGGACACTCTCAGCAGTGGGGCTGAGCCCCCGTCCACCCACGCTGCAGGGGCTGGGGCAGGTGGAGGTGGTCCCCGGGTGATGTCCTGGCTTGGGACACACGCCTGCACGTCCTGATGAACAACTTGCCCACGAATGGCTCGGTCCCTCCGTACCCTGTCTGTAAAGGGGAGATGGAGCAACGAGTTTGGAGGTCCCTGGGTTGCTGTGAGTACCTGTGAGTAGGTGGGCTGTCAAGATACACCCATAATTTGGCCAAGACGAGGTGAGCGGGCTGGCTTCACTAATTTTTTTGCTGGAAAGCTGCCTGAAGTAATTGCCTGGCCTGCCGTGCTCAGCTGAGCCAGGGCTCTTTGTCACACGGTCTCACCACAGCAGCAAATGAAACCTGTTAACTTTCCGGATACCACCCTGCCCCACCTCACTCAGTTTGGAAGTTGCAGGATTTATATTATAAAGCTTCATGCCGCTACTACAAGTGGTAGCGATGTATTTTCTTTGTAAAGCGGAGGTTTAGATTCTCACGTCGTCTCGTGGCCGAGGAGTTGCTGCTTTGCAGAGCAAAGCCCCCTGCCCCGGGGAGGGAGAAGCGATGCCGCCAGCTCGGATGGGCCGGGAGGAAACCTCCTTACAGCCGAAACCTCGCACGCTGGTTGCGTGTGTATCCGTTAACATACGGCAATTAGGAAACTTATTTCCAGCCCGCTGTTTGCCGTGACAGATTCCTGAACCCCAGCCAGCGCTTCGCGGGAGGAGCTGTCATGGAAGAGGAAATAATGGGAATCTCGGGCTTTTTATAGCGCTACCCGTTCTCTCCCGGCTGCCTGCGGGGAGCCTGATGTCCCCAGCACCATGCGTGATGGGAACCCGCTGCGAGGTGGGCGGCCAGAGGGGGACCTGGCTCTGGGGACAAGGTGGGAGCCAGCGTTTCTGCTGGGCGATGAGCTGCGAGGCTGAAGCAAGCCGGTCGCCCACCCATCCAAAACCTGTGTGTGCCAGGATGCCGTCTGTTGGAGGGTGCTTCCCAATCCTCGCAGCCGGCAGCTGCCTGACTGCTTGCTGCCTGTAAGGGGAGTGGGTGTTTGGGAATTTTTCGGCGTTGGTGGTGATTTTGATGCCTCAGCTGTTTGGTGGTTTAACTGGAGACGCTGCAAGCGTGCCTGGTTCTCAGACTGAAGTAGAGCTCTGCTGAGCGCGTGAATCCAGGTCCTGAACCGCTCAGTTGCCTAAAAGGACCCGGGTGTGGGAGTGAGGAGAAGCTGGTGCTGGAGGCCAGCAGGTCTCCTGGAGCAGATCTAGAGGTATTTCAGACCAGACCGTCCCTGCCTTTCGATGCAGCCTCCTGGACGGGGCTTGCTGCTGTTAATCTTCCCTGGGGACATCAATGCTCCCTGCAGTTTTAGGAGAGAAGAACCTAATTTGACGTCCCCATGCTGTCCCTGCCTCGCCTTGCACCCAAAGATTCGGTGACATTTGTGCAAGAGAAGCAAAAAGCAGTGTCAGAGCACATGGTCGTAAAGTCCCTGGCCCGGCTCTGTCTCTCCTGCTTCTTTCCATACCTTTTCGACGCACCTCAAGGTCATTGGGCTGCCGCTTTCCACAAATTGCATTTTCCGTTCCCCCTCTTGCTCTCGTGTTCAGCCAAGTCCAGCTGCTGCACAGCCGCCGTGATTAAAGTGTCCAGGCTCTCGCTGCGATGGCAAAATACCTCCACGTGTTGGTTTCCTTAATGCACTCAGCCTTGTTGCCTGGCGAGAAGCTGATTGACCCCTCCAGATCCCGGCGGGCAGCTGTTAAACACCCCCTTGTCCCAAACACGCCGGCTAACGAGTCCCTTCCCAAGGGCATCTCCCCCCTTCCCCACGTCCGGCTGCACTCTTACGCTCTCCCTTCCCCTCGGAGCGAAACCTCCGGAGTGGGAGCACACGCCGTGTGGTCTGCTCTCAATTAAAGCGCATTTGCCTGTTGGTATTTCAGAAATGGAAATGACCGCAATCGAGCCCATTTAAATTAGGAGTGATGGTATGGGAACGTGCTGTCATGCTGGTTACCGAAGGCTCTTTCAGTGTGATGCTGCAATTCAGGGATGCCGGTTAAAGCATCCCTCTTTTATCCTGACTTTGTGTGGTGAGGACACAGAGAAGACCAAGCTTTACTTGGCAGAAAGGCAAAGGGGAGGAAATCGTGGGGGCTGTATTTATTGCTGTCAACTGTCAGCGTGGGAGAAAAGACCAGCTGGATTCATAAACTGTGTGTAACCCACCTTGGGGACAGAGACATCTTGGCTGCAATTTGGGAGGGAGTTTCCATCAGGAGTTCGTAGGCACGGCCAGAAGCTTGCAAGACCAGAGCTTTTCTGGCGCTGTGCGAAGGGGTGATGAGACGTGACCTGTGCAGCAGCGCGGTTCTCCCCCCTGCTTTCCGGGGGTCCCCAGAGAGCTGCACCCCACCGCCCCGGCCCTGCAACCCTGCGCTGTGGTCGGGGGGGGAGATGGCAGCCTGTGCAAAGCCCCGAACCCCGCTGGCCTCTTCCCTCTGCCCCCTCCTGAAGGGAAGAGCTACGTGGCCGTGGTTCGTAAAAGTGAAATATAATCTGTCATTAATTATTCTGGTCTCTGTGACTCAAGTGTAAATGACACAATGACATCTGTCTGAGCCAGCAGCCGGCTTTCACAAGGGGAACGAGTGGCAGCCGTGTTTTGGGAGAGAGCTGCTGCCAGGTTCGACTCATCCCTGGCACAGGGGAAGCCCCGCAGCCCCCCGAGCGGACCCTGGGTATGGCACAGGAGGAGGGTACCGACAGCCCTGGGCTGTCCTCCTGCACCCCACGGCGAGGCCGCTGCTCGAGAAGCTCCTCCGCACTCCTCTCTGCAGCTGTGGTACAACAAATTCATAGTAACAATAATAGTGCGTGCCAGGCGAGACACGCTGCGACGTACGGCAGAGATCCCAGTGCCCTTGCCGGGCTGGAACTGCTGGTGTGAAGGTTGGGAGCAGCCCCTTAAAATGTGGGTGGTCACTGGGGGTGTGGAAGCGGTGTGGTCGTAGCCTCTTACCCTCCTTGTCTCCGCTTGTGTTGTAATCAGAGGGCTGCGCATCCCCCTCCCCACTCCGGGGCCGTCGGAGTCGAGCTGGAGCCGTTTCGGGAGCAGCACGCAGCTTCCCAGAGGAGCAGGTAGTGCGCGTGGTTCTCAGTGTTCCAGCAGCACAAATCGACTGTACCATTGACAGATTTTGTCCCTCTGCTGCTCCTCAGCACTTTTCTTTGATTTTCTACAAAGATTTCTTGGTTCCCACCCCAGCTTTCATTATTAAAGGGGTGTTTTTCTATCCGGCGCTTTATTTTTGTGACTGTGGCACGCACGCTATTGCTCACTTAGGAGTCACCGCTGCTTTTGGAGGGGGAAGAGTCAAGGTGGAGGGTGGCGACATTTTTTCCTTAACCTTTTTTGCCTTCTGTATTAGTGAGACTCTGCTGAGGATCGTGCTGGAGAGCCGTGCCAGGAGGGCACTCCGAGGGCGGCCACACAGCCTTCGCCTCCCGCGTTCAGCCGTGCGTGCACGCGCGTGGTTGTGCGTGCCGCTTGCTGCACGCTCCCAGCAGCTGAGCTTATTTCGGAAAGGCTCAGCTGCTTAACAGCAGCTGCTCCGGAGGTTGGAGTTGTTCTTCATGGGAGAACAAGCTTTGTTCCCCTGCCACAGGAGGTATTCAGTGGCAACTGGTTTTTGCCCAAATCCTTATTTGTGCTACCTGTGCCTGGAGACACCGAGAGAGAGGGTCGCTGTTTTGCCCGTCTCTGGATGCCATCGGAGAGGATTTTGCAGAGGTAGTTCCCCGAGGATTTTGCGAAGTGCTGTTCTTCCCAATAATTTTCCAAATGCCATTTGTGCTCCGAGTAGGGTTTTATTGCGAGCATTAACAGCACAAAGAGCGTACTGTGGCTCTTTCTTGAGTTAACTACAAGCAGCTGTTCTGGTTGGAAACTCAATTTCCCTCTTCTATGCTAAAGTTGACCATATTTCTTAAGGATATCCGCTTTCACAAGGGAAACGGTGTTGGGGAGGACCATGCTGTTCTGCGCTGTCTCTCGGCGGCCCGTTTCTTCCCGTACCGCCCCAAGTTTCCACGCTGAGAGCATCAGTGGGGCGAGAAAGATGAGTTGCGTTGATGAGTGGGTTTGTGCGGGGGGGGGGGGTGGGGGTCTTTTTGGCTAAGAGCTCTCTTGAGTCTCACCGGCTTCTCGGCCAGACACGCAACACGGCGAGCGTCGCTGCCGTTGTCCTTGCTGACCTGAGCTGCACCCGCCCCGTCGATGCGCCAGTGGAAGACTCTGCAGCTGGCAGCTCTTCCCCCGGACCCTGGCTGCAGCATGTTACAAGCTTCATCTCTGATTAGTATTGTACTATCTTATTTTTGTTAAAAGTAACAAAAATTGAAGCCCAGTCCCTGTTCCGCGATGTGAGTAGCATTTAAAGTTGATGATGATTGCAGTTCTTTTAGCCTCTTTTGTTGCACAGGGTGGTTTAGTATGTTTACCCACAGTATTTTTGGCATGTGGGTTTCACAATTTGTTTAGCAATGTCAATACCATCTGGAGCATCATCTATTTAAAGTACATTAGAGAGATGAGGAACAACCTATCATATTTTTCCATAGGGTGCATCAAGATTGGAAATGAGAGTCATTCAGAAAGGTTTAATGGGAAAGAGATGTGCGTTGTGCTGCACGCTTGTCTCTTATCACGAGCGGTTATGGCTCTGGTGCCGTTCCTCCGCTGCTTTTCCTAATTGTATTGTGCCGCTGTATGATATCTGCCTCGGAAAGCAAACAGAGCTGTCTTAAAGGTGAGATGAGGGGACAGTGCCTTTGACGTATTCCCCGGAATCGAGTAGGACTGCTTGCAGGGGCGTCTCGGTGGAGAAGATATCAGCAGTGGTCTGTGATAAAGGTTGCGGGGGCTCTGTTCCTCCTCTGCTCGTGGAGGTTAATGGATGCAGTGTGTGGATTTGAGCCCAGTTACTGCACTTTTGGGATGCTCTGAGCCGGACCTGCTACCAAACAGCCTTGGGGGTGGCTGTGGACCTGAGAGGGAAGGGATGGGCTGCCGTGACCATCACCCATGGGCCAGCCCTGGCTCACGGCAAGCCCCAGCTGCTGGATGGAAAGCTCTGGTCCGAGTCTGTTGTAGACCTTTGCTTTGAGTAGCACTAAGGATCAGCCCTCGTTCAGAGGCACCTACAGAGCTCAGGGGACCCTGTGGATTTTGGGGTGCTGCAGCCTGCCTTTACCAGCAGTGCTGGGGGTGCAGGGAGGATCTCAGCAAGGCTGACTTCAAAGGTCCTGGAAATCCTTGGAAATACCTTCTCTGTCTGATGCCGGAGGGCTGCCTATGGTAGCGTCCTCGGGTACGTGCACGCGGGACTCTGTGAGCCTGCAAGCCTGGCTTCCTTCTCCTAGTGCTTTCCTCAGGGGTCAGCATCACCATGCTCTCAGTTGGATCATGTCTGATCTTCTCAACGGCATCGGTGGGACCCGCAGCCCTGGCCCCAGCCCGCTCGGGGAGGGCAGCTCCGGAGGGGAGGGAGCGCAGTGCTCGGCTCAGCTCTGATGGGTGCTTGGCAACACTGACAGTGCGGCGATGACTGTAATTTCACCCTGTGAACCCTCGGAGAGGTGCTGGGGGAGGCTTAACATGCACTCGCTATTGCTGACGGTGAATCCCTCACAAGCGTGAACCTTCCTCGCCGCACGCTCCCAGCTCCCGTTGACCTGGGGGGGATCTGCAGGTGACGGCGGGACTCCAAACGCGGCGCTTGTCCTGACGAGAGGAGCAAAGCCTCCAAATGATTTGGAGACAGCGATGCAGAATTGCTCATAGGCTCTCTATCTTCAAAAGCTGGAGATGATTATTTGACACCTATGGAGTATTAAACCCGAATGAATGCTAGCTGGAGGGTCCCTGCGGCACGCTGGCCCCTTGGGCGCCTGGTCCCCGCTCGGCGAGACGCGGTCCCTCCGCCGTCCCCATCGCCGCTCCGCTGCTTGCAGTTCATAAACCGCTACGCTGCTAAAGGGTACTCTCCTGCTCTGCATCAAATGGGAGTAATTGAATTTCCCTTTCCCTTCGGTATTTAACGTTATTTTCAGGTCGTGTTGGCATTAACGAGAGCCTGGCCGCAGTTTGCATAAAGATATTTATAGGCCCCTATGTAGATGAGAGGCATCGCTTCCCCGCATCATGTGCCTGGCTCGGACGAATAAATTTCACATTGTTACTTTGAACTGGGTCACCAGAAACTTCAAAAATATATTCCTCTGATGGTTTTGATACAGGTTACTTAACAAGAGCGATAAACTAGCACTTCAACGCAATTGTAGGGAGAAATGGATTTGCGGAGCCCGAGGCGGTGTCGGGGCGGTGGAAGCTGTTCTAATACACGCTCTTCAAAGCTTCCTCCGTTTTGCCAGCCTTAGCATTTTTAATCATTTTGCTAGCTGGCATTCGTCTGGTAAGAGTATTAAAGCGGTCCGGCAAACAGGGGAGTGTTTTACCACAACCGTCAGTACGATCCTGCGCTCGCCAGCCTCTGCCCCTTCAGGAGGAAGAATCCTCGGTGTTTTAAGCTGTGGGGGTTTTTGCTCTCTCGTAGTGAACGGGCTGTGATTAGTTCTTCCTGCTGGATTTGGGGAAGTCGGTTTGTTCATTAGGTTAAACCTTTACCCTGGACCTCGTGGCTCCAGCCTGAGGTGCCTGGCGAGGTGGGCGAAGGTACCAGTCACCCACGGGAACCCTCCCGGCTCTTTCTGCAGCCAAAGGCAAGTTGCCGTCCCTGCTATGGGGAAAAGTACCTGTTAGCCCTCGCACGTGCCCGCAGAAATGCTCTCCTGCGTCACTGCATGCAGATAAATACCTGCCCTTAGGCAGCCAGTTGAAATTGAGATCCAGGTAATAATTAAAATAATTGTGTTGAGCTTAAACAGAATGGTGACCCACCGAAATCTTGGCGTGCTGGCTGCACATTCATCACCCCACAGCCCGAGGTCCTCCTCCTTTATTTTAGTGCTGGCGGAGTGTGACAAATCCGTGCGACTGGAGCTCGAACGCTCGCCGGAGCGGGGGGACCCGGAGCCAGCGCTGCTGGCCCTGCACCGGGGTGCGTCCGTCTGTCCAGCTCTGCTGCCGGAGGAGGATGTCTGTCCTCCAGCCTCATCCGCTCCTTTCCCGTGGCTAAAAAAAATAACACAAATCATACTGACAAAACTTCTCCAAAACCACTTGTTAAACCATTGCTGTGCCTTGGTTTTATTTTGGGTTTGTTTGTTGATGGCTTACTGAGATGTTCAGATGAAACCACCTAAATCCCAAATTTCAGCCTTTTTACATGGCTTAAAAAGAAAAAACCGATGAAATTTCAAGGTAGAGCTGTGAAGTTGTGATGAGGTATCAGATACAAAGCCCCTTCAGCAATGAATTATGCCGGTGCGTCCTGCAGCAGAGAAGGGGCAGGGGGTGTGGGGGGGCTGCCTTCCCCCTGTCGCTGGGGGGGAACAATGATCTGGGGGATTATGAGTCACCCAAGTCACGCAGGCGGACAAGAGCAGAGCATTGAATTAACTCCTGGAGTCCCAAGTCCCATCATGTGCATTAGGAGACCATCCTGCCAGGATTTGGTCCTCAGCGATGGGCAGAGCTGGTGAGGGTGCAATTGGTTTTTGGAGGCTGTCTCACTCCATAGCTTAGCGTTGGACGCAGCGGTGTTATCTGGGTTTGGCGCCTTTTGCCTGGAATGGAGCAATAAATCATAGTTAACTTTAGATTAATCATTTCTACGCATCTCTGTGTGAAGATGGCACAGATTTCCCCATTGGGTTTCTTGTAAGTCGTACTGACTGCGTGAAGAGAATATCTTCCTATGGAGGAAGCTAAATAGTTCATCTGTGCTCCTGGCTTTCCTAATATGTTTGAGAAGTCTTTAAAAAGCCCAAGAGAAATAATTCCAGGTTATTGAAAGCAATTTGTCTTGTAGAAGACGAACGTGCCTGCATTTAACTGTGTCTGTATTTTGGGTCTCTGATTTCTTGGGATGTAATTGCAAGGTATTGTATTCATCCTGCCCGCCGCGGTGGCTGTCTTGCTGCCAGCCACGCTGGAGGATGAGCCGATGCAGAGGATGCAGTGCCTGCACGTGAAACGTGTCTGTCCCTGCCCTGAAACGCAGAAGATGAGTTGGATCTCGTGGGCTGAGTGCCACTCTGCTTTCTGCAGCCACGCGCTGAGCTGCTGGTGGGATGCACCGGACCGCTCGGCCCCTGGGCGGGGAGGTGGGAAAGCCCAAATCCATCCCGCTGTGCTGGGACCGGGGTGTGTGCACCGTCATCCTTCCTCTGGGAGCGCATCGAGCCGCCTGATTTCTAGGTCAGCTCTGACTTAGCCATCTCCTCCCAGGCAGCCGGGCCACTGTCACTTGTACCTGCTCCGGAGGAGGAGGAGGATTTATCCTTGTTCCCCATGGACATGAGCAAGGCAGTAGCCATCACCATGTCCAGCTCTGGGACCTGCCCCGCTTGCCCAGCTCCAGCCTCCCCGGGGCACGGCCCGGAGCTGTTGGTTTGGTCCTGCGAGGAGCTGCCGGGTTTATTGGGACCAGCTCGTTCCACCGGTAGTGAGCTGGGGTGCGGGCTGCCGGCCGTCCCCGCGGGTCCTGCGTTTGCTGCCGTGCCAAGGGACACGGGTGGCCCGGTGGCGGGGCCAGCCCTGCTCTCTGTGCTCGCCGAAGGGAGGGGGGACTTGTGCTGTACAAGGGAGTGCAGATGTTTTTGTTTGAAACACGTTGCAATGGGTGTTTCTGTGGTGTCAATCAAACAATGACATTTTCCCGTGGTGAAGCTTGCTGAGACAGCGCTGGTGAGCAGCGACGTTGCGCGGGAGGGTTATTTCTGCCTGGGTTTAAGGAGCTACCGAGAATTAGTCGTTTGTATCCAGGACAGTACCGTGTGGGCAGCATAAGTCAAACTTCTGGCTACAAGCAAATAATTAGGTTTCATGCTTGGGGACCCGCAGCAGAGAATGGGATCAGCTGGTCTGAGTCCTGCATCTGCAGCTCGGTCTGAGGTTCAGCACCTCGGTCCAGACTCGCTCCTGGTGGTTCCCGTGGCTCCGAGGCAAGGCTTTGTGGAGCCGAACCCCACGTTGCGGCGGGGCCGTGCCCTTGCAGGCTCACCCGGATCCCAGCTCAGCATCTGTGGCAGGCTGGGGGCTTGCAGTCTGAGAGCAGGCAGAGGCTGGCAAAGGGTCTGAGGTGGTCCCGTGGGGATGGTCCCTCTTTAACCTAAGTCTGGGAGCGTGCTCGGAGAGTTAATACCTGCTGTCTTAAGAAAAAAATAAAAAAAGAAAGAGGGCTTGCTGCTTCTCCCCAGCAGACTTTAATGAAGGCTCCTACAGAGTGTGGCTTAATCGCTGTGAAATTATCGCTTCATCTGTGTGATATATCTCTGTGTCTGTATCAGATCCCTCCGAGCGGTTCGGCTGTCATGTCAGCTCCGCCACGCTGCCGGGAGTGACTCGTCCAGCCCCCTCCCTGCTCCCCCCTCGCGCTTAAGATAACACGGAGGGAATTTTTCAACAGACGTAAGATGGTAATCCATAAAGATGGATTTGCATTAGTCTAACAAAGGCCGAGACGTTGACAAACGAAGGCCTTGCCTACGCAAGGTCTCGCTGCGCTGGCGGCAGAGCACACGTCCTCGTGGGGATGCTCTGGCCCAAGGCAGAAAGTGGGGTGTCCGGGGCGAGGTGAGCCAGGGCTGCCCGTGGGCACGAGCCCCCTCGTCCTGCTGCGGGAGGGGGTTGTGCCATTTTACTACCGGCAAACGGGGCTTCGGTCCCAAGCTCTTGGCTGTTCCTGGGGTATTTGGCACAGGAACACAGCGTGCAAATCTTACGGGGCGGCAGGGCGGGCTGGAAACAGGATCGAGTTTCTTCCCCGTGTCTGAATTACTTTGCTGTAGTTAATGTAGTGTTATTTTTTAATTCTTCTTGGTTGCGTGCAGCTATACATCTCCTGTTCAGAATAATCCTATTTGTGTTGCAATAACAATAGAATTACTGCAGCGAGCATCAAAGCCTGTGTAGGTCATAAGTGTTTTGTTTCATAATCTCACCGTGGTGATGATGATGATGACCTTTTGCTGTCTGCGTTTCCGTGTACCTGTGTCTTGTTCTTATTAAATATCCTTGCATTGAAATCTCTTGCTAATCTCATCTCCCCATGTGGCTGCTATATAATTATCTCATTTTGTAAAATATTGCATCTGTCATTCTCCCCCCTCCCCCCAACTTTTGGAGCAGAGGGAGGGTGAGGGAGAGAAGGGAGCGAAGAAGCTGCTGGAGGAGGCAGCAGTAATCCCACTTCAGTGACAATCTGTGCTGTATCGGTTTGTCACCGCTGCCACGCGTGTCGCCTCCAAAGGACCACGTTCCCATCACTGTGGGAGGCCAGGAAGGGTGGCCCCAAGCAGGAAACATGTGCACTGGGGTGTTTTACTTGTTTGGGGGATTTTAATAGATATTCAGCTTGCGAGTTTTGTTCCCACTGTGGTTCCTGCCCATTTGAGCTCTGATACCATTTCCTTGTACGGCTCCGCAGTGAGGATGGAGAGCAGAGTTGGTCCACGCTGACCTTCCTCCCCAGCACAGGCTTTGGTGCCAACCAGCGCTGCTTTTGCCCCCTTGACCCCGGAGAGGAATTGTTCCTCCCTGAAATTCCTTTCAAACCTCTCCTACTCCGCAAGATCCTCTCTGATGCTGGGACCGAGAAGCTCCTGTACTGCTCTCAGGTGAAACGAAGGTGGCTGCTGACCCAGCGCTGGAGATGGGCAGCAGCAGCCCAGGACCCAGAGCCCCCATGGGCGGTTGTCTCTACAAGGCGGCACAGGGCCCTTCCACATGGAATCACCTGCTAATTAATAACTTAAAATAAAAAAGTGAGGACGCAGCCATTGTCTTCATCGGTAATAACACAAAGCTTTGGGGAGCGACGAGCCACAGGGCTCTTTTTGTAAACCATCCCCAGGGACCGACCAGAACGCATCTGCTCTGGCAGGTCCTTTCTAGAAATAGCAAGTTTAATTAATCATCCTGTTTTCTTTTCTTAAACTATTTAAATTCTTTTTCCCCTCAAGGGATAATGCATTGCTGCCTTTTAAATAAGTACCGCAGTTGTAAACTCCTGCCATACTTCTGTCTGGGAGCACATCTGTCTTCTGGCTTGGAGCACATCTGTCTGTGCCTCCCAATCCATCGCTCCGGCATTCTGGCGCAGTGGGAAAAATCTGTATTTCAGAAAGGAATCACATGGATACTTCCAGGCTGCAGAGGGTGTCAGATGCAGAGCCCTTTATCTTCTAAACCCCCTTATCTTTTAATTCTGAGACATTTTTGTCTGACAGTTCATAAATTAAAAATGTTTCTTAGGTGACTTTTTGCTCCTGTTTCATATGTATTTCATGTAAAGACTTTCCAGGCATTTGAGTTCTGGGAAGGAAGAATTATGCAAAATGAGAAGCTCTGGTTTTATGTTCTTATGGGACGCACTTCGCATGCTGCAAACCATGACACTGAAATCAGTGACTGCGCACTTTAAAAATACCGAGCTCTTTAGGGAAGATTCTGAAATTTTCCTGTAGCCGTTGCCCTGAAAACACATCAGATGTGGTGTTTTCTCACGCTGAGCTCTGACCTTCAGTGAAGTTCACGTACTGACCTTGACCCCGCGCTGCACTTTGGTGGCGAAGGGCAATTTTGATGCGGTGTGATCTCTCTAACGATGTGGTTAATACCTTGGGCGCCAGCTGAAGGCTTTCACACCAGGCTTTACAGGTGCGAGTGATGTGTGCCGGACACGTGGGTTTATGGAGAGATGTCTTTATAGCACACCTTGATCGTCTTTGCAGAGATAAACTTCTGGGGCTTTGCCGGAGCGGTGGGAAGCAGATGAGATGCTGCGAGAGCTGGGTGTGCGTTGCCGTGCTGCCGAGCCCCGCGTCTCCTCTGGTGAATGGTGGTCACTGAGGGCTGGACCCCTTGGGGACGTGCCGCCAGGCACCGCGTGGACCACCACCTCTTCCCCGGGCCGTGTGGGCCATGGTTACCGCTCCGGGCGTGCGAGGGTGGGTGTCTCCATCCACGACCGATGGCCCCGCTGCCCCGTAAGCCTCCTCTCTCCGTGCTGCCTCTCCGGCAGCTTGCTCTGCCTTCTCCAGTGCCCGTGCGGTTGGGTTTGCTGTTGGTTTTCTTGCTCGCCTCAATATTTCTGTTGATTCTGCCTCCTCCTGTCCTCTCTACAACGTAGTCACAACCTCTACTCATAGATGGTTTTCACCACCCCCACCTTCTCTCACTGCGGTTTGTCTTCAGGCATTGCCTGCTTGTCCCTGCCCCATTTCACCTGCCTGACCTGCCCGTGTGTGAGGTTTTCCCCTCCCTGTGCCCTTCCCGTGCTTCTCCCAGGTCTCTAAGCCATCATCCTCGGAGTCACTCTCCTCTTGGGCTGCTGCAATGGCATTTTTTTTTCTCTTCTGTCTTTATAAATTGACTTCTCTGCTTCAAAATACCCCCTCACCAAGGCCTGCTGCTGTTTGCCTTTGCCTTTCCGCCCGCTCCCTCTGTTCTTCCTGAGGTGCGTTTCTCCATCTTGTCTCGTGTGCCTGCAACAACCCCCAAAAACACAAGCAGGGCTCCTCGATGGCTCCCACCGCTGGTGGTTTTTCGGCTGTATTGTTTGCCTGTGCGGCATGCCGGGAGCAAAATCCATCTCCTGTAGGCAGCTCTTTGCACCTCTCTGAGATTTCAGGGAAAACGTAGTCGCATATATATTGATAAGGTGTACGGAGCAGAAAGGACAATTGAATTGCCGTGAGTGGAGCATGCATCAGTGTCCCTGACAATCCGGTAATTAGCTGGCATAGAAGAGCGAGCAGCGAAATGAGCCCGGCAGCTTGTTCGCAGCCGTTAGGGGCTGACTCCCACGGAGTACCTGCTTTCTGCCCTGACATCTGGGTCTGCAACGAGACCTGATGGCTGCTTTCACTTAAAGTCACCGTCACCTTGGAGATCGCTAACAAGGAGCAAACGCGCGGACAGCAAATCCTGGCGCGGTGGCCGGCGGTCGTACCCGCTGCAGAGCGGGGCTGGGGTGGCCGGTGCCCCCACTTCGTTGCGGTCTCACCCCGCTTGCTCTCAGCTGGGGTAGTTTGCAGGATTAGCGGAGCTCGCGCTGGCGGCACCCCAAAACCTCCTTATTGGAGACTCTGGGTCTCTCACCCGTCCTTTCTATTCTGAATTTTCTGTGTTGCTGCTACCGTGCATCTGTGATGGCGGCGTCTTTGTCCTGAACCAGGGCTGGGGACCCCGGGGAAGCAGCATCCCCACCCGCCGCGCGGGGCAGTTGCAGACGGACGCGTCAGCAGACACGTCTGCAGGTGGGGCACAGCGAGGAGGGGGTTGCACGGCGTTTGTAAGCAAAAGTCTTTTGGGGAAGATGGGTGCTCTGGGTGAAATATTCCTGCTTGGGTTGTCGAAAGCAATGCGCTGAGGTCCCTCAGTGTAGGATTTTAAAGAATTAACCTGCTTTGGAA
This sequence comes from Aramus guarauna, assembly GCA_013400195.1. Taxonomy (NCBI): domain Eukaryota; kingdom Metazoa; phylum Chordata; class Aves; order Gruiformes; family Aramidae; genus Aramus; species Aramus guarauna. The sequence continues at coordinate 78,157 of VXBL01002077.1, read as the reverse complement.
TAAGAGGGGTGATGGATAATTGGGTAAATAAGAGATTAAAAGGTATGGAGTAAGTTTTGTTGGTGCTGTTGAATTCCCTGTAGGATCGGTGCTGTTCGTATATAGCCTGGGAAAGGAATCCCTGGTGCTCCTGGCCTGTCCTGGGTCATGAGAACGAGTCAAGTGCAAAAAGTTGTGAAGGACGTCAGGTAGCGAGCGGCTGCCCGGTAAAACAGCAGAGAAATTCCAGCATCGTTGAAGGCTGCGATGCATGCGAGGAGAAACAATCCTCACATCCGTAAGCAGTGCCGGGCTCTGCCCTGGCTGTTGGTGGTGAGGAGCTGCGTCTCGGAGTTAGGATAAATACTTCCTTGAAAATACTGACTTGGTACTCTGTAGCAGTCAAAAAAGCAGATTGAACGTAAGGAATTTTTAGGAAATAAAGAGCAAACAAAACTCAGAACACAGTTACAGACTGTTGCATAAATCTGCCGCGTACCTGCATGGGAAATAAACGCTGCGTGCAGCTCTGATTCCCTGCACGAAGAGGAGTGGGGAGCCAGCGCAGGGTGACAGGGGCGATGGACATCCCTGCGAGGTTCGGGAACGTAAGCGATGCTCAAAAGCTGCGGAGGGGTGGCCAGGGGAGCGTGGCCCAGGGCTGTGCAGGGAGGGGTGGGCACTGCGAGGTCAGTAGGAAATGACTTTTCTTTGTTTCTGCTCGTCAGCCGCTGGGACATCAAGTTAAATTAATAGATGGCAGGAGCAGAGCAAACACGCGGCAGCTCGTCTATGGCAGGAGGAAGGAGAACGGTGGAACTGGCTGCCAGATGAGTTTAGATAGCTTCCAGAAGTAATTAGACAAATTTGTAAGAGGAAAATAGCATTGAGAGTGTTGCTGGCACTGCCAGTGATGAGCTAAATCTCTGCACCACGGGATGCTGGAGGTCAGGAGGATGCGGGAGCATCAGTGGGTGCTTGCGTGACCGTATGACTTTCCCTGGGCATCCCGGTGGCTGTGCGTGGGAAAACGGTACTGGACTGATGGAAACTGGCTCGTCGCTTCTCTGGGTGGCCTCACCCCGCTCAGCTGGGGACGTTTGCGCGTGTTGCACAAATGGAGCAGCGGGTTGGTAGCCTGCAGCGTAGAGGAGCCGAGCGCTGGAGAGTTGAGCACGGCCAGCGCAGGGCTGGGACAGCAGCGTGGCATCATGCTGGCATGGCTGTGAGTCCTGCTGGGGCAAGGATGGCTGGTGGCCCTAAAATCCTGGTACCGGACGGGTATGAGGGTTACAATCACAGGAGGGTGGGGGTGTGGACGGAGTTGAGCTCCCGGGGGGTATCTCTGGGTAGGAGGCATCACTCGAGGAGAAGTAGGTGGAAATTGGAGCTCTGCGTGTCGCTAGGGCAGCACCCAGCATCGCGGTGAGGGTGGAAGGCACGGGCTGCATCTCAGGGCAAAAAGGGCATTTGTGTGCCTGTTTGCCTGGCTCTGTGGAGTTGTGTGGGGCTGCTGCCTTCGCGTGAAGGAGCTGGATACTCACTGAGGGAGGCAGGGAGTGAGAAATACTGTGTTAGCGTCATCTGTTTGGTGGCTGTTGGTGGTCCTGGGCCCTGACGCCCTGCTCGGTGCTTGGCCAGGTTGTCGCTGCTGCTGCGGCGCTGCTGCCGTTCCGGGAGCCGGGAATACCAAAGCTGTGCGGGGAGGGGGAAAGCAAAGCAAATAAACAAGGAGCACAACTTAAAATCTCTCCAAGTGTGCAGTGTTTTGTGACTAATACTAACGTAATTGCTGTCATGCTTTTAACATAATGCTTTTATCTCCCAGATAGACTCCTCCTTCTGGTCATTAATCTCTAGGGTTTCTAAGTGAGCAAGCACTGGAGAGACGCAGCCCTTGCGCTGAAGCGTGGTCAGAAGTGTGCAGAGCATCCCGGAGCAAACCCGGGCTACCCGTGGGAAAGTGCTCACAGCTTAGCTCTGAACCCTCACGTCCTGGTTTCAGCTGGGATAGAGTTAATTTTCTTCCTAGCAGCTGGTACAGTGCTGTGTTTTAGATTTGAGGACAAGAGTGGTGTTGATAACACACTGATATTTTGGTTGTTGCTAGGCAATGTTTGCACCAAGTCAAGGACTTTTCAGCTTCTGCTCCTGCCCTGCCAGCGAGGAGGCTGGGGGTGCACAGGAGGCCGGGAGGGGACACGGCCAGGCCAGCTGACCCCAAGTGCCCGAAGGGGTATCCCAGACCGTATGACATCATGCTCAGTATGTAACTTGGGGGAAGCTGGCGGGGGGCATGACTGCGGCTTGGGAAATAGCTGGGCATTGGTCAGCGGCCGGCAGCAGTTGTGCTATGCCTCACTTGTTTTGAATAGTCTTTTACCATTATTATTATTATCATCATCTTCCCTTTCTGTCCTATTAAACTGTCTGTATCTTAACCCATGAGTTCTGCTTTTTTTTTTTCTTTTGGCCTTTTTTTTTTTTTTTTGCTTTTTTTTTCCCCAATTCTCTCCCCCATCCCACTGAGATGGGAGGGGAATGAGCAAACGGCTGTGTGGTTGTTTTAGCTGCCTGCTGGGTTAAACTATGACACCTCCGAAATCCCAGGGCTGGACAAGGCTACGTGTACTCTTTGTTTTAGCTTTTCCTCTCCGTACCGCCGTGCCCTACTGGCCCATAAACCCACCACAAAATCTCCCCGGCAGCTCCCTCAGCGTGCCTAAGCTGTCTCTGTCCTCTGCTCAGCATCCCTCCATCCCTCTTTAACCTTGAGGAGCAAGCGCTCGGGGAACAACTTCTCCTTCTTTCCCAGTTCTCCAAGATTCGTAGACACGAAGGCCAGGAGGGACAGTTGCAGCCATCACTGCTGACCTCCTGCCACATACGGGCCAGGGAATTTCACCCAGTAATTCCCGCCTCCAGCCCCTACCTTCTCTTTGAGCTGGAGAGCACGGCACGGACAGACCCGGTGGCGACGTGTCTGTTGTGAAGATCGTGCTGGTCTCTTGCAGGATTGTCTGCTGGGGTTTGTGCTTTTGGTTATTTTCTGTTTGGCCTCTCTGGCCTGCCGCGAGCCGGGTCAGATCAGCAGAGGTGCGGCTATGCCGAAACCTCTCCTGGAAGCTCGCTCCGGGGGAGACTCTCCGGGCTGGTCCTGCTGGAGGCTCCCAGCCCCACAAAACAGCCGCTCCGGCGGTGGCAGAGCCGAAGGAGGAGAGGTGACGAAATCAGGGATAATTTCCAGGAAGTCATCTCGCTGCCTCGTTTATTTACTGCAAATGTCTCCAAATGTCACCTGGCTCCCCGAGCCACCCGGCCACGCTGAGGGTGAGCTTCCCTGCAGCTGCGTGCCTGCTCAGGAGGGCAGTCCTTGCAAAAAAACTGGTCTGGATTTCCATGGAGGAGACTGAGCCAAACCCAAGCGCTCGCCCCCTCCCACCTTTCCCCGCTCCCCCGTCACCCGTGTGACTGAGAGGCTCTGGGGTGTTTTGCACCATCAGGCAAAATCTCATCTTGCATGCTGCTCCCAGCGTGTCCGCAGCCGGCTGCGGCTTGGCACCGCGGGAGTGCCAGCCCCGGCAGAGGCTTGTGCCGGAGGGCAGCGGGACGCTGCAGAGCGTTTCAGACCTTTCTGGCCTCGCTGCTCTATGAATTTTGCCCTCCCTCTGCTCCAGAGAGTTGAAAAGGATTCCCCTTCTCCTGTCCTTCCTCCGTTTGCAAACCAGCCGTCCCTGTGCCTCGCAGTGAGGGCGGAGGGATGCGGAGGGATGCGGCGGGATGCGGCAGGCACCTCCCACCCACTCTGCCCATCTCCATCCCGGCGCTGCGGAGCTGCAGGGTCAGGCCAGGCTGTGCTACCCGCTGCCATCCCGGGGCTGGCAGGCACTCCAGGCAGATCTCCTCTGTTGACAAAATGCTTCCGACCGCGCAGTCAGAACGATTTTGACATTTTAGGGAAGGAGAGATATCTCGCCCGGCATTGTGCATGGTTGGCAAAACTGTTGCTGACAGCATGAATAAAGGTGGACGGCTCTCAATCAGCTTCTCTTTGCTATTTATTTCTAATTCGGACACATTGTCAGCAAACCATCTCTCAGATCGGTTTGGAGGATTCTGTACGCTCGCGTTGTTTTACGTTTGAGTTATAATGATATTTGGGTCACATTGCTGTGGCTTTCAGTGTGTGGTGGAGCAGGAAGGCGAGATGCCCCCTTGGCCGGTCAAGTCCTGCAGGGATCATTGCCGGCATCGCCACTTGCTTTTGGGTTTTGGCTTCACTTCCTGCGCTGCAAATACAGCACACGTCCGAGGGAGCGGAAAGCCTTGGGGGCTGCGGCAGCAACAGGGGATTTTGGGCACTGTACACCCTGGTGTGCCACGAGGGTTAATGTGAGTAGGTGGGAAGCGGGTCCTGGGCAGGGATTTTGAAGAGAAGAAGCTTCTCCAAATCTTACCAGGTGTGGCAGAGAGAGCAGGTCTTTGCTTTGTCTCTGGCCATCAAGTGGAGCATTCGAATGTAACAACCTTTACAAGGCAAGTGTCATTGATGGAGCACCAAGTTTTCACAGGTTTTGGTTTTGCTTTTGTCAAAAGGCCAGTCTGGTCCCGGCCGTTGCTGGGCACGTCGGCAGCAGCTGAAGAAGGCGCAGTCGGGATTCAGTGGCCGTGAGCCCTTCCCATCCAGCACGTCCCTGCATGTTCCCTGTGAGACCACCAGCGCTCAGGCAAGCTGCCTGCTTCATCCGTAGATGGTGTGAGGGGACGGGGCAGGGACCATCCCGTGGCTCCCGTGCCAATCCCTGCCAGAGCCGCACCTGCAGAGATGCTGTGGGCCCTCTTGATTCCCATGCATGAGGTCTTGGCTTCTCCATCGATAAAATGGGGGTACCATCCTTTTTTACCCTGGCTCTGTGCTATAGTAAGGGTCTCCCCTACGGAACTGCGGCTCATCCTGGGTGGTCCTTGCTGCTAGGGCTGGAAGGGCAGGAAACCATCACCTTCCTCTGTGCCTTGGGAGTGGTTTTGGTGCAGAGGGGCTGGGCATCCGGGACCCCCCACAGCTGCTCCCCCGGCCCGTTCCTCTCCCGGAGCCGCAACAAGTGCGTGCTCCAGGGGGGTGCTTGCATTGAGTATTTTATTTCTTCTCCAGTGTACAGTGCCATATGGGAGCATACCATCAGTCAATTACCGCTTCTTTTCATATCTAAATAAAATGATTTGTTAATTTGAGTGAGTGATCACTGCATGGCCAGGATGCTTTTCCTGCAATGGCAAACAGCTTGCATGCTTGCAGAGATGGATGGTGAGCCGGTGCCACTGGATACTTTCTGGGGTTGTTTTCAATTTAGCTGTGAATTGAATGAGAAGGAAAACGTTTCTCTTGGCAATTTGATAGGCGCAAGCTCTTCTGACAGATGTTGGAGTTTATTATCCCACCGGGACAATGTTTTGTAGTTCAGAATTGCTAATTGCTTCGAAGGCTCGGTGCTGTGGGAGGAGCAGGATGCGGCTGTCGGCAGGTACTGGGTGCCTCCAGCACCCAGGGACCCAGGGTGGTGGATGCTGTTGCCTTCCTGTTAATGGCTTCTGACCATGACCACCAGCCTGGCCTCAGCACTGCGTCCTGGCAGGGTACCGACAGCTTTGCCTGTCCCTGGGGAGGGGGGGAGGGAGTCCCCCCATGCCAGCACCCACCCCTGCCAGCACCCATCCCTGCCCCTCTCCGCCATTCCCGGGCGGCACTGGCTGGAGGCAGAGCAGGCAGGGCTGGTGAGCGTGCTGGTGTACGTGCGGCACCAGTTGGGCGGTCCCGGTGCGTGGGGCGTTTGACCCACGGGGCAAAGCCCAGCAGCTGATGTACGAGGTGCCGGGCAGCATTTCCTCCTCTGCAGGTTTTAGCTCCCGTGGGGCCTGGAACAGGCATGTGGTCCTTAGCCACCTCATCACTACCGTGAAACGCTGGAGATCCCTCGGGGGTCTCTGGGCGCTGCTGCACGCAGGTGCCCTCCCTGCTGCCCCCTCAGTGCCAGCAGCGGGCTCGCCGTGCCGCGGGGCTGCAGCACCGTCCGGAGCAGAAGCTCCCACCTCCTGCAGCCTGGCTGCCCGGCCCCAGTCCTGGTTTTGCCCCAGCCCCGCTGCCCGTTGTGCCGTTCTCGTAGGCAGCTGCCTTCACCCTGCCCGATGTGCCCTGCACGTCTCGCACGGAACTGCCCGGCGCACGCCCGTGCTGTTGGTGTAGCCACGGTGTGTCGGGTCTGGGAGCGTTGCTGCTCCTCTTCAGTCCTCCCCGCCTGCTCTGGCTGGCGCCGGGAGGAAGGTTTAAGATGCACAGAAGCGGTTAACAGGAGCCACGAGCCGGTTAACAGAAATTATTTGCAAGCTCATCCTCCCGAAGCGGAGCAGAGCCGCAGACAGAGGTGAGCGCTTGCCTCCGCAAACAGCACGTGGCAAACATCAGCATGGCGGGCGTGGGGTGGGGGTGCTGCCGGGCCCGCCGCCGGCGTCGGGGTGTTTGCTCCGCTGGCTGCGTCCTGCGGGCACTGCCCGAGCTGCTCAGGGCTGGTTTCGATGAGGATTTTAGACGGGAAGCTGTGTGAGCAGCTCCGATAGCAGCAGCAGCAGAGACATCACCAGGTTGCGCTCGTCCCTGCGTCAGAGCTGTCTCTCTGCCCTTCGTTTGGAGGGTGCCAAGCGCCGGTGGGGCCCTCAGCTTCGCTGTCTGCAGCGCCTGACGTGCCCCAGCGCATGGAAACCGAGGCCTGAGGCTGCACGGCCGCTCCGGGGGGTGGGAGCTGTGCCCAGGGGTCCCGCGGGTCAGCGTGGGCAGCAGCAGGGGTTGCTCCTTGCATATTTGGAGTCTTGCTCGCCCGCCCACCGCTGGGGCCTCTCCCTGGGCAGCCCCTTTCTCTGCGACTGCCCCGACACCCCTCACCCCCTCTCTGCCGCAGCGAGAGCCTGGCAGCCCCCGCGTCCTTCCCGTGCCCTTGCAGACAGAGAAGCCTTTTCGTAGCGTGGAGCACGGTAAGGGCAGAGCAAGGCAGCCGCGGCCGCCTGAGGGTCACCCTGCGGTGGTGCTCGCTGCGCTGCCGGTGGGGTTCGGGTCCCTGCAGAGAGCCGGTGCGGCTCCCGTGTGAGGGCCGGCAGGCAGGAGCGCAGAGCCGGGGGTTGCGGCGGCTGCCCAGGCGGCAGGAGGGCAGCGGGCTGTGCTGGGCCCGAGCCGGGGAGAGCGGGCAGCACTGAGTGCCCACCCCTGCTCCGGCGCTGGATGGAGGTTGTCCGTGAGCACGGTCACGCAGGCTGTGCTCCTCTGCTCCTGCTTCACAGCTGGAGCCTCATTGCTTCCCTGCCCGCCGCCTGGAGCTTCGGTGGAAGCGCCTGCAAGGAGCTGGGCTGCATCCATCCTTCAGGCCATGCTTTGCCTTCCCACAGGGACTTTTTCTCCTGTTCCCTTGTCTCCCTCTCTAGTATCTGTATTTTTTTTTAGCCCTTAACACAACGCCGTACTGATTCTGGCTCTGGGATTTGCGAATTGAGCGGGGTCTGGCCAAGGTCTCTCATTTTGACTTTGACTCCGCTGTCTGGGTTCAGGCAGGTAACTTACCTCTCTGGCTTGGTGTCCCCGTGGGTCAAGCGAAGCTGATGGAGACCGACACAAAAAGCACAGAGCTCCCTTTCTGTGCACGGCAGCATCGTCACGCGGGGCTCAGCTCTCCGGTGGAAGTCACCGCTGTGGCCGTGTGTAGGAAGACCGAGGGCTGGAGTCCCCGGGAGAACCCGGCTCCTCTGCAGCGGCTGCCCCGACATTGCTGCTTCCAGCACCAGCCCCAGCATCAAGAGAAGAAGATGCAATGTCGAGATGTTTGACATTTGAAGGTCAGTTGTGTTCAAAGCCAGAGGTCCGTGCATCCCTGTTCGCAGCTAATTACAGCAGGGATTAGTCTGGGCTGGGGTAAAGTCCCTCCCCATGTTGTTAATGATGAGAATTAAGTGACTCTGACTCGGAAACCAAACCCCAGACCCCAGCGCTCCCAAGCCTCAGGGAAGCCGGAATCTGAAACTTGGCTCCAAGTCCCCAGCGTGTGTCTAATTAAGGCTGAAATAATCAAAACAAGGGGCATTCCCGCTCCTTCCCAGCACTGCTCGTGCCCAGTCTTCGCTGGGTTGGATCCTGGCTGGGTACTCTGTGCTGCCTGCTGGTACTGGGCACGCTTATGCCTGCGCCTCTGCATGGGAGGGGACTGAAACACATTGTGCTTTTAAGTAAAATTGAGAAGAAATGCAATTCTGCATGTATTTTAGTCCATATAAGGTTTCGTGTAAGATTGTCCAAAAAAAGAAAAAAAAGCGTCCTGCAAATGGGACCTAAACGAGCTGACGGAGCTTGAAATAAATTTGCGTCTCTGCCAGCCTCCTGCTCCAGTCCCTGAGCCTCAGCTATTGCTGCTCCGTGGGGAGCGGGCGCCCGGCCCCGCTGCAGGCAGGAGATGTTCTCGCTGGGGGCAGCCGGTGCCCGGGGTCGGGCCGCTTGTCCCCGTGTGCGCTGTCAGTCTGTGCCCTCTGTCCGTCCGCAGCAGAGGACGGCACGGCCGCAGCCTGCCGAGCCCTGCCGGTTGCCCAGCCCGCAGGCAGGGTTCTGGCAGGAGATGGACGGAGCCAGGCCAGCCTCGCAGCCCCTTTTTCCTTGCGTGTTGCTGCGGGGATGTGCCGGAGGGTGTCAGAGAGGCCCGGACCTGGCAGGGCTTTCTGCAGGGGGCTGGGAGCCCTCGTTGCCCACCCCAGCTCCCTCTGCCATCCTGGGGGATGAAGGACGAGCATAGTCGCTGGTGTCTGGCCAGGCTTCCCCCAGCTCTGCTGCCTGTAGCCTCCCCGCCGATGGTGTCCGAGCACCGCTGGGTGTTTGGGTGTAGGCAGGGCTCCTGCGGCCGCTGGCTCGCCCCAAACTCCCTGGGGCAGTTTCTTGTGCCAGCAGCATCAACGTGTGCAGGTCACCTCCTCCGCAGACCATCCCTGGGGCCGACGGGGACAGGCTTATGTTGGTGGGAGGGCGAGGTGTGATGGTTGTGTCCCCCTGACCTCACGGTGGTACCCACGTCTTGCATCTGTCCCCACGGGACCTCCGTGGGGTGGGACCTCCCTCCTGCCTGGCCCTCGAGGGACGGGGGCCGAGCCCCCCGCTCCGTGGGAGGACACAGCAGGGAGGTCACCTCGCCTGCACTGGGGTCCCTGGAGGAGGCTGAGGGCCGAAGAGGAGCTGCCTGGAGGGTGATGTGACCGTGGGCTGCTTGCAGTAAGGACAGGGCGAGAAGAGGCAGGGGAGCCACGGCGAGTCATCGCCGCTGCACAGCGCTCGGCCACGGGCGCGGGAAACAAGGCTGCGTGGGTTGTGACGCCGCGGGAGGGATGCTGCAAGCTCAGCCCCTCCGCTCTGCCCTCGCGGGGAGGGAGGACAGCGCGCTCCGCCCGGCACTCGGATGCGCTGTGGGATTAAGCGTAGCTGATGCGTGTGCGTGAGCGCTGTAATGAAATGATTTTCTGGCTCGTGCCGTATCACAGAAGTACCGCCGGAGCAGCAGCGTTTCCCCGGCTCCCTGCGTGTTGCCAGCACGTTTCCGACGTGCTGCATCGGTCCGTGATTCCCGAGGAGGGGCCGCGCCTGGCGTGCCAGCGTTTTCCGTGGAGGGGCCATTGGATCTGGGCACTTAGTGCTTTATTTTAACTTCTGTTAGGGCTGTGGAGAGGGGAAGAAAGGCTAAGAGGAGAAGTGATGGAAATCTCAGCTGGCTGTAGGAGAGATGGAGAAGCAGATTGTAGTGTAGAAGTCTTTGATTGACCACAGTACCATTTTGTGGCTTTTTCTCGCTCTCTCTGGATAAAGCTGCACCGTGACATCCATGCCATTAAATAGGCCATGTTCAAAAGAGAAAATTGCTGCTATTTTCCCCCTTTACTTTACTGCCATAAAAAATTGATCCCACATAGCATCCTTATTTCAAAGACTGCTAAAAAAAATACAAAATTCTCATTTTGGTTTCTGACAGCTGCATAAAGCACTTTTTAAATAAAAGGGACGTGAAACATGTAAAAAAAAAATCTCAACCCTCCCCATCCCCTGAAGTTTTTGCTCCAGCAAGATGCCCTTGTTTTGAGAAGTGGATGGGGAGAGAGAAAATGACTGTGCCACTGCGAGCAGGGATTTGGTTCCTCTCTTTTCTCGCGGCTGGTGATCGAGATTAAGACTTTGCTTGTAGCTGGACCGCAGCTGGAGCAGCAAAGCCCCTTGCTTACCTGGGCTGGGATGCGACGGACTCTCTTCAGTAGCAGAGTGCTTCTAGGGGTTGATGGCCAAGAGCTTGCACCGAGGTGGGAAGGCAGCAGGCTGAGGAGCTGGGGTCTGCTGGGGCACTTGGGGTCGACAGGCTGGAGGATGCTGGGGAGAAATGGGGCGTCTGAGCTGCTGCATCCTCCTGACCGCAACGGATCTTCCATCTGTCCCTGCTCATCCTCTGTGGGGTGGGATGTCCCCTCCTGGGTGGCACCCTGGGAAGGTGATGGGCAGGAGGAGGGCGAGAGGATGAAGTGGGAAGCACAAAAAAGGGATTTCAATGGGTAGTAGGTCGTGGCAGGTCCCCGTGGAGGGAGAGGATACAGCTAGGTAAGGTAAGGTAAGGTAAGGACTTGGGCGGCTTTGAGTCAGAGGTGATGGAGCACGTGAGAAGGATGGAGTGGCATGGGATGAAGGGGAATGTGGACCTGGAGAAAGGGGGCTGCAGAGAGCAGGGTAATGGGAGGTCGGGTCAGGTCAGCTCTCACTGGAGGAGTTAATGATCTTAATAAGAATCGTCCCATTTAAACAAGATGCTCTTCTGAAAAGAAGATTAAGCAGAGGGAGTGTTGACAAAGCACCGAGCAGGGCTGCCAGGACTCCAGCGAGCAGCAAGCTGCTGCTCCCCCTCTCTCCACCTGCTCTCCAGCTCCCCCACCCCTGATTAACGACCAGTCTCCCACAGCCGCCGGCCACGGGCACGACCTGGCCACCGGTGCCTGTCCCAGCAGCAGAGGTGGGTGCCACGCTGCGAAGCCGGGGAGGATTTCCAGCTGAAGGGTGACCCCGTGCTCGTTGCCTGGCTTGGCTGGGTGCCCCAAAGGTCTGCAGTTAGTGGGAATGATGCCCAGGGAGAAGAGCAGCAGGTGCAGGACAAGGTAGCCACGATGATGTTAGGTGGGACGAGGCTTGGTAGAGGACCGGAGAGGGAAGGTGACAGCACGACGAACCGTTTGAGCTGCGCAGGTCGCGAATAGTATCACCAAAGCAAGGGCAGCGTTGCTGCGTGCCCAGCCTGCTCCCTCTGAGCAAGCAGGGCCATCAGCGGGGCTACCCCATGTGCCACCAGATCCTGCCTGTGTCTTCTCCCTGCTCACGCTGACATCTGTTTGCCTTTTGTGTCCTGCAGGCCTCTGAGTTACGAGGCTCTGTCCTCCACCAGGATCTTAGGGAGATGATGAAGAGTTAGATGAGCTCTCCGTAAATAGCTCTGCCATTAAAAACCCTCAGCTCCTGTTTTAATGTTAGCAGGATTAGCCGTCTGCAAAAGTACGGGCTTAAGACTCAGCGGTAGGCTTTGCCCTGGTAATATGTCTCTATTTTCTCAGTCTTGATTTCTCCAGCCAGGCTGGGTCTGAACGCAATAAATTTTGCTCTTCTTTACACCTCAGCTGATAACTTATTCTTTGGAGCCTGTGTCCTTGGCTAGCCAGAGACCCTTCAAAGCTAAATTTTGTGCTTGTCTACACTGAAACCAATGAGGTACTTACAGAAAGGACCGGGATGCGTGTAACTATTAGGGTTGAAGGATGTTACTGGTGCAGCTCTCCAGTTGCCAAATTAATCTTATTTTTGATTAATGGCCTGGACACAAAATGGGATGTGCTAGGCAAATCTATTGGGGTGCCACGTGGATTATGCAGGTAGAGGAGGGTCAGACTGTCACCAAGAAGCCCCACGACCTTGAGGACTGGGCGAACGTGAAGAGGCTGGGATGGCAGGATGACACGGTGCAGAAGGATAACACAGCACACAGATGAGCACGAGAGCTTCTTCTGCAAATGAGGCATTGACCTAGGACGCCTAGGACGTCTTGAGCTGTGAGTGTTGGCCGTAGGGTGGCCATGAACTGCTGACGTGATGTGCTTGTGGAAAAAGCACATGGGATCTAGAGGAGCTCTAGGGGAGCCCCACACGGCGAGACGGGAGGTCAAAATGCCACCCCACGGGGCTCTGGTGGGCAGTGGTTTGTGGTGTGAACGTGTGATCATCAGCTCTGCGGGTAGCGTGCTGCCCTGGGAACCCCAGCAGCCTGGGAGCAGCTACCCGTCCTCTTCAGCCGTCCCTGCGATGGGGTGGCAGCTGCCAGGGAGAGGAGAGGTGGGGTTTAACGGGGGAAACCTGTCCCTGCTTCATCTGGGGTGTCTGCCTGCGAGCGTGAGCCAGAGCCCCAAGGTCGGGGGGAAATAGGGTTGTTCTTGTAAATACAGCAAGGGGGTAAATGTGCAGAGAGGGAGAGGCTGCTCGAGCTCACGTACGGCATCAGCCCTGGAACAAGTGAGAGATTTCCAGTGGATAGCTCTGGGCTGGAAACCTGAAGGTTTCTAACCGCCAAAGGAAGCTGATTCTGGAAAATCACCCTCCCAGCGGTCGCAGAGGCAATCAGCCGACCTGTTTTCAGGCAGGTTCGTTAGCAGTTTCCAAAGGGGTTCCCATGAAGTGGGTGCTCGTGGTCGGTGACCTCCCAAGCCACCGTGCCTCCAGCCCCCCCCGAGAGCAGAGCCAGCGTCTGCCGCTGCAGCATGCCGGCGTGGCTGGGGCGCTGCGGGACGCTGCCTGTTTGGTTTGGGTTTGGTGTATTTATGTATTTTAATTTTTTTTTTCACTGCAATATAAACCCAGTGTGTCTTTAAGGCCACGCATGTGTAGGGGGATTTGCTGATGGCTCATCTTTCTAGCAGGCTTTTTCAGCTGAATGTCAGTTTATTGCTTTTGCAAATTGTCTTGTGCCTACACAGAACCGGCTGCCTCAGCAGAGGGCTTTGCCAACAATGTGCTCTATAAAAGGGTTATTAGGATAACAAGAAAGAAAACAGAAACCTTTGCAGAATCATAACAGTATAGCGTAGCCCTCCCCCTCCCCTCTCCCAGTTTATTACCCTCAAGTGCTTCTGAGTTGGACTTCAAACCGTCGCGCTGCTGAATATAAAGAGCAAGGTTAAAGTACCCTAGACAGGAGCTAACTCTTCGGCAATTATCTGGTCAATGGCAGAGCACCGATCTGTAGCTCAGCGTAAACATCATCAGGAAAATATGCACAGTTTGCAAATTAAAAAGCAATTGCGTTGTCTTGGCCCAAGCCAGGAGCCTTTTGGTGTGATTAGGGTCTCACCGGTGGAGATGGGCAGAGCATCCTTCAGGCCTCTGACGTCAGTTCTTCATCACAGGAGCCTGTTGCTGGATATTTCTCTTTTATCTGCGGTATTTTTGTACCTATCTGGGGGGCGTGTTTTGTCAGACGTTTTAGTTTTCCAAAAAAACCACAAATTTCACCGTTAAGAGGAAAGAGAGCAGAATAAGTCAAGAAAAAGCCAAGGTAATCCTTTGTGATACTTCTGAAATGATACTGTGGGGTTTTTAGCTTTATGGAGAAGGAGACGTTAAGTGCAGTGTTCTGGTTGACACCCTGCAGATTTACCTTGTTCGTTGGCTTTCTGATTTTGGGGGTCAACTTGTAGGAAAAAAACCCCCTTATTGGTGCTGCTCTTCTCGTCTTGGCTTGTTCTCTGCCTGTTGCGCCTTCCAGCGCTAGCTGCAAGAGGGGGTTGTTACCTCTTGTTGGGAGCCAGCTGGGACAGAGAGAGATTCAATGACTTGAGGAAGGTCGCGGAAGGGCTGAGCAGAGCTCGTGTCTGAGCCCCGCGGTACCAAGAGGCTGGGCTCAGCTGCCTCTTTCTGTTGCCCGTTTTCCTCAGGACTCAAGAGACTTCATTGCTAATTCTGGGCTACACGCTTAAGTGCTGAGCTGAGGCCTGTGGAGGTGAGCCGAGGAGGTTATCGTGATCTGGAAGGGATTTGCACGAGCACAGGTCGCACGGTTGGACCCGGAGGCACGTGGGGGGGTTTGGCGTGTGAGCACACCCCCATCACCAGCTGCCCTCCCACGTCCCCGTGGTTTTGTAGGTGACTCTGCGAGTCCGCTTCCATTTAAAACCAGGCTTGTTGGTGGAGAGACGGTGGAAGTCACCTCCTCAGCTTTCACTCTTCCCCTCGCTGTGGGGCACCCTGAGCTGTCTGAAGCAGAAGGCATCCATCCTGGCAAAGACAGGGCACCGTCTAGGTTAACTACTGCTGGTTCCTGCCTCTCTCCTTCCCAGCCCCCGTGTGTGGGCTCTGCCAGCTCCATCTTTCATTGTCCCCGCTCGCTGAGCTCTTCCTTTTCCTTCTTTGCTTCCCCCCCCGCTTTCTGCCAAGGCCAGGAGAAGCGGTGCTGAGCTCCGAGCGGGAGGCAGAGCCAGTGTGGGGCTTGTGTTCCGGGTACCCGGCATCAGTGGGTGGAGCTGGAGGTGGCTCTGAGCGGGCAGGGTGCCTTGCTCCGGGTGCTGCCAGTGTCTGGTGTGCATCCCCTGCCCCAGCGGTGCCCGTGAGACCTGCTGCTGGCTGGGGCCAGAGCTCCGTCCCCTTCACACCGCATTTTCCTGGCACAGCTCGAACAACGGCCTCCTAAAATGAGAAGCAGCGCTGCGTCCCCATCCTCCTAGGAGCTGCAAAGGCCACCTCCTGTCAGCTCCCGTATCCCGTTCCCATAGCAATGCTTTCTCTCCACCGCTCGTGGCCAGTGAAACGCATGACGAGACTCGGACGTTGTCCTTGATGCTGCTGGGCTGTGACAGGCAGGGCAGGGACGGCAGCGCCGGCCGCTCTCCGACATCCTTTGCAGGATCACCCTCCAGGTCGGCTCTGGAGATGGGAACACCCACTAGAGCATTTCTTTTTGAGATGACAAATAACCTAGCAGCCAGTACATGGGTAGGTGTCGGTGGGAAGAAGCCCTGCTCGATCCCCAGGGCTGAGCTGCCAGGAGCGCCCAGGGCTCCTCTCTCCAGACCTCTGCTCCGGCGGTCTGGACCACGCACGCGGTGACAGTCCCTTGGGTGCGCGGCTGAAACACAGCGCAGGGCTGATGGCAGCACCTTCCCCGCGGGCTCAGCCGCAGGAGGGGCTCCAGGGAGGTGTCTCCTCGCGGGGACCGGAGCTTCCAGAGGAGCCACCTGCCCTGGGCACGTTTCTCGCTGCGTGGTTTCTCTGCACTGATGAGCATTCCTCCTTTTTATGAAGATTATTTCAAAGGGGAGGAGAGGACCTGGTGCCTTTGGGCCGGGTGCATACAGAGGGTGTTTCTTTAACTGCCAGATCCCTGGAGTTAAGCTGGGCTGAACGACTCAGGAGCTGAATTGCTTGAGGTGTCTGTGCCGGCAGCAAGCCGCCCTCTCCCCAGCTGCACATCTCCACAAAAGACCTGTCTGAGCTCTGCGCTGGCCCTTGTCACCTACACCGCGTGTCCCGCACGGGCCCAGGAGGTGCATGAGCATCGGTGGTTGCACAGGGCAAGGATAAGCAGCTTGGCTCTACTTAAGCTGGGAATCAATAGGGGATTAATTTGTATTAAGAGAAACATGCCCTGCAAAGGGAGGGTTCGTCCTTCTGAAGGTGGGGGAAGCCACAGACAGGACACGGGAGGGCCCTGGCAAATGCTTCGTGCATGTCACCCTTCAGTGCTCACCCAGGAGTGGCCACCAGAAGCCAACGAGAGGGATGCTGGGTGTCTCGGGAGGGTGGTGGGGAGCCGGGAGCGGTGCCAGCATCGGGTTCCCACTGCTCGCTGGAGCACAGGGAGACGACTGGGCTCCCCTTCACGTTCCTCCATGCAGACCTGGCCCCCATGGGGGCTCTGCTTCAAGCAGTGCTTCATGGTTATGGAGCTTTTTTTTTTCCTCCCAAGGGCTTTTAAGGTGATTCCTTCCATCTGCTCGGTCTTTTTAAGCTACGGACCAACTGTATTCCCAGTAACACCAGCGCGTTTGCATCAAATGTTGTGGTGTGCCTGGAGAGTGGGGTCACCATGCTGGCACCTGGTGGGACTTGGGGCTGTGTCCTGCTCCTCTGGGCATGAGTTTGGAGAAGGGACTTTCTTGCTTTCCCTCTCCTAAAATTGAAAAGCAGAGCTGAGAGAGGCCAGCACCAGTCAGGCTTGGTGCAAAGGCGCTCGGCAGGAGGGGTGATGGACCTGGGAGGTTGCTCGGTCACCCCTGCGTCCTCCCCAGAGCAGCCGACCATGTGTGGAGAACTGCTCGGGGTTTGCCGTACCGGCCAACACTGTTCTCAGCCCAGCAGAAGTCAGGCAGGTGACCTCGGCGGGGACGCAGCCTGCCCGGCTGGCTGGATTGGCACCGCTGCCCCAGGCAGCGAGGTTTGGTCTCCGGGGAGCAGCCTGGCAGAAGGCTCCGGCGCCCGTGACCGGGGGTGTCTCATCCCTCAGGGCCCCGTGTGCCCTGACACTGCCCCAGCTCGGCGGGGAGCTGGGGGACAGGGACAGGGACAGGGTATGCCCAGCGCCGGGACGGGGACCAAGGTGCTGGGGTGTTGCCTCCAGAGCAGCTGCTGGTGTAGGAAGAGATTCAGGAAAGTCTGGGGTTTGTGGCCATTGTATCCGAAACTGTAGTGAATTTGGAGGGCAATGAGACTGTGATGGGTTTTTTTCTTTCCTATGTGTTTGGTGCTGATTCTGCATGTGCAGAGCGGGCCCTGGAACCAGCTGGGTGCTGCTGCCCGCTCCTGTTTCACCTTGGTTTACTTTCTGGGGAGAGAACGGGGAATAAAAATGTTATTCGCTCTTCTCTGAAAAACTCTTGACATTTTTCCCGTAGCTCTAATACCAGAGCTAACCTTTCACTCAGAGTTTGTTGGAGGAAATCGGTTATATTGGATGCCTTGGTGTTATAATTCTCCTCTCCCCTGCTTCCTCCCTTCATGCACGTTGTTTCTTCTCGCTGTTGTTTCCGGACCTTCTCTCTCCAGCCAGCCCTCCCCGACGGTGTTTGGAGCCATTCAGGCGTAGGCAGCGTACTCCATCCCACGTCCTGCCTTGAACGTGTCCCCGCTCACCGAATTTTTTGGAACAAGAGGGGCAGCAGGCAGCATCTTCCCATATCCCCATGTTCAATGTTCAAACGGGTCACCTGCCGTTAAGTGTGCTACACGGTCGAAAAAAGGAGAACGGAAAGAGAAAACCGACGAGAGCGATGGTGAGGTTGGGTTTATCTAAGGCGTGAGCTAATCCTGCTCGCCTGGGTTTGATGCTCCAGCTCAAACCATAGACCTACCACAGAGAAACCGCACTCCTTTGAGCTCTCCTCCCCCCGTAGCTTTGTACATACGTTGTCTGCCGGGGAAACGCTCCGTTTTAGGAAGCGACTAGAAATGTTTACAACAAATTATATAAAAATCGATAGACTCGCTGCTGAAGGGTCCGCCTTCCCGCGGGTGGTGAGCTCCAGGAGAAGGCATCTCGGCGCTCTGCTCCTACAGCTTCCGCCTCGGCACGGTCCTGGTTGACGACAGGTTACCCCGAGAGAAGGGATAACACCCTCCTGTTCCAGTTTATAAGGTGGCAATCAGCTCAGGTCGGGTTTGTGATCCACCTAGCTTATTACTATCTCCATTAGTAGCTGCTAGCAGATGCTGGGAGAGAAGGATTATTGCTCTCGCAGTGCATACTTAGCTGGCAGATTATTGAAATTTCTTTCTAATCCTAAGCAGTTACTTGGGAGGTATAAACCCTTGAGTGATAGCACTTATATTCCTCTGTACTTTGATCTCGGCTAGCATAACCGATGATACTCTGATTAATCCGATTTTTGTTCCTTAAAAAAAAAGTATCGCGTCCCCAGCATCTCGAGGCGTTGAGTTCCACAGGGAACTGTGTTTCTCGTCATCAGATCTGAACTTTTAAATAATCAAGCTCAGAGGTACCTTCTCTCTTACGTGGGGGTTTATACCTCCGTGTCCTTTGAAATTCATTTCTTTCTTTAAGTGAATCAAATCCCCTGAATGTTTTCAGTCTGTCGCTGCTTGGATTCCTCCCGCGCTCACAGCGTTGCTCTTCCTTGCCCCACGTCTGCCTCTTCCCACCGTTTGGCACGGCAGAACCACGCGCGGTGTCACAGATGAGAGACCCACTGATTTATAGACCTGTTTGCTAATATGACGGTTTTATTTACCGCTCGCTTCTGAGCACAAACTGGCACCTTTGGACCATCGCTTCCGCTGAGATGTTTGTGCTCCGGAGTGCCTCCATCTCTTCCTTGAATGGTTGGGGTTAATTTGGAGCTGCATCAGCGTGCGTGGTGGGTCCTCATTGCTGCTCCCTGGAAGTGGTACCTTGGATGTGCTTGCCCCGAATTTCATCTGTCGATGTGCTGTTATATTCCCTGAACGAGCTGACGCCTTCCAAAGTTACTTGCATGTGTATCTAGCCCCATCTGATATTTTTCCCCTCCGTAAGGGTTTGCCATCTTCTCACTGCATATGTATTGCCACTTCGGATGCTCCACTGTTCCCTCCTGCAGCCGGGAATTTGGTGCCTCTGCCTTGGCAGACATCCTTCTCCTTCACCTTGCGCTCTTTCCCATCCTCTTTCATTTCTCTTTCCCCAGCCTGACCAGGCTTAACTGAGGTCTGCTGCACAGAAGAGCGTAATCCACTTTTAGAGGTCCTTGGAAGAAAGGCTTTGCTGCAGGTTTTCTCAAGTCAGATCTCCACCCTCCCCTGCACTTGTTTAGTTGGGTTTGTTGTTTTTTTTCCCCTTTTCCTCCCACTTGAACAACAAAAAATTAGGACATGATGGGAAAGGTTGAAATGGATGGCAGTGGTTCTACTAGACCGCAAGCTCGGCATGGCTCAGCCCTGCCGAGGTGTTTTGAGGGAAGATGACCACCGATCTGATAGCGCCTTGTAGAGGTGAGGTGGCCTGGCTCCCTCCTCGGCACCGGCTGGCGTGGGGCCCGGTGCCTGGCGGCGTGCGTGGAGAGGGATGCAAAGTGGAAGAGAAGAAAAGGAAAGAGAATTAGAAAGCAAGGGCTCATTTGCAGATACTGCAAGAAGAGGTTGGGGTTTTTCTGGAGAAGGCAGAGGGTAAAACATGGTATCAGCCTTCAAATACCTAAAAGATTGCTGTTGCTGGGGAGGAGGCAGTAACGAACCCCTTCCTTCCCCACGCCTGCATAACTTTTAAACCCTTCGGTATTTTCCCTTGCGTTCATCCCCTTTGCGGCAGCTTCTGTCTGCCGCTGCGTAGCGTGAGCGGGGGAGCGGTTTTACCTCTGCCCGTGCTGTTCCCATTGCTCTGAAGCCCCCGGCTGCGGCCGCCTGTGATGTTTTGTGGGGCTCAGCTTGGAGATCCCAAAGGTTGAGAGTCCCAGACTCAAACACAAGATCGACTTGTATTTCTCCTATGTCTCATGATTTCGAAGGTCATCTTCTAGCCAGGTGAGAGGAGCGTGAAGGGCGTACGGTTGGTGCTGCCGGGATGAGCTTGTGCTTGCTGCGGTCACGCTGGCGGCAGCCCGACAGCGGCGCGGTTCGCTGGCTCGTGCATGGCTCTGGGTTTCGGTGTCGGCGCGGTGCTGGTCACACCAAGGTGCTGCCGTCTAAGCCAAGGAGGTCTCCGAGGCTCCTCTCCAGGGCCTGCCGGGGTCACAGCAGCAACTGCTCAACCACGTGCTTCATCCCCTAAAGTGGGACACGCATACATCCTTATGGATAGTGTTGAATCAGCACCCTCACGCTTCTTATCCTGCTGTAAGATCTTTGAAAGCTGGTGATATCTTGAGGAAGAGATTTCTTCTGGCTCTGGCATTTCGGATGCTCGTGCGCTGAATGATAAACAGCTGAGCATCCCCTGCAGCCAGTTCAGCAGGGACAGCAATAGGACACTTTTGTGTGTGATGGTCAGCTGGGATCCCTACGCTTTCCTTTTGCTTTGCCACTTACCCAGCTCAGCCTTCAGCAGGGACACATCTCCACAGCACTTATTTATATATTTTTCCTCAGAGAAATCAATTCCATTCCCCAAACAATGGCGAAGGGCTTGAGGAGATATTGATCTGTGGCAGAGCCGGAGAGGGGAGCGTTTGTGACACAGAGATGCTCTTTTGTAAGTAAAAGATAATTACCAGATCATGGGGACACTTGCTGAATAGGATGATATTAAATAGGCATCAGGGTGAAGGGCACCGGGGCTTTGGAATGAAGCATCGGAATCGTGCTGTCCTCCCCGGCAGCTCCTGCTCCTCCTCCCCGCTTCCCTCTGCCATTTCTCCTGCTCCCCCCCCCTGCCCCTCCTTTCCCCCCCCCCCCTCCTTCCCATTTCATCTCTCTGTCCCCTGCCCACGGTTCCCTGTCGTCCTGTCTGCCCCAAAGCAATATCGGGGAACGCTGCTGCGGATGCAGCCCCTCCTGGCCGGCTGGGCATCCCTCCTGCAGCACGGGTGCACCCGGAGCTGGCCGGCCGGCATCCCCAAAAGCGGGGCGGCAGAAGGGGCTGCTCTCCTTGCCTTGGTTTTGCTGGTGCTTGCAAACCCTGGTTTATTTATTTAAGTGCTTGTAGGGAAAACAGACCCTCTGCAGCAGCGCTGAGCACTGCAGCGATGCAATCCATGGTGGGTTTAATAGTTTTCAGGCAAATGGCCTTGGATGGGGCGGAGGACTGTCCCTCTGCTGGGAAGCTTCGGCTAACGGATCTGGGGTGGGGGTGGCTGCCGGAGGAGCCCAGGTCCTGGCTCGTCCTGCTGGCACTGGGTTCCCCTTGGCAGCTGATGGTTGACTCTCAGCGTGTCAGGAGCAGCCCGTGTGCTCGGACCACTCACCTGCTCGTGGGGTCCCCAGGAGGCCCCAGGGCGCTGGAGGGCATGGGAACAAGGTGTAGCCACGACCGTGCTGTAGCCGCGTGGGTGAAGGCACAAGTGGGGCTGGGCGTGCTGTGAGGGTCAGTAACTCCTAGAGCAAGAGCAGAGCTGGAAGAGGGGTGCTCAGGAGCCTTGTCTCCATCCTGTGCTGCTCCCAGGACCTCGTGGGATGCTTTCCCCCCCCCAGAGCAGGACCTGCCACTGCCCTGAGTGACGCTCCGGTTCGGCTCATGGAGGAGCCACTGCCGATTTGGTGCCTGGGCTCTCCAAGGCATCCCCGTCAGCCGCCGGCTCCAGGGTGCAAGTCCCAGAGCAGCAAGGGCCTTGGCGCAAGGTGTGTTCCCGGGCGTCACGTTAGCGGGCAGCTCTTCTGCTCGGGCTTGGCGTTGCAGGCGCTCAAAGCTGCATGGGGATGTTCGGTTGCAGGGCCGGATGCCGGTGTGATGCAGTGACGGCTGGGAGAGCCGCTGCCAGCTTCCACTCGTGAGTTGGCACGGCACAATGTGAAAAAACCCCCCCACGTCTCAAAATGCTATGTCGTAAAGTGTCTCTTTTTATTTAAACTGACAGTATTCTCTTAATTACTCGCTGATACACTTCAAATGGATTATGGTGCATTTTGCAAGATTAACGGATCCCTTGTCGGACAAGCCACCCTCAGATGACGTGCTCTGCAGGCCGGGGAGGGAGGAGAGGGGGTCCCGTCCCTGTGCGGGGACATCGGGAGCTGCGTATCCCACCAGCCATCCCTGACTCGCCAGGTCTCATCCAGACGGTTCATAAAACCTGTCACCGCAGCCGGAGCGCTAGCAAGGTCTGTGCTCACGCACGCTTAAAAAACCCCGAGAGGGGTGATGGCTATCTTCATGTCAGTGTGGGCAAGTGGTGCTGGGACCCTTCAGCCTCACGCCCTGGCTCTGGAGGTTTTTTTCGATTACGGCACATTTCCAAACCCCCCCTTGCCAGCACTGCGGTTCCTCTACAGAGGAGACACTTCACGGCCGTTATCAACGTGGTGTTGGAGATAACGGAGTGTTTTCCTTTACTCCCAGGGCAAAAGGGCTCTGCTATCTGCGGGCATCAGCTGGTGACGGTGGCAGCTGCCTCCCGTCCTCCCCTTGCCCTAGCAGGCGTGGAGCTGGCACCTCCAGCGGCGCTGCTGCCCTTGTTTCTGCCGGGTTCCTGCTGCTCCCGCGCAGCGCCTCTGGATTCTGCACCTTCGGGTTTTGCACCTTCGGGTTTTGCCCTTTTGGGTTTTGTCCCTTTGGGTTTTGCACCTTTGGATCCCAGCCAGCGAGGTGCGGGGCCGAGGAGGGTGTCGGAGCAGCAAGCCGTGATTTCCATGCCCCCATCAGCTTCCGGCTCCGTGTCTCGGAGTTGTTAAGTGTCTCGGCGTCACTCCCTGCCGTCACCAGGTGAGAGCTGGCTTCTCAGCCTGACTGGCACCATGCAAAACCAACAGAATAGGGAACCTTGTGCCTTTAAAATAATAAAAAAAAAAAAAAAAAAAAAAAAATAGAATAAAAAAAAGCCCATTACCATTATTGAATAAAATACTAACAATTTAAAAAACTCTTTTAAATATTGTTGCTGCATTTCCAGCTGTTAAAATCTTCTGTATTTAGTTATCATAATAACAAAGTGCTGCGGCTGATTTGAGCAGCGGGGAGGCAGCACCATTATTCAGAAGGGTTTTAAACGGTTGGGTTTTCTTCCTCGCAGTGGTGCTCTCTCGCCTATTAAAAAGTCCCTTTGTTGCCTCGGCACCTCTGGCCCGGGTGGTGGAGGTGGCACCCGTGCATTGGCGGAGGGCCCCACCAGCTCTTAGCAACGCGGCGGTGCCACGCGGCTTCGGCAGGACGCCGTGGAGCCGGGCATCGCGGCCGTCTGCGGAAAGCGGAGCAGAAAACCTCGGCTGCTCTGCCGGGGAGGTGTCCCGCTGCAGAGTTCACGGGGAGAAGGAAAACAGAGCGAACGAGAGCCAGGCTGCTGCTGCGGGGAGGAGAGGGCCGTCTAGGGAGGTCTTCTCAGCCACGCTGAGCCCCCCGGTGCTGGAGGAGGTGGGCACGCCTGCAGGCAGGTCGGGCAGGGCAGGAGGGCTCGTGCTGCGTCAGCACTTTGACCGTACCGTCGTGGCCTGACGGCAGCGGCGCCGACGCAAAGGCACCGGCGCAAGGCAGAGGTGGGAGGGAGCTGGTGCACAGGGT
The DNA here is from genome assembly GCA_013400195.1 of Aramus guarauna. Lineage (NCBI taxonomy): Eukaryota > Metazoa > Chordata > Aves > Gruiformes > Aramidae > Aramus > Aramus guarauna. The sequence continues at coordinate 54,962 of VXBL01002077.1, read as the reverse complement.
GAGCATCCTGGAGGTAGGATGCCCGTGCTCGCTGGTTGAATCCCGTTGCAAAGGGTGCACGAAGTCACGTAGCGTGCGCCTGCCCTGGGGAACAAATGGTCTGTGTTGTACGTGGCAGTGGCGTGGAGCTGAGTCGCGCAGGATGGGGCCTGGCAGCCTGCCTGCAGCGGTGTGGCGAGGAATCGGTGGTTGGGGTGGGTGAGATCATTGCCGAGCGCTTGGTTTCCTGACCCCACGTCGGTGGGGATGGAGAAGAGGGCAGAGGTACCTGGTGTGGGAGACTGCTGCGGGGGGGCTGGAGAAGCGGGAGCAGGCTGAGGACAAGGATGTGACGGATTTCCTCCCAGGAGAGAAAAGCTATTTTAGTGCCACCTCCCCAAGGTGGTGAGGGTTGGCAGAGGTGTGAAAAAGCGTGCAAAGACTCTCGGGAACATCTTGAATGGCCAGGCAGGTGCAGGCTGCTACCGTACAGCTCCGGGACCGCAGCACTGAAGGAGCCCGTGAGCCCGGTGGAACAGACCTGCGGTGTGCGAGTGCCCGTGGGAGGGACGTGCGGTGTGCGAGTGCCCGTGGGACAGACCTGCGGTGTGCGAGTGCCCATGGGAGGGACGTGCGGTGTGCGGGTGCCCGTGGGAGGGACATGCGGTGTGCGAGTGCCTGTGGGAGGGAC
>VXBL01002077.1:33663-54062 GCA_013400195.1 Aramus guarauna | reverse complement strand
GCCCGTGGGGCGGCCAGCGCAGGCAGGACCCCGGGAGGAGGTGGCAGAAGATGCCAGGTCCAAGTGCCGCGAGTTCCCGGTGCTGCCGGCTGAGCGGCGGCAGGGCTGGCATTCACCTGGCCTCTCATCCCGGCGTTTTGGGTGCCGGGCCACACGAAGGCCTCACGAACAGGAGTAATCGCATTGTCCCCCGGCTCCCGCCGCGGCAGCATGTTCCCCAAAAGGTTACCTCCAACCAGCCGCGCGTGGTGGGTAATGAGATGCAAATTGATAGCGAGACAATAAGGCTGTCTTGTGAGCCCTTCCGACGGGGGCCAGTGTTTAAAAGTCAGCCTGATTGCCTCGCTGGCAATTTGCATAGCATTAACCAGAGAGATTTTCTTTNTTTTTTTTTTTTCCAGAGGTCACCTCAAACTAATTACAGCTCCGGCGCTGCTTTACAAAAGAGGGCTCTGCGGCTGCGGTGGCGGGGTTGGAGTGTGAGGAGGAGACTTTCCCGGCGCGGGGAGGGAGAGGGAGACCTCGTCCACGTGAACTCGGGAGGGTTTTCGTGCGTGAGCCAAGAGAGCTTAACGAGAGCCCCGTTGGGCGCGTGCGGGTGCCGAGCGCTGCGCCTGCTATGGGAGATGACCGTAGCAGGGCTCGAGCCCCAGCAGACGAAAGGGGTCCGTCCCCTCCGTTGTTAGCTCCAGCGTAGGCACTGAGCTCCTGGGTCTCCCCTGCCACGCAGCTTTGCCGGGCTGGGAGGAGATGGGGTGAGCCCGCTGCCCGCTCGGGGTGCTGCAGTGACGAGGGGTGTAAGAGCCAAGCCTTGGGCTGTTCATGTGTTTTCCTTCACCACAGTTTAGTTCAAGTGGGGATTTCAAGGTGTTTTCTTTGAAGTTGGTGTGAAAGTGTCGGGGAGCCCCAGCCAAGGAGGTCTGCGGGAGAAGAGGTGTCAGGCTGCAGCCTGACCCGGGCCGTTTGCTTTTACAGTGGAATTCTTTGGGTTCAAACTGGGCTGGCGTCAACTTAGTCTTTCAGTTGGGCTAGATCATCTCTGTAGGTCCCTTCCACCTCATCTAGCCTGGTTTCTATCAGGTCCACACCTGATACAAACCTCTTAGCGCAGGTCTTTGCTAACCCAGTTCTGTTCGACCGGGGTGAGGAGCGGTGCTGTCACAGGGCAGCCCTGCAAAAGCCGGGAGTGAAGGTGTGAGCGGCTCGGAGGAGCCGGAGCTGCCACCTCTTCCCCAGCAAAGCAGCTCCACGGCAGCTCGGCTAAGCTGGTACGAACGGGTGGCCAGCCAGGGCCGAGACGGAGCACCTCTCATTATCCAGGGTGTCTTCAAGACGTGAAGCGCGTAGTCCGTGCTCAGCGACCGCGGGTGGAGGTGGGATGGCCTTTCCAGATGGCGTCTGTCTGCCGCGATGCCCGGCGGATGGGGTTTGCCGCCGGTTGTGCCGCGGCACGAACGGTCCCTGCAAAGGCGGCGAGTCAGGGCGGCGGCAGGTTTGAAGAGCCAGCTGGACAATTTTATGACCATTAATATCATTGGTAGTTATGCAGGCCATGGCTATGATACAAATAATTAAATCTCATGCTTCATAGCATCAGCTGATCGCTTGCTGCAGTCAGGAGTGAATCTCCTACGCAGAGTGTGCACGACTGATTAACTCTGTTAGAAGAGTTTCTTGTTATCTTCTTCTGACTCCTTCCTCGGTTTCCTGCAACACGAGGGCATCCCCTTCTCCTCCTTCGCGAAAGCCCAGTAAGAGAGGTGTCTTCCAAGGTCCCTTGGCGTGGGTGGAGGCAGGCCAAGCGTGGGTCTTCCCCAAGCTCCCCACCAACATCTGCTGCCTGCCCGGCCGTGCCCCAGGCGCCCCGGCCAGGTGATGCTGGGGACCTGACACTCTCCAGTTCCCCTCAGTCCTCCCTGCTGCTGTTGTCGGAGGCCGGAGGTGCTTGGAGGAGCAGCCTGCTCCGAGATGGCCTCCCAGCTCCTGCGGCCTGGTCTGCAGGTCAGTGTGCCTGCCAGGGCCATCCTCTGCTCCTGCCCTCGGGTCTTCGGGCTGTTGGCTCGTCTGCCTCCCAGCTTCTGGCAGTCCTCAGATCCTGAATCCTCAGCATCTTTCCCTCTGGGCTGCCACAAAGCATGTGTCATTCCCTACGAAGCCGGTGTGTGGCCATGGCCTCATCTCACAGCGTTCTTCAGCCTCCTCCTCCTCGCCTGGAGAGGCTCCTCCTTCCCGGCTGAAGCCAGCTGGATACACACACATGGTCTCCTTTCTCTGTGGCATCCTTCTACCCTGAGTTTCGGCGTATTATCTGAGATGTTAGGCCCAGGAGCAGAGCTCACAACTCTCTTCCAGGTTTGTCAGCAGCTCTGGCACCCTTGACGTCTTCTCCATTCCCTGAGCAGCCCCTTTCTGGGATAACGTCCTTCCCAGCAGCCCGGAAGGATGAAGATCAGCAGCGCTGGCTTAGCAGGTTACTGTGGCACTGTCCTGCTTAGCTGGGGACAGCAGAGCTGCTGGTGCCTTGACTCTGTGCCTCCTCAAGGGAATCGGGGTGGGAAAGCTGAGCAGAGAATATTTTTATATTTTTCCTTCTTTTTTTTTTTCTTCTTTCTCTTTCCTCTTTTTTTTTTTTTTTTTTTTGCATTCCTAAAGATTGAGTATAATCAGAGCTAATCAGAAAATTATGAGCTGTCTGATTGCTGATTAGATTCCTAATGTTAATATAGTCAAGATGCCTCTCTTAGCGTTGTATTTTAAGAGAAGTGTAAAAATAACGTCTTAGAAGGAGCAAGCCGGAGCTGCTGGAGCAGCAGGGAACCCAGCGCTGGCTCCGGTGAAGGAGAGCAGGGTTTCACCGCTGGCAATAACTTCAGGCCAGCAGAGAGGGAAGGGAAGGACTTACCCAAATGATAACCAGGTGCGGTGGCTTCAAGAGGGCTGCAGAGCCTGGGAGGAAGAGCGTAAAACCAGCCCTTCCCACGGCTTAGTCCTGGCACAGAACCAGACCTAGGAATTCCACTGCTGTGCTCTGGGAGCGGGCATGCAGCTTGCTCTCTCGCTTCCCTTCCCAACAAACAGCATCTTCCCAGATAATGTAGTTCGTGCATTTCCCAGCAGCATGGCCCACCGCGCCTGGTGCTGCTGCACGCAAGGGGCAGCTTTGGGGGATGGCGAAAGGGAGCCGAGCCTGGGGTGTGCCTGAAGCCCGTGAGTGGGACTGGGACATCCGAAGGCGACGCTGAGCAGCTGGCTGAGGGCAAGCACCGTGCAGGGGAAGTTTCAGCCAGAGCGTGGCACGCTCTGGTGGGGTCACGGAGATGACAGCACGGGCGCTGGGCTGGGTTCTATGCTCCTTCCCCCAAAGCCTTCCAAAAAATGTGCGTTTGTGATGGAGGCCGTATCCAGGGTTTATCCCTCAGCTCTCCAGCTGCGCCGCCGGTGCTCCCGGTGCTGTCCCAGCCAGGCGCCCTGTGCGTTTGCTGCCTCGCGTTAGCTCTCACCCGTTCAGAGCCGGGCAGAGTGCTGGGATGAGACTTGCCCGCTGCTGCCTGCGCTGCTCTGGCAGCGCCCTACCATCTGCCACGGCTTTCCTTCCAGGGCCAGGGAAGTGCTGGGTGCTGCTCAGCACCCTTGTCACTGCCCTTCTTTTTGCCGGTTTCACCGACACACCAAGCTGTTACATCTGGCCACCTTTTTCTGAATTTTCTACTGGGCTTTCAAAATTAAAAGTGTAAAAAAAAAAAAAGTTAGGGCTCGGTGGGTGTGAGAGCAGGCAGGGCAGTGGGCTGCAGGGCTGCCGTGGCCGCAGCGTGGCATCCTTTGCTGCCACCCCGCTGCCATGGGACGGGCACTGCTTGGGCAGGAGGAAACCTCAAAATAAACAAAACCAAACCCAAACCTGAAAAGATTTGCTGATGCTGGTGGAGCAATGGGTACAAGTGTACCTATTTTGGGCAGCCCGTGCCCAAAAGGCGGGTGGGAGATGCCCTCTGGGGTGCTGGTGAGCACAGAGAGGATGCTCCCATGGGTGCTGGTGGGAGCTGGGGGAAATCCTCATCGGCTTGTGCTTGGCTGAGCCATTGCAAAAATCTTTACGGCCTTACAGAAGCAGAATTGGAGGGAGATGCTGCTTGGTGATGGCCTAGGGTTGAGGTTTTGCCCTTTTTCTTCCCTATTCAAGCGCTGAGGATTGATCCGCAGTGTCCCCAGCATGGGGCTGGTGCCTCGAACTGTGCAGCGAAGCTGCCAGCTCTTTCCACAACTTTCCTCCCCAGTCCCCGCCGGCGTGGCGATAACTCCCCGCCTGAATGGCAGGTATTATGTTCTGGCGCACTAATGTTCCTGTTAATAAGCTCCTCGCCATTCACCGTGTGTTTTACTTCGATTCATCCCAATGGCAGTGCTATATAATGGACTATATACTGTAATTGTCCCCCATTGTCACCACTTAATAACTTGGTATGATGTTATCGCAGTAATTCGTATACTTTCTTGCAAACTTTGATGAATTATATTTTGTTCTTAGTGAATAAAAAAAAAAAAATCAGGGAATGGTGAAAAGAGGCAGAAGTTAGACAGAAGTCTGCTCTAATTGCAGAGTGGGCTTAATAATACAAATGTCCATAGCCGGCATCCGGGCTGCTTTTGTGTCTTACCCTCTGGGAGCAGGCCACTGGACCAGCCGGGAAGGAGCTGCTATTAAATATAATTTCTTTTTTAAAACATCTTGATCAGCAGGAATTGGCTCTGTGCTTGGGGGATTTATTTTGCCGTGCTCACTCTTGACGAGCCCAACATCAAACAGAGCAGATGGGATTTACATTGGCGTCCACGGACGAGGGGCGATGTCCGTGGGGTGGGTGCAAGAGCCGTGAGGATGGTGAGCAAGAGAGTGGAGATGGTGGTCGTTGGGCTGTGCACAGCTCAGGCATTGCAACAGCCCCAAAATCTACCTGTACGTTTGAAGAAGAGTTTGAACCCAAGGTTGAGCAGCAGCACGTAGAAGAGCTGTCCTGCAGCCTGGACAAGCGTCTTCTCCACTTTCCATCTCGCTGGCTGCCTCTCCAGGTTAGATGTGCAATGTCCCACCAGGTATTCACAGCTCTCAAGTGTTAGCGTTTGTCAGCATCTCTGAGTGTTTATGGTCTGGCAGGGGGAAAGAAAAGTCTGGAAGAGCTGAAACCCTCAATGCGATGAAAATCAAGGCAGGGAAATGGATGCCGGGGCTGGAGCGCCCCGGGTGGGAGGCAGGGGAGGGCTCCTCGGCATCCACGAGGCAGCGGGTAGGGACCTAAATGAGTTTTTCCCTGTAACACATGTCCTGACCTTTTTTTAGAAATGAAATCTATTTTATTAATTTTTTCTTTTTTATCAAATCTGTCCGCGAAACATTAAAGATATGACTATGGAAAAGGTCAAGAAACGTGTAGTTGTTGAAATCTTGTTCCAGTTGATGGCTTTTCCCTTAGGGGAGCTCTTCCGCACCTGCTCCTCCCCCACCTTGGTCTTTAAAACAAAAAGTGTCAAATGGCCTTGAGTTTTGGGTTTAACGGTAACGCCGAAACGTGCTCCTGAAGAGGGATGGAGGGAAGGGCGTTGCAGGTTCCCCAGCAGTGATGCTGCCCTTGGGGAGCTGCAGGATCAGGCCAGCGTTGTCTTGGGAAAAACCTGAGCTGGAAGTGGTTTCTCCCAACGAACGCAGACCCCAAGGGAGGGCTGTAGGGTCTCCAGCCATGCCAGAGCCAGCCGGAGGCTGGCACAGCCAGAAATGCTGCACCCCGGGAAGGGAGAGGCTCCTCGGGGGGCTGGTCTGCAGCCGGGGCACGTTCCGGGCAAAATGAATAAAGGCGAAGCCTGAGCCATGAGCGCAACGGTGAGCAAATGTGCTTTGAGTCCCTCTCCCTGGCTTGTGCGGCTCTTTATTCGCCGTGAGAATGGAAGGCAATCACGCTTGTCGAAGGGAGGGAGGGGAGGCTGAGTTCTCGTTACAGGGGCTTTATTAGCTCCAGCGCTTTCTGGGCGCCACGTCTGCTGGACAGGAGCTACGTGCCCCAATTTGCGGTGGGAGGTGAGAGCGCTCTCCTTACAAAAGGACCAAGAGAAGGAAAGAAAGAAAGAAATGAAAAGACAGTAATGGAGCCAGGAGTGGATCTGTATTGAAGCTCATTGAGAAAATTATATTACAGGAACGTCAGGAGTCCGTGGAAGCCAGAAAATGGAGAGACGCAGGGTGAGGTCGAGCAGATGCATCTCACTGCCAAGGGCTGGGCTGGGTGTTGGGCCCAGGGGTGGGCACCAGACCCCCTTGTATCCACGGTGGGTGGTTGCTGCTGTTTGGTTCCCGGTTTTGCTGTAGCAGCAGGGAAGCTGGGGCGTGGGCTGGGCTTGCCGTGCTGTAAAAATGCGAGGTCAAACAACACGGAAATTTTAGGCTCCAAACTTTGAGCTTGGAGCTTTGCCAAAGAGCAGGAGGCTGAAGGGCCAAGAGAGGGTGAGTGAGCTTCTCAGACTCAAAAAGGGGCGCATGGTCCTTTCTCAAACCAGGATGCTGGGGTGAAGAATGTGAATGATCCCTCCGGCCCAAAGGGTCGCTCAGCTCCGGAAAGGGGAATAACTGCCCTGGCAAGACAAGGCCAGCACAGGGAAATGGCCCAGGTTTGTGTGGTGTGTCCCCGGGCAGTTTGGGGGGTTTCCCTCCTCGCTGGGTGTGCGTTTTCCTGGTGCGGTGGCAATGCCAGCATCGCCGGTGCTCGGGGGCCAAGTCAAACCCCAGAAGCCTCTGCTTACATTTCTGTTGTGTAAATTCGTAATAATGGACTTTCAAAATGAAGCATATAATTTGCTTGATAGATTGTCAGGCCATCTTTATGTATAATTGTTGTGAAACCGCAGCGATGGGCGAGCCCGAGAGGCCTCCCAGCCCCCCCAAGGCTCTGCCTTGTGTCCTGCTGCTCCATCCACCCCTGTTCGCAGCGTCCGCAGCCATGGGTCCTCCTTGGGAAGTTTCCTCTCAGGTTTTCAAGGGTGCTCTTCACCCCCCCGACAGTACGTTGTCTTTGCTCAATCTCGTATCCTCCTCCTTGTTTGCCGTCCCCCCCCTGCTCTGGCACAACCTCTCTTGGTCCCGGAGCAGGGCTGTGCGCGGTGCTGGCCGTGGGTGCTGGCAAAGCCCCGGACCCTGCAGAGTGCTCCACCTGGGTGCTGTCAGCGTTGTCCCCGTGGCGAAGAGGATGGCAACAAAGGGTGGAGGTGAATGTCCCACAGGGATGGAAATGAGTCCTGAAGACCCGGCAGCGGGGAGGCTACCCCTTGCCCCGTGGGGATGCTGGGGGTAGATGGATGAGTGTTGGGGTCACTGGGAGCTGTTGCATTGGGAAGAGCTGTTTGGTGACCAGCTGAGCTTGCAGGAGGTTTGGGTGTGCTGGGGTGACGCCTGGCCGGTGGTACGGGCGAGGCAGGATGGGGGGGGGGGGTGATAGCGATCCATCGCTGGCTCATCCGTCCCGTTTTGGGGGCTCCGGGCACACAGCGGCTCTTGGCTGGTGGAGAAACGCAGCCCAGGGGCCGGGTCTGGGCAGGCGGAGGGTGTGTGCACGGGGCTCTGCTTGGCCCTCGCTTCTGCTTGCTTCCACCTCCCTGAAACCCCCCCCCCGGTGCCAGGAGCTGGAGGGAGGGCTTTGCTGCGGCTTTTCTGAAAGTTTGAGCAAAGCTGGTTATAACTATGGTGGGGTTTTTAGAGCAAAACACCTCTAAAAAGTCCTTTACAGGATTTTTTGCATTGTGATTACTTTTCTTCAGTGTTTTAAACTGGTGATTTGAACCGCTCCGGCCACATTTATGTTGCGGTGGTAGCGGGGGCCTGAGTTGGTGTTCGGTGTGTTCTGGGGGGGGATTTCTGCGCACTGAACATATGCCTTAGCATAAAAACTTCGTGACGGAGGAGCTCTCGCTGCGCTGCGAGGTGCCGTATGGAAATCCCCGCGCGGCAGCAGATAATAAACGAGGTGCTTTTTAAAGCTCGCACATCACAGCGCAGCGAGAGGTGATGCCTTAAAATAAATCGATTGTAAGTGGTTTCCAGTGCAAACTTTCTAACAGCCTCCACTTGAATGAAAGGCGAAGAGCTAAAGGGGAGGATTTCAAAGGCACAAAAGGCGTCATCCCCACGGCGCGGGGAGCTGCGGGCCCGCCGGGATGCAGGCATGATGGCCGGCTGCGCTTTGGGTACCCAGGGATGCCCTCCTGCATCTCACGGGAGCTTCTCTGTTGTTGGCACCATGCCGAGCGCTGGCCGGGAAGGGGAGCCACTCCTTCAACTTCTTGGCATCTTGTCGTGGGACTCTTTTCTCCAAAATAAGGAAGGATAAGGATAAGGAAGGATTTATATTTTTTTTTTTCTTTGGAGACTCTAGCTGCTAAGACCTGGCTGGGCAAATTCCTCCTTCTCCTGCCCAGGTGGCAAGCTGCATCACTTCCTTGTTATTTTCTTTATTTAATATAAAATAAAAAAAAAGTCCCCCCAAGCTCTAAGTAAAATTGATTTTTAAGTGAAACTATCTCTTATAATTGCCGCTGAAATGCCTTGTGGTTATTGTAATGGATTTTGAACTGTGACAAGTCCTGCTTGATGATCGTAACTGGAGCTCCGCAGATTATTTGAGTGTGGTTTGGGGAGTGCCGGAGGAATGAAGGATCGGAGTTTATCTGAGGAGGAGACGGGGCTGCAACAGCGGGCTGAGATGCCGACTAACATGTTTGCTGACCCTCCCGACACCGCAGAAGCTGAGGCTGCTCTGGGACCTTGCGCTGTAAGGTGTCATCTCCCGAAACCCTTTGTGGGAGCCACGTCCCTCCAGCCTGCTAAGCCCACCGTTCGCCCGTTCCGTGGGAGCTGCAGCACGCTGCTATGGGGGGAAAAGGAGACAGAGGGAGCCCAGGGCAGCATCGTCTCCTTCTCCCCACCTTAGTGAAGCTCCCACAAGCCCTGGCCTTCTAGCAAACACATCTTGACCTGAATTATTTCTGGTCATCTGAAACCTTATTGTGCAGCAAGCGAGCTGCTCGTCACCCCGCTAGTGAGAACTGCGGGAGAAAGTCCCCAATCCCTTCACATCGTGGCAGAGCTCCGGCAGACCCGCTGTGCCGTGCTGGGATGCCCTGTTCGTGCCCGGTAGCTTGCCCACCCTGTCCCCGCCGTGCCAGTGCCACCAAGCGCAGAGCAGGGCCCTGGCATTAGCTGTCCCCAAAGCAGCCGTTAACGGGAGCCGTGGGGAGCAGCGCTTGCCGGGGCTTTTAGCAGCTCTCGTTAGCAGCTCTGCCGCAATTACTGGGGGGCTCGGACTGGGGTGGGCAGCCCTGACGCTGCTGGGACACATCCGTCCCACCTGCAGGTGACCAACGGCGCTGGAGCCACGTTTGTTGGGTGGGTTGTATCCATCACCCCTCTGGGGTGCTGGTGACATGCCCCAGCCCTTCAGCACCACCCGGGAGCCAGCTATCAATATTCCAGCTTCATCCCAAGAGAGACTTTCTTCCTTGCCAGCTAGGATTTTGTTTAGCGTGGCAGAGGGGAGGAACCAAAGTGCTTTTTCGCAGGTCCTGAGCAGAGGAGGCAAGTGCGCCTGGTTTGGCTTCCCAAGGGACCGCCTGCATCCTGAAGCCAGGCAGAAGCACCTTCCAGCAGGGCCTCGGCGTGATGGCGTTTAGCCGTACAGGTTAATGGCATATCTAACACCGGAGCAGCGTTTGCTGCCGTACGCCCAGGGTGAAAGGCAGGAGGACGCAGGAAGCGGCGATGCCGGTGCGGCTCAACCCCTTCTGCTGGCTCCGCGCAGGGGAAGGGGACGGCGAGAGTGGCCGAGCCTGCCTGCACCTGCCTGTACCTGGCCCCGTCTCTCCATCCTGCGTCCCGTGTCTCTGTCTCACGGCCGGGGGAGGTGGGAGCAGAGCCAGCACCCTCGTGTTGGCCCTTCCCTCCCCAGGAGGCACCGCGTGGGTGAGAGCAGGAGCCGGGGAGGGTCTGAGCGGCTGAGCTGAGGCTTTGCTATTGCTGGACCCCAGGGGCAGGCGTCCCCGCGGGGGCACAGGGCACAGCCCCCCCTGCCCACCTCCCCCCTTCCTGGGGCGCAGGCAGGGCGATGGGGAGCAGGGGCAGAGCTGCTCTCTGCTTGCGGTTTTGGAAAGCCGGTGGCAGCCCTTGTAGAGGGCAGAAATGCCAGGAGAAGGGTCACGGAGAGGGGCTTTTCTCCAAGAGGAGACGAGCTGAAGAGCACGCCCGGCAAGGCTCAGCTGCCGCAGGACGCTGGTGAGCTGCACTGTCCTTTTGCCCTTGGTGCTTTTCCGTTTGCAAGAAGTTCAGCTCTTCTGGAGGCCTGAGTGATACTTTGGGGTAGGAGAACGCCCCGGGCAGCAATGCTCTCCCTTTCCTCCCCCAGCTCCACAAGCACGTGGCTACCTCTGCACTTGGGATGCTTCACTCCTCCCCTCCCTGGGGTTCTTATGACCGGTGGTGGTCCTTCTTACTGGTAAAAACTGTGGCTCCGGAGGAGAAGGAGCAGAGGCAGAAGCTGGCAGGGGAACAAGAGCCACGTGCTGCTGGTCTGCAGAGCCGTGAGTTGGTCGGTAAAATGATGAAAGTTGTGGCTTTGGGGCTCGTCCCAGGCTCCCAGGGCCGGGTGCTGGCCGTGCCGCTGCCCTGCGTGGGGTCTGCAGCAGCTCTGGCTCTGGTTTTGCTCCGCGTTTGTGCTTGTAACCCTCGCTGATGGCGGGGCCGGCTCTTGCGGAGGGGTCCCTCCACTCGCTGCCCTGCCAGACCCCACAGCAAGCACCAGCTGGTTCACCACCGGGGGCTGGAAGCCCTTGGAGGATTTACCACCCGCTCTTTGCTATTCACTGCGGCTTCATTTGTCCTCCCGTGGGCAGGAGAGCATTAGCAGCCAGCGCTGGCCCCAGCTCCATCCTCCTCCGGGGACGGGCTGGATCCGGGAGCCAGGGGAGGAGAGACGGGCTCCGGGCACCGCTTTCCCTCCGTGCGGCCAAGGGAGTTATTGACAAACAAGTTAGTGCTCTGAAAGGAAAACGCTGCGGCATGTTTGAAGCTGCCTCCTTGATCAATACTCAGCCGTGGCTGGGCCTGCCGCCGACTGGATTTCAGATGCCGGCTGCGAGGGTAATAAGAGCCCTGGGATCAACTGACTCGGAGATTATTACAGGATGAGATGCTTCGCTGCTTTACAGTGTTTACTCAAGATTTATATTCCCTGTGTGTATATAAGGGGTTGTCGTCTTTCGTCGCCGGTTGATCATTTTTTGATGGCGGTGCGCGCGCTGTGCCGCTGTGGTTTGCTTAGGGGTGCGTGCGGCGAGTTTGGTGAGCGGGGAGAGGACAGGCTGGGGATGAGGGGGAGAGCCGGGGCGGGGGCACCCTGGAGCTGGTGGCAGGAGGTGGGACCGTGGCACAGCGAGAAGGTGCCCTGTGCTCCGATGCATGCAGGCAGACCGGGATGGAGGCGCGTGGAGCACGTGGAAGGAGCTTTCACCTTTCTGGATGCTCCCAAGGTGACGGATGCGGTTTCGGGGTGCCCCATCCACGAAGAGGGGATTGGTGCTAGAGGAGAGGGCTTGAGCCGTCCTCAGACCTCTGTTGTGGAGGAGAAAGAGCTGCAAAACCAGCTCCCGGGGGTATTCCCGCCCGGGGTTTGGGTTGCTTGTCTTTGTCATCAGTGTGTGGTTTTCACCTTCTTGTCTTAACCTTTTACCTGTGTTTTCTCGCTTTGGGAGGAGGGCTGAGATGATGAGATGCTGCGTGGACCTCTCTGCCCCGGTCGTGCAGGGCTGTTTTAATCTCTGGCAAAGATCTCTCCTTCCAGCTGCGTGCTCCGGTGCGGGAGGTTAATACACTTCGTGCCGTTTGGGAGGTGCCGAGGTGAGGGTGGAAATGGCCGCGCGGATGGGAGTTAAATGAAAGTTTAGCAGGGGCGGCTCTCCCTCGAAGCAAATATCCCTGGGCACACGCAGCTGCTGCGTGCCGGGCCATCGCCTGGCCCTTCCTTACCAGCTGCGGGGAGAAGCTGGGGAAGGCACATCCCGGGCTCCGCGAGGAGCATCCCTCAGCATCGGCACAGGCGCGGGGTGCTTCATCTCCATGGGGAGGCTCGGGACACAGGGGCGGCGTTGCTGCTGTTCCGCAGGGCTGCTCGGTCTCCTCTTGCAGAGTGTTTGCCGTAATCCCGTTTTATAAATCCAGCCTTGGCCTTCGACCTCGCCGTTCTGCTCTGGTCTCTGCTCCGCTGCCTCCCAAGTTAAACCCACCGATGTGACTGCAGCAGGAACGGCCAGGGCATACTTATTGCCGGGGGGGCTGGGAAGAGAGAGTTAGCAAAGCGTTGGACCAGTTTCCCTTTGAAGCCGCTATGCAAAAAATTGGCGGAGCCATCCGGACGCGATGAGGGAGAAGGGGTGACGAGGAGGAGGTGGGCAGCACCCTTAGGTGCTCGCTATGTCGAGGACAGTCCCTGCGGGCGCTGGGCCCTCAAGCAGCGGGGATGGCGACGGCAGGGATGGTCCCCTCCGCCTAGAGAGGAGGTTGCAGTCCCTGCCTGCGCCAGCTCCCACGCTCGGAGCGTTTCCCGCTGCCTCACTCCCAGCAGCTTTGGGGCATCGGACCGACTGCCCCCCAAAAGGTGCTGCCGTGGGCGAGCCGTGCTGGGGGCGGGGGGGGTGGGCTTGTGTGCGATCGGGACTGAGAAGCGAGGTCCTGGGGCAAAGCGGGGTAAAACCAGCAGCCTGGCGTTTGGATGTGCCCTCCTCTAGGCAGACCAAATGTCACCCGCGGGGTCCCCCCCTCTCCTTTCCTGCATGGCTTTTGGGAAGGAGGGCACGCACCCGGTCGTGCTGTCTTCGCCACCGCCTGCCCTTCCCGTGTCCGTGCCATCCTGGGAGAGCTGGTGCGCTGAGCACGGAGCTCCTGATGGATCTGCCCGGGTGAGCAGCGAGGCGGAGAGGAGTGCCGTGCGGAATACGAAAGAGTCCAGGGCACGATGAAGCCCGCACAGCACCTTCCCCCTCGCAGACCCCCGCTGTTCGGATCTCCAGACGCCAATCCCCTGCAAATCTCCGGCTGGCCTTTTATGACCTGCAGAGTCATTTCAATTCAGTGTTTTTAGCCTCTAAATCTCCTGTCCTTAGCCCTCGGTGACTTCTGGGGAAAGAACCACGCTCCCTAAAGTGCCACAGCCAGGGCAGTCCCTGCGCCAGAGCCTGCTGGAAATTTGCAGGTATTTCACACCCGGGCTTTGTTTTTGGTAATTCCTTTAATTTTTCGTGCTGTTGGAAGCACACAATTGACAAGCCCGGGTCTGAAGCCCCCGGGAGGTTTGGGTGGCTGCGGTGTATGGGCACGGGACCCCATCCCGACTCCCCAGTGCGCTGCCTGCACCCAGGCATCTCGCAGTCGCTGCACGCAGCGCACCTTGAGATGGACTGATTGATCTGCAACACTTGAAAAATAATGGTTTAATCATTATTAAGGATTAGAAATAATTCTTGAGCTGTATCGATCATGATAACATTATTCATGATGAACTCATTTGTCATTAATGGGGACGTCCTGCAGCAGTGTGTGGCTCTGGGCAGACCCGTCACCTTCCCTGGGGAGACTTGGCTGGGGGGTGTTGCTGGAGCAGCCGCACCTTCCTGGCCCTAAAACACAACCCCAGGTGCAGCCGGTGAGAAAAGCTGTCCCAGATAGCCCCCTCGGGAGCCCCGACTTTGTGGAGGGTCCCAAATCCAGCGATCGCCCATCCGCTTCGTGGCAGCAGCCTGTCTCTGGGCAGGGGCTGGCCGGGGCTTCCCCGTATCCCCTGCCGGGACACGACGAGGCTGCTCCCACGGGAGCCCCCCAACACGGCATCGCTCCAGGTGTGCCCCCCAGCAGGGACGGAGGTGGGTAGAGCATCCCCTGTTGCAGAGGAGGGCGGCTGGCTGCCCGCTTGATCCCTCTCTCCTCCCGGTCCCCACCTCCATCACGACATCAAAATGTCTTCAGCGAGGAAGACGCTGCAGAAGCAGCAGCTGGGACTCTCGGGGGGGGCACTTGTCCCAGGGTGGGTGTCCGGCGGCAGCCGGGAGCCAGCACAGCACCCTGCTGTGGCTGTGTCATCCCGCTGCGAGCTCCCCGTCCCTGCAACCTGCTATTTATCAAAAGGGAACATCTGGATTTTTTTTTTTTTTTTAAAACAAAGTTGTGTCCAGATCGACTTTGATGAATTGACATTTTCCAGAGGAAAAATATCTTCCATCGAAGTGTCGTTCTGGGTGTAGCCGTCCCTTACTGCACCATTTGCAGCCCTCCAGGCACTTTGCACGAGGCGATGAATAGCTAAAGATGTCCATAAATCTTACCCTGGCCCATAATAAACAAACACGCTCTTATCAAGTATAAGAAAATGCATATTTCATCACCGCTGCCTTAAACGCAACTCGGAATAAATGCTCGCCTTAATCAGCCATTTCGATATCTAAAGGGAGCACAAAAGCCTGGGGGGACGAGGGGCAGAATATGGGCCACAGCTTTTCTAGGGGGCTCTGGGGAGGCAGGGCTGGGGCTGCGCAGGTGAGTCCCCCCCAAAACTGCCCAGAAAATGAACTTTAGCTGGCTTTTCTGTCCAGCCACGCATTCTCTCCCTTTGTCTTCTCTCCACGACCAGAGCGGTAGGTATTTTGCTTCAATGCTCAGCTGATAGCTGATCTTTCCCCTTGGATGCTGGCCATTGAATGCAAGCACTTTGATTTGGAAATCAAGATGAAAAAAAGAGGAAAGATTAAAAGGGAAAATTTTGACCAGTGTGTACAGAGATTATGCGGTGATGGATACGCATTTCCCCGCACCTGATAAGAACTAGCTGCATCCCGTGACTGGGGATGGCCAGATTTATGATGTTTTTCACCACTTATCACCTTACTTTTGAGTACCTGCGCTTTGCTGCGCTCCCTGAAATCCAGCACCCGCTGTCGTGACCCTGCTCCCACCACGCTGCTGGGGATGGGTGCTGCCGGGGATGGGTGCTGCTGGGGATGGGTGCTGCTGGGGATGGGTGCTGCCCAGGATGGGTGCTGCTGGGGATGGGTGCTGCCCGGGATGGGTGCTGCTGGGGATGGGTGCTGCTGGGGATGGGTGCTGCTGGGGATGGGTGCTGCTGGGGATGGGTGCTGCCCGGGATGGGTGCTGCTGGGGATGGGTGCTGCCGGGGATGGGTGCTGCTGGGGATGGGTGCTGCCCAGGATGGGTGCTGCCAGGGATGGGTGCTGCCCAGGATGGGTGCTGCCCAGGATGGGTGCTGCCACTGTCACGCAGGCAGCGGGGGCATGCAGAGGAGACACTGTGAAGCCTTGGGGCTTCCTTTCCCCCAAGCACTGAGGGGTTTTGCATCCCCGTGTGCTGACGGGAGTGCCAGTGGAACTGGTAACAGCGGGGATGGCGGCTGCGGCACGTGCGGCTGTGCCCAGGGCTCCTGCCTGCCTCTCCCGAGTTTGTTGTCTCCTGCGTGCGCGCTTTTATATCCAGGCCCTGGGGAAATAAATTCCCGGGGACAGAGCTGGAATACTGTCGAGCTTGTTTTATTCTGGGCTTTGTGGTTCACAGCGTGCAGGTTGGGCGTGGGAGTCTTAGGAGTGTCTCTGCAGTGCTCCCCAGGCAGTGGGCTGGGGTTTTTAGGAGCTGGCAGCAGCTAAGATGGCTCTCCTTGTCTCTGGTAAAGCCCTGTTAGCCGAGCACGGTCCTGCCCGGTGCCCCTGTGTGCTGGCCACAGCAGGGCTGGGCGTTTGGCAGGGACCGCAGGAGCACAGCGATGCCAAGCGCGTGTGGTCCCAGACGGTGCCAGGACTGCCGGGTGTTGGGACGGGCTCGTGGATGCTCCGCTCCGCCTTTGCCCCTTCCTCCTCCTCCCAGTCGATCTGGAGTCTGGAGGTGGCCACGGCTCCCCTCCCTGCCCACGCTCTGGCTGCCGGCATTGCTTGCGTGGAGCAGAGCATTAGGGAGGTTTAGATTAGTTGTGAGGAAAAATTTCTTCCCTGAATGGGTTGTCAGTCATTGGAACAGGCTGCTCAGGGGAGCGGTTGAGTCACCATCCCTGGAGGTATTGAAAAGGCCTGTCGATGTGGCACTTAGGGACAGGGTTTAGTCCTGAACTTGGCCGTGCTGGGTTAACGGTTGGACTTGATGACCTCTGCGGCATGCATTCCCTGGGAGCCGTGTCAAGCCGATGGCTGGTGGGGAGCAGACGGGCTGTGCCGGGTGCTGCGAGGCTGCAGAGGTAAACCCTGTGTCCATGTGAGAGGCAAGGGTGCCCGTCACCCCGGGGTCCGGACGGCCCTGGCAGGCAGCTCCCCGGGCACCTGCCCACACCCCCAGGGCCTGGGGCTGGCCGAGGGACGGAGGGAAAGGTCTGGGTCGCTTGGATTGCTCTCAGTCTGCCCGTACCGCCTGCTGCCTCCGGAGCCGTCAGGATGGAGATGCTGTTGTCTCCTTTGAAGCCTCCGGCGCGTTAGTGGGAGACGGTGGTGCTTGTCCCAGCCTTGGGCGAGCCCTGGCCGGGCAGCTCAGCCCCGGAGCCTCCCGCTGCCGGCGTCTCACAGCTGGTTCCTCTCCTGCTCGCCGCGTCCCTGGGAGCTCTGGCTCGTTGCCGATGGGCCCGGTGCCCCTGGGCTGGTGGCCCTGGGCGCGCGACAGGGTGAAGGAGGGCACGGGCGCGTGAAGGGGTCGATGCGGGTGGGCAGAACCGTTGCACCTCTGGGCCCCAGCGCTGGGGCGTTTCAAGGGGTCTTTTGAAGCATTTTTGAAGGGTCTGCCCTGCCCTGCGGAGAGCTGGGGACCGTTGGCGCGGGGATCCGGGTTCAGCCCTTGCCCTGTGCCGCAAAGTGGGAGGCTGCCCGGCTCCAGCCGTGAGGCCAGCCGCCGCCGAGCGGAGGTGGCTCAGCCCTGGTTGAGTTGCAGGGGCAGCGGTTCCTCTGGAGACGCTGGCTGGTGCCAGGAAAGGCGCGAGCAAGCAGAGGAGCGCTGGCTTTCTGTGCCTGGCACGTCCTTCTCCAGGCATCGCCGCCTGCCGTGCTTGCCTCCTGCCCCCCCGCCTGCATGGCGGAGAGGCGTTAGGGTCCCCAAAACGGAGGGATGGTGGGTGCCGAGGTGGCATCCACGGTCCCGGATTGACACGGGCCATGCCTGGCTCCTCTCGCTTTCCCCGGGCTCACTTCTCCTCTCCCGCTTGCTTTGCAGAGACTCGCCAACGCGGCGGAGAAGTTCCAGAAGGCTCACCACTGGCAGGACAACATCCGGGTAAGGCTCCGCGCACCCCGGCCGAGCTCTGCGCAGGCACCAGCCTCGGGGATGACTCCTGGCACAGGAATCGGCTCTTGTCCCGTCCCCGCTCCCATCCCTCGGCTCTTCCTTCCTTCCTTGCCCGCGTTCTCGGCTCCCTCGCAAGCAACCGCTGGCGATGCCGTGCTGCTCGGCACGCAGGCGGCCCCGGCCCCGCCGCCTGCCAGCACTAACGAGGGCGAATGAAATGATTTTGAGCTCGTTTCTATTGCACACTGTAAGGAGAAGGCAGGAGGTGAAGGTCGAGCTGGCAGCTCAACGCTGAGGCTTTGGGGGGGCCGGGGAGACTCTTGCCCCCCCCCACACACACACACCTCTGGCAGCTGGTGGGTTTGGTGCTGAGCAGGGTCTGGCACGGGGTGACGGCAGCGCCTTGCGGTCACGTGCCGGCTCGTCTGCGGCTCCTGACAGCAGTTGTGGTGGGGACTGTTGCTGGGGAAGGAGCAATCTGGGCTGGGAGAGGGAAGATGCGGGTTTAATGATTGCATTTGACTTTGTAATTCTGGCGGTGATAGCACTCAGCGGGAACCTGAAGGATTCTGCCTGGAAACGCTCTCAAATTATAACAATAATACAAAAGGAAGGAAAGATTGTTTTCCTTCTAGTGTAAATGGAGTCTGCAATAAAAAATACTCCTGAGCCACCCAGCTCCTTCCTCGGGGTTGGGCCGGATCCTGCCTGGCCCCAGGGAACCCCCTGCAGTCGCCGAGGGGATGGCCCGGTGCGTTTTGGGGGGTAATTCCTCTGTCTGCAACCACGATCCGCTCAGGGAGGAGAGGCGGTGGGGACCTGGGGCCACATCCCACTCGTACGGACCCTCCTGCCCTCGGCGGTGGGTTGGATGCGGAGGGGAGGAGGCAGGAGGAGCCGAAGAGGAGGCAAGGTGTCGAGCTGCTCGGCTTTTGTTCGCCACCCGGCCGGTGTGGGGTGGATGCTCACGGCCGGTTCTCGTCCCCGCGGGAGCTGCGTCCCGGGGCGGCTGGGCTCAAAGGGGCCTTCCCTTCACGAGGAGGGGCGAGCTGTCCCTGTCCAGCGGGCAGTCGGCACCGAGGCCTTTCCGCGTGAGAACGCTGCCGAGCTGCTGTCACCTCTTTCTGGCAGGCGGGTGGAGGGGGGTGAGGAGAACAGCAAGGTTTGGTGTGGGCACAGGCTGATGCTAGGGCTGGTGCCAGGAGCGATCCCTGCCTCCGTGCCGCCTGCGGCGCTGGCCTGGACCGGCCGTGTCCCCAGGGGACAGGGCAAAGGCTGGATCCTCCTCTCACCTGCTCCCAGGGGCAGCCCCGGCCTGGCGGGACGCCCTTGGTTGCGGGCTCAGGGTGCCCGGGGCCGGCAGGCCGCAGCGCCCGGGGAGCCACGGGCATCTCCTGCGGGATCTCGCCTCCATCTCCGGTGCTGGCCCCATCTGGGCGTCCTCCGGAGTCAGGAGCCCCGGGGCATCCGGTCCCCAAGCAGCACCCATAACTTGGCGGCAGACACCCCAGAGGCATCGGGGCAGCCCCGTGCACCCCACGCTGGGCTGGCACCCCGGGGTGGATGCCCTCTGGCCAGGGCACGGGCAGGGCGGGCAGAGCTGGAGCAAGGTCCCTGTGTTTTGCCGCAGCCCTCGGTGCTTCTCTCCGTCCCCTGGGCCACGCTGCGGGGGCTCCTGCCGCAGGGCCCCTCCGCACCCCACGGAGCTCCCTGGCCATCCAGACCCGGCTGCCTTGAGCTGCGAGGGGATAACAGTCGGGATCCAAAACGTGTCGGGAAAGGCTGTAGCGCTGGGGAGCTCTTGGCTCATTTTGCCATTCACGGCACAAACCTTTCAGAAATCCACTTTCCTAGAAAAAATATTTTTAATAGCACTGTTTGCAACCACTTAATCAAGGTAATTAAGAGCGAGTCACCCAGAAACAATGTGCAGCGATGCGTCACGGCAGAGCTCATCGCAGCTTTATCAGGACAGCCCAGACCTGGCTGGGACACTTGATGGACTGGCCCGGCTCTGTGCACAGCACCCGGGGTGCTGGCTGGATGCTCCCCCCTCAGCAGGCAGCCCTTCCCAGCCCTGCCTGCCCCAGCCCTGCCTGCCCTACATCAGCCCCGGTTCCCGGGCAGAGCAGAGGGATGGAAGGGCTGCGGACGTGGCTCTCAGTGCCGGCGCTGAACCTCCTTTTTACTGCCCTTTGTCTGTAAAATGGCAGGGCACGGTCAGACCCACGTGCCAGCACCGGTGACACCGGCTCTGCTGCTGCCCTCGGCTTGTTGCCGGTGCTGGCACGGGCCGTGGGCAGGGAAGGCAGCAGCACAGCATCCCCAGCAGCTCCTCTCCTCCCTTCCCAGTTAGCGGCTCCTTCCTTCTGGCTGCAGCTCTCCCCTCCTCTCCCGGTGCATCGCGTCCTAACCTCACGCCGGAGTCGATGACGGATTGCAGCGAGCGCGGTTATTTTTGTGTTTCCATCCGAAGGCGCGCTGGCAGATGCTGAGTGTTTGCGCTGCATTAGTGCTAATGGCAGCCCCATTAAACCTCGCTGCAGATGGGTTGCTATGGAAGTCCGGGGAAAATGAAACAGGAGCAGGAGCCCGAGCGGCTGGGAGGCTGCTGCCAGCAATCGCTCACGATACATCTCTGTGGGGAAAGTTTCTTTCTTCTTTTTTTCTCCCCTTTCTTTTGCCTTTCCCAGCCGCACACCGGCTGTGCTGGCCTTCCCAAAGGGGTTCAGTCTCCCACCTTGGGAGGGGCTTTGCAAAATGCTTCCCCCTTCCCAAAACACTCCCCTCGCCCCACCCTGTCCTGCCCCATCCCTGCCCCTTGTCCTCGCCCACCCTCCGGCCCCCCACATCTCCCGGCCAGGCCAAGCTGGGGCCGTGTCCCCGCGTGTCCCCAGAGCTCCCCGGCACACCGGAGCGCTGTCCTTGGCCAAAAGCAGTCTTAGCCCCAGGGCTCCCCGTGCGATGGCACCAGGGAACCCCCTCCTGTCATCCCTCCGGCTCCATTCACCCCGGGGCTGGGTGGCAGCTCGGGGGTGGGCAGGGACGGGGGGACGGC
>VXBL01002077.1:1596-21390 GCA_013400195.1 Aramus guarauna | reverse complement strand
GGGGGGGTCTGTGCCAGCGGCCGGGGCAGGGCAGGCAGGGGGGAGCACAGCAGGACCCGTCCCAGCCGCGGGCAGGGGCTGCCCGCTTGCTGCTCGCCCCGCTCCCGAGATGCGGCGAGGAGAGGGAGGAAGGAAAAAAAAAAAAAAGCCCCTAAATGTCAGGAGCAGATGAAGGGTGTTGGAAAATTTAATCTTCCAACTTTCTCAACTAATGTGACATTTGGATTTCCTCCTGATAAGTTATCAGCCCCAGAAGTTTCTCCCTTTTGCCTTTTTTCTTTTTTCTTTTTCTTTTTTTTTTTTTTCCCTTCTTCTCTCCTCTGGCTGGTAATTTAAAAATAAATGGTCTAGAAAGATCTCTAAACAGTACCTTTGGCAAAGATTAAAAAAAGCGAGGGGGGATAGGGGAGCAGGCTGGCGGGAGAGGCTGATTGTTATTTATAACCTGGGCTGCTATAAAAGCCAGAACGTGGCTGGAGAACACACCGTCTCCCTCCCTGGCATTAAATTGCCGCATTTCAGGAAAAGCTGAGATATTTAAGAAGGAAAAAGGCCCTTCTGCACGGGCCTGGAGTTTCTCAGCCACGAGCCGGGGGCTGGCATTTATATTCATTATTAGTAATAATCACGGTGTGCTGGTAGAAATATTTTGCTGGCTTTTCCAGACTTAACATGGATGGGTGCCCTGGGAAAATTTAAAAGGATGTGTTGGGGTCGCGGTGCAATATATTCTCGATCGAGTGTGTGAGGGGCAGGATGTGGGGCGCAGGGATGCTGTTGGGGTGCTGCGGCTTTACAGGAGCTCTGCCGGTGCCGGAGGTACCAGGAGGAGCACCGCGGGGGAAAGCTGCGGCTATACCCGGCTTGTCCGGAGCT
Source organism: Aramus guarauna (assembly GCA_013400195.1). Taxonomy (NCBI): domain Eukaryota; kingdom Metazoa; phylum Chordata; class Aves; order Gruiformes; family Aramidae; genus Aramus; species Aramus guarauna. The sequence continues at coordinate 20,514 of VXBL01002077.1, read as the reverse complement.
GCGAAACCCCATCCGAAACCCCATCCGGCATCCCGGAGGGGCTGCCCGCGCCGCTGGCCGGATCAGCCCTGCGTTTGTCATCTGCGCTGCCATTTAAGCAGTCATCATTAGCGGTGATGGCTCGTTCCCATGGAGATGAGCGATGAACGGGGGTGTCTGCATCCGCGGGAGCTGCCTGGCCGAGGCATCGCCGCTGTGCCGGGTCACATCCCCGGCTCCATCCGCAGCTCCGAACCCCGTCACGAGTAGGGACACCCCCCCAGCCCCCCCAAAGTCCTTGTGCCCGGCGGCGGGGTGGCTCCTCAGCCGGCACCAGCTGGGATGTGGCAGAGGGCAGGTACTTGCCGGGAGCGTGGCAGCCTCCAGTAAAGCTGTTGGGTGGTGCCACTGGTGCTCACTGGGTGTCGGGGCATCTCTGGGTTTTGCCCCCTGTCCGTCATTTTGGGAGACTCGGGAGAAAATGTCGTGGCTGGCAACCCAGCTGCTAAGGCTCTGGAGGTGGCAAAAGCTCTCGGCGCACGAGGGCTTCTTGCTGAAGCCATAAAGACGTATAATACTGATATATGGCCGCGGAGTCGATTTCTAATGGTGTGTAGCAAATAATATATTCAAACTGTGGCGTCTGTTTATGTGACGTTGTACATATTGTAACAGCTCAGACATAAAATAGCTGTTTCAAAGTCCTTTTGAAATGCGGTGATGAGAAATGCTGCGAAATCTGGCTGGGGGCCTGCCGAGATGCTCACAGTTAAGCTGGTGTAAATCCAGGAGAACTTGAATCATCTTCTCCTTTGCTCTAATATAAATTTAATGCAAAATTTCTTCCTCTGGCCTCGCTAAGCTGGTTTCTTGTAGCCCCAGCCTAGCACCGAGCTGCTCCTATCCCTGCTCGGGCTGGTGACGGCTTTGCCTGCCTTCATCCGGGTGGAAACGACCCCATTTCAGGGGCCACATTCAGCCTGACTTCAACAGGAATAACTGGGTTGAGGCCGGGAGATTTGTGGATAAAGGATAAACGTAGCTTGGATAACATCAGCTCTTTCCGCAGGTCTGTTTGTCGTACAGGTGTCAGTGATGCATGAAGTGTCCGACGTATAGATAGCTGCGTATTTGTCTCCGAGATCTATACATACGCCTCTTTACAGCTACATGAACGAGAGCAGCCAGACAGCGCCGAACCTGGCAGAATACAAATTAGCCCCTCAGAAGTGGGTGATATAAGGGAATAATGATAAACAGAGGAGCAGTGGTTATATACAGGAGTCCCAGCTCCGGTGGAGTGGGGAATAGCCGGGAAATAGGGAGGGTTGGATTTTCCCGGCGGTGGCGGGGGCAGCGGACGGGGTGGACCCGGGCAGGGTGCTGTGCTGATTTGAGAGGGGGAGGGACGGGGAGGTGGCACCAGGACTTTGCTGGGCTCGGGAAAAACGGGGTTTAGCGTCAAAGCAGAGGTTTTGGTGCTGTAGGTGCCCTGGGGGCCACGGCTGGATCCCGTCTAAAGCCTGTTTTCAGCAGGCACCTCTAGATCACTGTCTGGTGCTCGGAGAGGTTGGCAGGGACGAACTATTCCGTGTACGGCCCTGTTCCCCCGGGGACCTGAGCCCCACACTGATGGCAGGTTCGGGGCTGGATCCGCTCTCCGGATAGCCCACGGCACAGCACGCAGCCAAGGGTGCCGGCTCCGCTGCGGCATCGCGGCTTCTCGGGGTCCAGCAGTCGGGTTTGTGCCTTTTCTCCGGATTTACGTGAAATTGAGAGCGTAATCTGGATTTCAATCTTGGCGACGTGGCTCGAGGGAGGTGGGGATGGTTCCTGCCCACCTCCTGCTTGGTTACTGCGGCTGTAATTGAGTTCAGCATCTTTCTGGACGGCTGGAGCCCCAGCGCCGGGCTCGGCTCGGCAGCATGTTTACCCTCGCAATCTATCGGCTGGAATTAAAGCCCAAACCTCGCATATCAATCCTGTTACTCTCCCGAGCTGTGGCGAATGGTTTGGCCACCCCTCGCAATGTCAGGGGAATGTCATCGCCTCGGTGGCCGGACGGAGCTGGCGCAGGGGAGGCGGCATCTCTCCGCGTCATCCGCGAAGGTGGAATGGGGAGGAGGCCAGGATGGGTGTTAAACAAGCTTCGCAGTTTATTTCCCAAACGCATCATTTGCCTTTAAATATATGGCTTTTCCCATGAGAAATTCAGATCTTTTGTCCCCTGGGTTTTGTCGAGAGGAGCCTGGCCGGTGGGGGAGCTGCTGGCGCTGGGCCGTCGAGGACAGCAGGATGGGACCATCCCCTCCCCCTTGTCCCCGCTGGTGCCGGGGTGCTTTGCCACGGGACGGTGTGGGGCACATCCCTCTGGGCAGCCGGCCCCGGCACGGCACCGCGCGAGCCCTGCCCGGAGCTGCTCGCGCTTCCAGTCCCGTCCGCTGTCGTTTCTCTGGGGCTGATCCCTGCTCCCACCATCAGACGGACTTACACGGGCTCCGAGATAGGCACTTCGCTCGCGGGGAGGCACGAAAGGGGAGGCACTGAGCTGCTTCCCGAGGGGAATTCGCTCCCGTGCCGGGCGGCCAGACCCAATCCTGCTCTGCCGCGCTCACCCCTGCCCCTGTCGCTCCCGCCGCGGGGCCAGAGCAAGGTGGCTGGAGCCGTCCTGTGCCCCAGCCTGGGCTTGGCGTGTCCCTGGCCCTGTGCCGCCCGTCCCTGCCCGCAGATGGGGTGGGCAGCCCTGCGGCTCTGCGCCTCCTCGGCGGGGATGTAGCTGCGGGGGCACCGAGGGCAGGTGCTGCAGCATCCTCCTCCTCCTCCTCGCCCTGAGCATCTCACAGCCGGCTGCAAACAGCTTTCCCCGGCCTCCGGGCTGATGGCAGGGACACAGCTGCCCCGAGCCAGCACCTTCTCCCGGGTTTCTTTGCTCCCGGCGGGACGGCAGAGGCGATTTCCCCGGCTCCGTAGCGAGGCCACCCCCTTTCGTGCCATTTCCCCGCAGAGCCCTGCACCCCGGTTCCGACCCTGTCGGGCACCGGCCGTCCTGCCTGCACCGGCTCAGCCCGGCCCTGCCTTGCCGGGGGGGTTTCACCCCGGTGCCGTACGGGCAGCAGGGCCCTGGGAAGGGGAGAGAGCGTGTTCCAGCACCGGCAGCGGGGAATTCGCCATCTCTCCACCGTAATTAAATATTGTTTGCATTGCTTATTGACAGAGCGCTAAGCTGCACTCCGTTTTAATTTGTTCTTTGATAGTTGCCTTTTGCTGCTAATTGATTTTCAAGGCTTTATTTTTTATTTCTTTTTTTTTTTTAGTTTGGGGTGGTTTTTTGTCTGATTTAATACCTGCCGTGCTACCAAAGCCAGAGAGGCAAGGGTAGCCGGCGCTCACCTTCATGCCCACCCGCTTGCGGCACCGGCTCCGCTGTGCTGGCACGGGCTGCGGGCCAAATCCAGCACGAGAGGCAGCATTGCTGGTCTGTGGGGGGACGTTTGGTGATGGCCTTTGGGTGGTGGCGTTCCCAGTGCGCATCCAGGGCTGGCACCCCCGGGTGACCCCACGTGCTCTGCTCCTTCCCCAGGACGATCCCGATGGAGAAGAGATCGAGAGGGAGAAGTCCAACTCCTTGAAGCTGGAGTTCACCGACGACGCCAACTTCAAGACCAAGGTTAACTATTCGTACGCTGCCGTGCAGATCCCCACGGACATCTACAAAGGCTGTGAGTGCCCTTCCTCACCCTCTCCGCTCTGCGCTGCCAGGATGGGCTCAGCCTCTCCCTCTCCCGCTCAGGGTGCTCAGCCCTGGGGTTGTCACCCCGGGGTGCCCCGGCTGGGTCTGGGTGCTGGGGCAGGCAGGCGCCCAGTCGGGTGGGTACTGAGCAAGAGTCACCGTGTCAGGACAGAGGTGACAACATCTCCCTCCCCAGGGACCCTCAAGATCTTAGCACGGGCCAAAGAGGCAAATTGAGGGCTAGGGGTTATTAGGAAAGGATGGAGAGCAAAAGGGAAATGGTAAATTACGGCACGGGGTAGAGCTCGGCCGTGATCCTCCCCGGAGAAAAGCTCAGCAAAGCTTGAGGAGGTTCAAAGCAGGAACCGGGGATGATCAGAGGGACCGAGCAGCTCTGTGCAGGATCGGTAATGGAGACGGCAACTCCCTGCTCATAGGAGGGAGCAGGATGGGGCTGGGCGGTGGGACGGGGCGAAGCGGGGATGCTTCCTCGCTGCCTTGGGGCTGCTCGGGGCTGAGGTTCTGAAAAAGGAGGAGGAGGAGAAGCTGAAATCCTGCAGGAAGGCAGCGGGGGCCGTCCCGGGATGGCATCGCACTGTCCTGNCCGCTGCCGGGAGTGTGCAGGGGGGGTGTCAGCCCCGTGGCCGTGCCCCTGCGGCTATCGGTGGGTGCAGGATGCTCCAGAAAGGGGACCGGGGTCGGTGAGCCAGCCCGGGAGCGGGCAGGGAGGGATGGACGGACAGATGGCTGGATGGACGGATGGGATCGGACGTAGCACACCAGGTTTCAGTCCCTGCCCGGAGGTGACACGGTCCCTGAGCTTCCAGAGCTCTCTCCTGCCTCGCCCTGCCGCGGTGGCACATGGTGACAATCGGTCTCCATTTCCCTCTAGTGGCTGCTCTGCACCAAGCTGGGCACCGCTCTGGCGGGAGATCATCCTCCAGCACCCACGGGCGGTATCCTGCACCCAGCCCCAGACCCCGCTGCCGGGGGCACCCCTCATCTCCCTGCACCACTCAGGGCACCGCTGTCCCCGCACCCCCTTGTCTCGGCGGCACTTGCCGAGGGCTCCCAGGTGGTCCCGGCGGCAACAAGGGCTGAACTCACGTTCCTGCCCTGAGCGGCACTTTTCCCGGTACATAGGCTCGTTACCGGCACAGCCGGTGCTCAGAGCCGCATCGGTGCCACGATTTCACCACGGCGGTGGCAGTGGATTAGAAATTTGCAATTAGTTTTATTACCCAGCTAGCGCAGGCCAGGCAGCTAATGAAGCACATCATGTGAGCGCGGGGCGGGCGAGCGGGGTGGGCTGCGCGGGATGAAATATTCATTACTCCTCACCCCTGCTTACCGGCCGCCGACACCGTGGCCGATGCCCTGCCACGGCCATATAAATCACCCCGCTCGGCCGTGGGACGAGAGCAAATTGGAGATTTACGTGCTCCAGGGCCTCCCAGCTGCTCGGAGAGGGATGCTGGAGAGGGGACGGGGCGGTGGGGGGTCCCAGGCGGGGAAGGGGGCTGCAGCTACGGGCACAGCGGGGTGTGGGCACAGGGATCAGACCGTGCCCCGCCACACTGGGGTGCTCCAAAAAGCCAGGGTGTAGGGCAGGGTGCTCAGCCGCTGCACCCCACAGCAGGTTTGGGGTGGGGGCATGGGGCCACCCATGTGCCCCCTCCTGCTGAGGACACTGGTGAGCGTGGCCGGTCCCTGCAGAGCCACGGGCAGGGAGCATCTCCCCGGTGGGACCCGGCAGAGAGGCACTATCGCTGCCTGGCACGCTAATTAAACCACTGCGGAGACGCCCTCCGCCGTCACCCCTCGCTACACACACAAATTACATCCTATATGTGTTTTATTTACTGTGCCGTTTTTAATTAAATCTGCAATCGCTCGCTGGCAGGGCGGGGCTGGGCTCACCCTGACGGGGACAGGGACGAGATGGGGACAGGGACCGGGATGTCAGCGGGGGGGGCTGGCAGCTCTGCCCTCGACCGAGGGGACAGGAGCCATCCCGATGATGGGGACGGCCTCCCGTCCGGCGAGGAAAAGCTCATCCCTGTGCACGAGGAGCGTGTGGGGGCTGTGTTTGTGTGCAGGAGGGTGTAGGGGCTGCATTTGGCACAAGCCTGGTGTGGCTGATGGGCCCCAAGAGGCTGGGGGTGCAGGTGGTGCTGAGGCTGTCAGGGACACGTGGGTGCCCAGCACCGTGCCCGCAGCACCGCCCGGGGCTGCTCCCGGCAGGCAGGAGCCTGGCAGCCTGCTCACAGCCCCTTCTCCCGGGAAAAACCGCATCCCGTGACAGAGCCAAACAAGAAATCATCCTAAGTGCCCAGATAACAGCGCTGTGTGCGGGCAGGGCGCTGAGAAATGGCTGGGGAGATACGGATGGAGTAAATCGTGGTTTGAAGGCATAGATCCCGGAGGGAAGGAGAAGTCTTCGGCAGTGGTGCTGGGACGGAGGGATTCGGGATTCATCCCGGGTGAGACCTGCCCACATCCCACCAGCGCCTCGGGGCCACGGCAAAGGCTTGAAGGGGTGACGGCGGCGTTGTGAGGAGGGACAAGTCGGGGAGGAAGCCTTGGGAGAGCTAAATATGCTCGAACACACGCCAGCTTCCCTGCAGCACCGCACTGGCTGTTCTGCCCGACACCGAGGAGAGGGATTGCTCCCGAGAGCTCTTGCACCCCAAAAATGCATTGAGGGTCCCCCAGGAGGGAGTAGCGCCTGGCCTCGGGGTGCTGCTGACTGGCCGCTCCATGCCGTGGTCCAGGGGTGCCGGGGGGGTGCTTGGGGGCTCCCCACACTTGCCTGGGGGCACCCGGAGTGTTTGGGGTACCCTGAAGGGCCCGGCCAGCACCGGGAGGTCCCGCTGTCCCCGAGGCAGCTCACCAGCCCCTGCCTGCCTCGCCATGCCGGCCCCCGCCCCGCGCTCCAGCAGCCCCCCTCGATTAATCGCAAGCTGGGGCTGCCGGCAGCTTATCGTGTGCTTTAATAGCTGAATAATTTAAAACTGCCGTTTGCCGGCATCTTAATTGCTTTTGCGTCGGGTGCGGAGGCCAGCGGGAATGCAGAGCGGGGCCCGGGAGGCTCCGTGCAGCCCCGCGGGGACGCGGCCCCTTGGTTTCCCGGCTGGTGGCTGTCCCCAGGGAGCGGGGCTGGCACGGTGGCCGGAGGAGCGGGGCGTTTTGCCGGGAAGGGGGTGAGACGGTAAGCCGGCTGTCCCCAGCGGTGGCTGGTGTCCCCAGAGCCAGGGGACCGGGACAGCGAGTGCTCGGGGGTGGCTCCGGGCTCTGGAGACAAGGGACGGCTGATGGTGGAGCCCGGCGGGAGCGAGGGGGCTGTGGGAAAGGCTGATGAGCCCCCGCGGGCTCCTCCACGGGAAGGGACGGAGGGGACACACCACCGTTCCCTCCCTGCCACCACCGTGGGGACACCATGGTGCCTGTCACCCCCAGCCCACCNGGCCCCGGGGGACGCCTGGCACACGGAGCCGCGCTGTGCCAAAGCCCGGCAGCGTGAGCTCCCCGCGGGAGCCCGGGCATCCCTCTGCCCTGTCCGTCCCCCCCGCCCCGGGACAGCCCTGCCTCGCTCACAGGTGCCTTCCCCCCACAGCCACCCCGTGGAGAGCCCCCAATAAGATCGACCTCTACGACGTGCGCAGGCGGCCCTGGTAAGGGGGTGCCGGGTGGGGAGGGGGGTCCCTTGGCCGGCCCTTCCCGGCCGGGAGCAGCCAGCTCCCTCCCCTTTCCATGTGGCTGGCATTGGCAAACGGACGCAGTAGCGCGGGCAGGGACATCCGAGCCGCGGCTCCTGGGAAGGCAGAGTGTGGGATGGAGACAGAAATCCTTGGATACAGATCAAGTGCGGAGAGCCGCCCCTCGCCCTGCTCCCCGCTCTGTGCAGCCACAGCTGCCGGCACTCGGTCCCGGCCCAGCATTCCCATCCGAGCGGGAACACAACCGGCTCTTGGAAGCCGTGAGCTGGGAGGATGGGGAGAGATACCTGCAAGCAGCCGTTTAGCACACGCAGAGCGGGACGGGATGGAATTGGTTCCCCTTCGCCCGGGTAGAGGTGCCGGCCTGGCAGCACTAATTACCGTGCTGCCCGTGGGGCTGGGGGGGCTGCGGCCCCATCCTGCCCCATCCTGCCCCATCCTGCCCCATCCTGCCCCATCCTGCCCCATCCTGCCCCATCCTGCCTGCGGTTGCTGCCTAAAAATGCAGGTATGGAGAGGCAGGCAGGCACAGGTCTCTGGCACCTGTATCCCGGGGGAGCACCCCCTGCCCATCCCCCTGCCCGCGCCGGGAGCTGCCCCCCTCTGCTTGTCAGAAAATTAATGGCCCTGCTACTATGGTTAATTGTCTTTGATTGCTCCACATTAATTATTAACTGTTCTCCGCCAGGGCATCCGTGCAGGTTATTGGCAGAGCGGGGACTGGCAGCTGTTTTAGGGGGGCTGCTGGTGCGTGTGGGGGGTACCAAGCCCGGCTAGCCCGGTTGCCTGCCCACTCGCCACGCACTCGCCCACCCAGCCATGGAGGAGCAGGAGCACCCTTCGTGCTGGGGGGGGGGGGGGGGGCAGCACACCCCTGGGGACACCCCTTTGGGGTCCTGTCCTGCCCTCACGCCTGGGTCCAGCGCGGCACACAGCCCTCCCCGCTCCGCTGCCGGGCTCGGCAGGGGCCACGGTGCTGCCCGCAGCCTCGGCGGGACCGCCAGCGCCGCTTGCCTGCCTTCCCCCCCCTTGATGAATGGCACCATTAACCACAGCCTTCTCCCGCGGAGCCCGGGGTATTAATCTGCGCGGGGCAGCCGGAGATGGATGCGCTGCCACAACCCATTACGGGCAGCGTCTTAGTTGGGCTCCGCGCAGGCACCGAGCCCCCCGACCCCGCCAGGCAGCTGCTTGCCCGTCCTGCACCCCAGCATGGGGGGGTGTCTCGGGGAGATGCGGCACCCGTGCCGGGAGGTCCCCACGTGCCAGCATCCCGCATCCCACCTGGGCAATCACTTGTAATTAGGGACCATCAGGACCTGGGATTAGCAGTCAGAGCCTTTCCCTTCCCCAGTCCTCCCCAGTAATGGTAATTGATACTAATAACACACTAATTAATTTGTGTCGGGCCTGATCCTGATCAAGCCAATAATGAGGCACCTTTGGACTTCAGCCACGGCAGGCTCAGGCCCCACGCAGTCGGAGGAGGGGGCTGGGCCGTGCCTGGCCGTTGCCAGGATGGGTGCTCAGCACCACGCCAGCTCTGTCCCACGCAGGATGGCACAGCGGGGCCAGGAGCAGGACTGGGTGCTTCGAGGGGCGAGGAAGGGTTCCCTAATTGTTTTCAGGGGGGAGGATTTACGTAGTAGTATTATTTTTCCTCCTCCTAGCTAAAAATAACCTAATCAGCCTGGCCTTTGAAGCTACCAGGGGGGTAAATAGCATCTTAATATGGATGTGTGTGTCAGCATAATCAGCGTGCAGAAAAGGGCCCGCGATGATGGAAGAGTTTAGCATTTAGAGCTCATTAGGCTGATACGGTACCGAGCGGCGGGTCGCTGGCGGTCTACCGTGCCGCGCCGTGCCGCATCCTTGCCTCTGCTCGCCCACCACCGAGCGGGAACACATCCTCGCCGCGGGGTCACCGCAGCCGTGGGCGCGCAGGCGCTCTGGACGCGGCTCCGCGGCCGCCTGTGCCCTGGCAGGGCTTTGTTCTTGGGCTGCACCCAGCAGGGTCAGGGTGTGTGTCCCCCCAAAAATGAGTTGACCCCGCTGACCCCCCCTCTGCGCCCCACAGGTACATCCAAGGCGCCTCCTCCCCGAAGGACATGGTGATCATCGTGGACGTGTGAGTACGCGGGTGGGGGCCGTGGCCGGGCTGAGCCAGGCCAGGACGGTGGCACAGCTCCCTGGGGTGCCGCGGTCCCACCGGTGGCCCCGGGGAAGCTGCGTGGGACGGCACCGGCGGGGACCCCCGTGCCCCCTCGCTGCCGAGCCCCCAGTACCCCTCTCTCTTGCCAGGAGTGGCAGCGTGAGCGGCCTCACCCTCAAGCTGATGAAGACCTCGGTGTACGAGATGCTGGACACCCTCTCGGATGACGACTACGTCAACGTGGCCTCGGTGAGTGCCATGGGGTGGGCGGCAGGGTGGTGCCCCCCGGGCAGCTCCCAGGTCCCCAGCGTGAGAAATGACGTTTCGCTTTAGTCCTTCACCGCCCACCTGCACGGACGCGAGGAAGTGGCTGCTCGGGGCTCGGCTGTGCGTGGTGGCGAACAAAAGCCACCTCCATCACAGGGGCGTTTGGCCGGGGCGATCCCGACCAGCCACCTCCTGTCTGTCACCAGCCAGTGACATCATGCCCCCTGCGGCGATGTCACCAGCCTGTGACCTCACGCAGCACAGTGGCCGTGCCACCGCATCTGTGCGTTGCTGAGTGCCCAGCCCACGCCGGCCCTCCCCTGTCTGGCCGCGAGCGCGCCGGCACTAATTACCGTGTCTGGCCCGGCTCCGTTAGCTGGATCGCTGCTCTCTTAATGAACGGCCCCTGTTGCCAGCGCACGAAGCCGTAAGCGAGAGGCAGCACCTGCTCCCGCTGCCGGCACGGCGCGGCGCGGCACGGTGCGGCACGGCACGGCACACCTGCTTGCGCGAGCCCGGGGGCCCTGCAGAAGCAAGGGTGCCGGAAAGTCCTGGGCTGGCAGCACCCACTGCCAGCACCCGTGCCAGGCGGCTCAGTGCTGGATTTGGCCCAGGCTAAGCCCCAGTCTCAGCGTCGGCCGTCCCCGGGTCACGGGACACGGGATGCTCCGGCTGCCTCCCGCCCACGGGAGCTGAGCGTGGCAGGCGATGCCCGCCGAGGGCTGCCTTTGGATCGCCGTCCCCTTTCTGTGACCCCCTCCCCTCCCCTTCCACCTCCCAGTTCAACGAGAAGGCGAAGCCGGTGTCGTGCTTCAAGCACCTGGTGCAGGCCAACATCCGCAACAAGAAGGTCTTCAAGGAGGACGTGCAGGGGATGGTGGCCAAGGGCACGACTGACTACAAGGCTGGCTTTGAGTACGCCTTCGACCAGCTGCAGAACGTGAGCTGGGGGCCGGGCTGCGGGCTGGGGTGGGGGGCAGAGTGCACCCATGGGTGCTGGGGACGGCGGGAGAGCTCGGAGCAACCCAGCTGCTGCCCTGGGGCTTTGGCGTGCAGAGGGCTCCTTGTCCTCCCTTGCAGTGCTGGGGAGACATCCCTCCCCCGGCACGCTGTAGCTGAGGCTTCGGTGGAGCCGCTGCCCCTCTGGGTTATTCATACTAAACGTTAGCAGGGCCGGGCATCCAGCCGGATGCCATGCTGCCGGCGAAATAAAGATGAATGGTGCTATTAGGTGCTGAGCGGCAACAGCCACACCACCGTTTTCCAGCAGACAGCGTCCCTCCTCCTGCCCGTTCCCCCGGGCCACCCTCGCCCTGGAGAAACAGGGAAAGAGAAGGGTCAGGGCCAGCCCTCCTGGCTGCATCCTGCCCAGCACCGCCTGCTCCGGGTCCGGGCTCAGGCGCCGTCTCTCTGCCCCGCAGTCCAACATCACGCGTGCCAACTGCAACAAGATGATCATGATGTTCACGGATGGCGGGGAGGACCGGGTGCAGGACGTCTTTGAGAAGTACAACTGGCCCAATAAGACGGTGAGGGGCGGTGGGGCCGTGTGCCGGGCTGGAGCCGCTCGCCGGGGAGGGACGTGGCTGCTCCGGCTCCATTGCCAGCTTCTGCCTCGTTTGCCTGACCGCTGTCCTGTCTCCCCACCGCCCTGGTCGTGGGGCGGCTGACGCACGGGTGACGTTTACAGCCGGCTCCCACCTTGGAGTACGGGAGGCGTGGGGCCGGGCACCCCGCAGGCTGCCGGGGGTGGGATGGGGCTGGGGGGTTCCCCGAGTGCCTGCCCTGGGGGGAGCACACCCCAGGCGTGGGAGACGGGGCTGCTTGCAGGCAGGTGAGCTGGCAGGAGGGTCCCCATCACCACCCAGCTCCCCGGGATCTGGAGAGCCGTGGGGTGGTGGGATCCTGGGCCGTGCAGGACCCTCAGAGAGCGCCGGCCCCTCCGGGTGCAGCGATGCCCCAGCACGCCGAACCCCAGTCCCACTGTCCCTTGGGAGGTTGCCCTTAGCCGGGAGTGCCGGGCGTGGAAGACCGGGGGTGCCCAGCAGACGGCCCTCACCGCTGCGCTCTGCCGCAGGTACGGGTCTTCACCTTCTCCGTTGGGCAGCACAACTACGACGTGACCCCGCTGCAGTGGATGGCCTGCGCCAACAAAGGTGAGCGGGGCCGGCACGGGGGGGGGCGGGCTGTGGGGTGCTGGGGTCACCCCTTGCACGGGGACTGGCCCCGGCGCTCCGTGCGTGCTGCTGCTGGCAAAGCGCTGGCTGCAACCTTGGAGGGCTGGACAGCAGGATGGACAGCAGGACAGCCAGACTGCTGGCCAGCTCTCTAGCTGCCTTTCTCTTTATTTTCCAAGGTTACTACTTTGAGATCCCCTCCATTGGCGCCATCCGCATCAACACGCAGGTATGGCAGGGTGCGGGCAGGCAGCGCCGGCAGCCGCGGGCAGAGCCGCCCTCCCCGGGGTGCCCTGCCTGGAGGGGTGCTCGGGCAGCCCCGGACCCCTGCAGCGAGCCCAAAGGCTGGCGGCGAGCGTGGCAGCGAGCCGAGCCCTCAGCCGGGCCTTGCGCTGTTGAAATAAGTAATTCATCTTCTGCAGCTCCCCACGGACCTGCTGCCTTTTGAGTGACTAATTATGAAACATCAGGCGTTAATCAGCGCGGAGCAGAGCCGAGCGCGGGCAGGGCCAGCCTTCGCAGGGCCAGGCGTGTCCGCCCCGCACCCCCCCTCCCCCTGCCCCTTTTCTGCCCCTTTTCGCGGCCGGATGCACACGAGGTGCCGTGGTGGGCAGGTGACGGGGGTCCCTGAGCGGGGCAGCCCCTCGGGGCAGGGCTGGCATGGTGGCACAGGGGCTGCCCCCCCCCCCCCCCCCCCCCGGCCCCCGCGCGGNGCATGGTGGCACAGGGGCTGCCCCCCCCCCTCCCCCTGCCCAGAGGCCGGCCTGGGCAGGGGGAGCCAGGATAAGAGAAACCTGCCTCGGGAGAAGACCCCGAAAGGCCAGCGGCGGTAGCCAGGGAGACGGCAGCGAGGGGGTCCGGGTGCGACAGAGCAAGCCCAGCCCCGGGGACGTTTGGGAGCTATGGGGCTCCGGCCGGCGGTGCTTGGGGAGCCCCTGCCCTGCCCGCGCGCGGCCGATGGCGAGCAGCGCCCTGTTTGCAGCTCAGCACCCTGTTTGGCTCCCCGCTGGAGCCGTTACCCCCCAGTTTGGTAGCTGCCAGGGCCCCTCCCCTAGCTCAGCCTGCAGCGGGGGGCTGGCACCACGCACCCTATTAAATAATCCCTGGGGCGTGCGTGGGGACAGGGGTGTCACCGGGTTGGAGCAGGGAGGCACCCGGCTCCCCTGTCATACGTTGGCCTGCCCTGTGTCCCTGCAGGAGTACCTGGACGTGCTGGGCAGACCCATGGTCCTGGCTGGGAACCGAGCCAAGCAGGTTCAGTGGACCAATGTCTACCAGGATGCCCTGGTAAGGACCTCCAGCCCCGGGGTGCAGGTGGGGACCCCCAGCCCCAGGGTCCCGCACAGCCCCGGGGTGCAGGTGGGGACCCCCAGCCCCTGGGTCCCGCACAGCCCCGGGGTGCAGGTGGGGACCCCCAGCCCCAGGGTCCCGCACAGCCCCGGGGTGCAGGTGGCGATCCCCAGCTCCAGGGTCCCGCACTGCACGTGCCCCCACCTCCCTTGCCGTTGGGGTAACCCCCTTCTGCTGCCCACCCCCAGCTCTGGGTCCCGGGGCCAGCGAGGGGCCATGGGACACCCTGCTGTGCTTGTACAGGGACTGGGTCTGGTGGTGACGGGCACGCTGCCGGTGTTCAACCTGACGGAGGACAGCAGTGACAGGAAGGTAGGAGATGTGGCTGCCACCGCCCTGACTGCACCGGGACTCCCGGTGTGGGGCCGTGGGGGTGGGGAGGGTGCCCCAGTGCTGGTGTATGGGTGCAGGGGGGAGACGGGCAACACATGATGCACTGGCACCCCTGGGGTGCTGCCTGCTCTGCACCCCCTCCCTGGGGTGAGACCAGGGGTGACCGTCATAGAATCATCTAGGTTGGAAAAGACCTTTAAGATCATCAAGTCCAACCGCTAACCTAACCTTGCCATCCCACCACTAAACCATGTCCTTAAGCACCTCATCCCCAGGACCTGAAATGGCCTTGGCCAGCTCTCCCGGTTCAACAGGGACAACTGGCAGTTGCAAGTCCCTGGGGGGTGCAGTGTCCCATGGGGGGCTGCTGGGGTCTGGCACGTCCCACCCTGTGCCCCCGCGGCGTCCAGATCCAACCCGCACGTCCCCGGAGGGAGAGGAGGTGCACCCCCCCGGTTCCCTGTCCCCGTCAGTGGCGGGTGACAGCCCTGCTCCCACCCGCCTCCCTCCCTGCGCTTCCTTCCAGAACCAGCTCATCCTGGGCGTGATGGGGATCGACGTGGCTCTCAACGACATCAAGAGGCTGACGCCGCGATACAATGTGCGTGGGGGCCCCTTCCCCTCCGTCCCTGCCCTGTGCTGCCCGAGCCTGGCGTGGGAGCCCGATGCGGGGAGCCCCGAGCGGCCCCCCCAGCACCTCCATAGCACCTCCAGCAGCGCTGGCGGTAGCAGGGTGCAGAAGCCACGATTGCAGGCAGGGACTGGGGCAGGCAGGGATCAGAGCTGGGTGATGCCCTGGGACCCAGAGCAGAGCCGAAACCGTTGCAGGGTCAGCGGGGAATAAACCTTACCAGCCTGGGGAAGGGGGCAGCGGGCAAAATCCAGAGCCGAGGTGGGAGATGCTGTTGGCCTGAGAATAGGAAACAGATGGATAGAAAAAGCTGAGCCCCGGGGGTGGCGTAGGGCGAGCTCTGCCTGCAGCGGTGAGGGTGATCGCGGCGGTGTGGCACGGCACGGCACGCCGCAGAGCCGCCGGCCTGGCCTCATCTTCCCTCCTGTCCTCCCGCAGCTGGGAGCAAACGGTTACGTCTTCGCCATCGACCTGAACGGCTACGTCCTGCTGCACCCCAACCTGCAGCCCCAGGTGAGGAGGGGCCCGTCGGGGCGGCAGCAGCGGGGGCTAGCCAGGCCCTGTGGGACACGTGGCTTCCCGGGCTCGTTAGGAGCTAATTTGGGGATTGTGATGAGTTTGTCTGGACTCGGCGGCGGCTGCGGGAGCCTTGAGTCCTTCCCCGGCTCTCCCTTTCTGCCTGCAGATCATCAATTTCCGCGAGCCGGTGACACTGGACTTCCTGGACGCTGAGCTGGAGGACGAGAACAAGGAGGAGGTGGGCAGACCTGGNCCCCCCCCCCAATCTGCATTTGCAAAGGGCACGCAGCACCTCCAGCCCGCCCTGGGCAGCACCTCGTGCTAAGGGCCCCGGCACAGCTCCCGTGGGGATGGGAGCTGGGTCCCTGTCCCCTGGGTGCCAGCCCGGCTCTGCCTGCCCTGCGCTCCCCAGCCTTCCTCCCTGCCTGCCCCGGAGCCCCCCTGGGCTGCTCACCCCTGCACCCCCCGGGTCCCCAGTGCCCCCCCGCTGGGTGGGTGCCTGTGGGCACCTGGCCGGGCTCTGTGGCCCTCAGTCGCCTGCTCTGTGTCCCCCAGATCCGGAGAAGCATGATTGATGGGAACGACGGGCAGAGGTTCATTAAGACCCTCATCAAGTCCCTGGATGAGGTAAGGCTGCGGGGGAAGGGGGTCACGGCCAAAACCGCTGCCGTGCTGAGCACCCAACCCCGGTGGCGGGGAGCGAGGGGCCGTGTCTGGCACCAGGCTCAGAGCCGGGGTCCCGTGCCACCGTGCTGGCAGGGTCCCGGTGCCACGGAAGGCCTGACTGGTTCCCTCTGAACCACAGCAATACATCGACGAGGTGTTCAGGACCTACACGTGGGCCCCCATCAAAAGCACCAACTACAGGTGAGCGGCGCTGCCAGCGCACCCCGTTCACCCGGCATCGGCCGGACCCCCACCAGCACGCGGCTGCGGTCTCGTGCCTGCAGCTCGGGAGGTCCCGGAGCCCACCGGGAACGTGTCCCGTGGGCTGCCAGATTGCAAACGTGCCGTCGGATCGTTGCAAGCAGCCAGGGACGCTCCCAAAAAATGCCGCCCGCCGGTATTCGGCACTGCTGGCCACGGTCCCCGGGGCGCAGGACAGGCGCTGCAGGGCTGGCGTGCAAGGTGCCGGACAAGGGACAGCCTTGCCACCGCCTGCCTGCACAACCGGGGGCTTTCACAGGTCTCTGCCTGCCACGGGGTGGGTGACGGTGACGCGCGCCCGCCCTGCAGCGTAAGCAGCTGCTGAGAAGGGGAAGGACTGCACTTATTGCCCAGTTTTCACCAGTTTGGACCAGCAGATGCATAAAAAAGACCCCCGGCATCATCATGTCTGTGCTGTCCAACTCATGCTGCCTTCGTCCTGCGAGGAGCCGCGTGGTCCCCTCGCCGTACCCTCCTCCTCCTCGCCACCCAGCTCAGGAGGGGCCAGCAAGGGTCACAGCCACCTCCTCGAGCTGCCCGGTGTCCCCTGCACAGCTCCGGTCCCGTCCCCCACCGTGTCACCCCTTCTGAGCCAAGCAGCGCTGTTGAGGAGGGGACAATGACGGGGTGACGCAGCTGTGGCCGGGGCTGCGGGGTGGATCTGTAGGGTGAAAGGTGCTGCCGGGGTCCCTGCGCTCCCGTGGCTCCGTGGCAGGGATCTGGCCCGGGGTTCCCTGGGGCACCGTCAGCACAGAGTGCCACCCTCCTGTTGCACGAGTGGTTTGGGGTGCCACCACCCCTGTCACGCTTTTTGGAGTGCCGCCACCTCTGCCATGTTTGCTGGGGTGCTCAGCCCCGCTGTCAGGTGCGAATGGGACTAGCTGGAGGGGTGGCCGGGGGGGCGAGTCCAGGTCCCGGTGGCTCAAGGCGCACGTGTGACGTCTGATGAGGATCGGGGCGGCAGCCCCCACCCGCTGGTCCTCACTTATCCCGGGCCAGCGCCTGGCACAAACAACGTCACCAAAGGCCACCAGCTGCCGCAGCCGGCACCCAGGAGCCCAGCTCCTTCCAGCCGCGCGTCCCGTGGGTTCGGCAGCCCCGGCACCACCTCCTGCCACCTCCTTTCCCACCCCCATCCCGCACCCTGCGTGCCAGACCCCTGGCTGGTGGATCCCTCTCCCTCCTGGCTCACCAGCAGCTGGTGCCAGTGTAATGGTTGTCTCGGTTGTCCCCTCGCTGGGAAGGTTTTGTCCCGTCTTTCGAGGGCTGTGTCTCTTCCTGCCTTCCTCCCTTACAGGGGTGGCGTGTCCCTCTTCCCCGTGCACCTCCCTTGGTTCCCAGGCAGGTGCGTCCTGCCCATCTCAGCCCTGGCTGGACAGGCTTGGCACCTCCTGCGCTCGGCGTGTCCCCGCGATGGCCCTGGGTGCCACCACGATCACCCTGGGTGCCCTGGGGACGGCCCTGGGTGCCACCAAGATGGCCCTACGTGACCCAAGACAGCCCTGGGTGCTCTGGGGATGGCTCTGGGTACCACCAGGATGGCCCCGAGCGCTCCAAGGATAGTCCTGGGTGCCACCAGGATGACCATGGGTGCTTTGGGGACAACCCTAGGTGCCACCAGGATGACCATGGGTGCTTTGGGGACAACCCTAGGTGCCACCAGGATGACCATGGGTGCTTTGGGGACAACCCTAGGTGCCACCAGGATGACCATGGGTGCTTTGGGGACAACCCTAGGTGCCACCAGGATGACCATGGGTGCTTTGGGGACAACCCTAGGTGCCACCAGGATGACCATGGGTGCTTTGGGGACAACCCTAGGTGCCACCAGGATGACCATGGGTGCTTTGGGGACAACCCTAGGTGCCACCAGGATGACCATGGGTGCTTTGGGGACAACCCTAGGTGCCACCAGGATGACCATGGGTGCTTTGGGGACAACCCTAGGTGCCACCAGGATGACCATGGGTGCTTTGGGGACAACCCTAGGTGCCACCAGGATGACCATGGGTGCTTTGGGGACAACCCTAGGTGCCACCAGGATGACCATGGGTGCTTTGGGGACAACCCTAGGTGCCACCAGGATGACCATGGGTGCTTTGGGGACAACCCTAGGTGCCACCAGGATGACCATGGGTGCTTTGGGGACAACCCTAGGTGCCACCAGGATGACCATGGGTGCTTTGGGGACAACCCTAGGTGCCACCAGGATGACCATGGGTGCTCTGGGGACAACCCTAGGTGCCACCAGGATGACCATGGGTGCTTTGGGGACAACCCTAGGTGCCACCAGGATGACCGCGGGCCAGGGCCGGGTGCTGCTGAGGTGTGCCAGGCAGGGGCTGGGGTCCGGCCAAGGGCTCTGAGTGGGTGTAAAGCCTTACACCGCCTGACTCTTCTCCCCCTCCGCAGCCTGGGGCTGGTTCTGCCTCCCTACAGCACCTACTACATCCAGGCCAACCTCAGCGACCAGATCCTGCAAGTGAAGTGTAAGTAGCCCCCGGCTTTCCCCACCGCCCTCTCGCACCCCCCCTCACCCCCACACCGGCCCGCGGCTGTTGGGGGGAGAAACACGAAGCAAAAACTTGCAAAAAGAGATAGGGATCACTAGGAGAGGCCAAAAAAAAAAACAAAACCAGAAATAAGGTGTGAGTCGAGGTGAACGCACAGAGGGAAAGGAGCTGCCTGCCTGGGGTGCCCCGGGGTGCCAGGGTTTGGTCCTTATGCTTTGCACCCCAAAACCCGAGCCCCAGGCTGCAGGCAGGCGCTGCCCGTTGCAGGCAGGGGCGGCACCGCTGCCTGTTCTTCTCCNTGCCCTGGGGACGGCCCTGGGTGCCACCAAGATGGCCCTACGTGACCCAAGACAGCCCTGGGTGCTCTGGGGATGGCTCTGGGTACCACCAGGATGGCCCCGAGCGCTCCAAGGATAGTCCTGNAGGGAGGACACGAGCAGCCAGTTATTTTGGAAGCCTGGGAAAGTTTGCATGGTTCTCTTTAATTTCCTTTGGTTTATTACGATTCTTTGGTTTCGGTTTAAGCCATTTCTTCTTCTTTTTATGAGTTCGGTTTTAGTTGGTTTCGATTTTCGTTTGGAATTAATCTGTGTACGTGTGTGTTAGCCTGGCCCCCCCCCC
>VXBL01002076.1:141083-166683 GCA_013400195.1 Aramus guarauna | reverse complement strand
GGGAGGGGGGGCCTGGCCCTGCCCGCGCCGCTGAGGGTCTGCGGTCCTCGCTCCTGCAGCGCTGCGGGCGGGGGCTCTGGCGGGCGGGGGCCCGGGAGCGCCTTCCCCAGCGTGCCGGCGNNNNTGGGCGGTTCGCCGCTCGCTTCTCAAGCTGGGAGCGTTTGGGCACCTGCGGCCCGGCCCGGCCCGGCCCATCCCTGTGAGGGCCCCCCCGGAGCTCGCTGGGGTGTGTGTGTGGGGGTAACGCTGCACCGTCCCGCTGGTTCCCTGAAATCGATTGAAGAAGCGTTCCTGAAGCCCTGCTCGTCTGCCAGGGACCAGCTGCCGTCCTTCTCCACCCTTCCTGCCCGTCCATCTCCTTCCAGGCCAGCGCGTGGTCTCCGGCACACGGTGCTGCAGGACAGAGCCACGGGCCCCTTTCGTGGGCACGGTGAGGTGTTTGGCCCAGGAGCGAGGGCTCCGCCGTGCAGGGAGAAGAGGCATCTCTCCTGGTGCGTCTGGGGCGCTCGTAGTCTTCGTCCCTCTTCGCCGCAGTTGTTGGATTCCCGATGCTCCCCTTGGTGTCACCTGGGTGTAGTGATGTTAGTGGGTTGCTCTTGCCTAGTGAAAAGGGTAAAAGAGGAAAGTTTGCTTCTGGTGGACTGAAGGGACCGGAGTTGAGAGCTCCTGCCGAGATTGCTTCCTTGCTGCTCTGTGTGGGCTCTCACTGCGTGCGGTGGTGGGGATCCCTTCCTACGGGAGGCAGGGATCACCCTGCTCACACTGGGGAGCTGGGAAACTGGTGTTACTTCGGACCAGCTCTGTGCGTAGGCAAGGGATGGAGTGTCATGATGACTGTGTCGCTGACCTGAAGACACCGTACTCGGAGGAGTTCCTTTGCAAGCCCTTGGTATCTTGCACCAGCGTATCCACAGGTGTAAGCTGCCTTTCCACATTTGCTGCTAGCTGAAAAACAGTGTCTCGCTTCTGAAAAATAAGTTTCTCCCATCCAGGTAGAAGACAAAAATCATAGCAACTTCGAAGCTATTTCAAAAAGGCCACAAAAAGTATGTAGCTGCCTAAATTTTGTAAGTTTTGTTTGATCTGGTCCTTCGCTTAGGGCTGAGAGCGACAGTCATTCTGTCACTGTGCTTCAGGGAGCTGGTTTAGCTTTGATGCCTGGTCCTGGTTTATAGGAAATTATTAGGGTAAGCACTCAATGCAAAGAAGTTGAGGATGGGTGAATGCAAGGAAGGTTGTTTTTCTTAGAACCACTAATATTGCGGTAACATTGCGTTTTAGTTTTGCATTGACGAGGAGGTAAATGAGACCTTGTTCTGGCTTGCCTGGGGTGGGAGGCTCTCAGTGCTGTCGGGCGATTTCTGTGCTCTGCCGATAAAGCCTCTCTTTCTGCCGGTGCTTGCAGCCTGTCTCAGGCTTCACTCTTCCATTTTCCTCCGCCTTTGATTTAGTTGACCCCTTTAACTGAAACGCTTCCTACATCACGGCACAGCGGTTTTTGTTAAGAAGCCTCCTATGTAGTCAGCTTACATAAAACATGATATGTAACTATAACTGGTGGTGAAACTGGAAATAGTGCTTGGCTAATACTCCTTACGCTCTTGGGTTTTGGGGCAGTTGGAGCAGGCCAGGCTGTTTGGGGATTTTTAATGACTGTAACGGCATTAGTTGTGTGCACCGGGAGGGAACTGGATGTGGCGTGGGGAGATGCTCACCTCTGCCACACAGCGGGCAGGGCACTGCTTCTCGAGGGGAACGTGGCTTGCTTCTGCACGTTGTGTTTTCTCCCTAGGTGCTTGTTCGACCTTTAAAGTCTGAATATATGCTGGCTGGGGCCTAGTGTAGCGGCAAATGTTTTTAGGAACGTGTCATCGGGAAGACGCAGCGCCCCGTTGAGTTTGCCTTTCCTGTTAGCACCCGTGAGGAAGGACTTTGACGTGACTTTGGTCTCTCCTGGCTGATAACCAAAGCTAGTAAAAGTACCCAGGAGCTCCTCGTTCAGTCCGGAGCTGGGTGGCCTGCCTCGCCTTCGGGAACCGCCTGGCTTCGGCTGCAGGGGAGGCTGCCGAAACCTCTCTGCCGCGGGGCTTCTCCGTGCGCTGCCTCGGCCGTCACCGCTCGCATCTCTTTCCTTTTGAGTACCTGTAGCGTCTGGCCCCTCCAGTAGCTGTTTGTTCAGAACGGGATGAATGTGTTCGCGTAGGGCTCGTTTTAAGAGCGGTTGTCTAATAAATAGCCTCGTGAGGAGTATAACTGATTCTGGGCCGCTGCAGTTGCTCGGAAGCTTCTGAATGGCACCAGCAAAATCTTACTGTATGATTAAGTGATAAGGGACATGGTGTCAAGGGGTTATAGATGACACTGAGCTATGATTTCTCTTCAGATTAGCAGTTAGAGGTGTAACCTGTGTCTCTGTTGATGTTTGCTGTTTTTAAAGGCTGTGACTTAAAAGTTTTTCTCTTTGGCTGTGCGGCCACGCAAACTGGGAAGTTCGGTGAAAGGATATGCACAAAGTGGTCTGAGAAAGGTGACCCATTAGCGGAAAGTTTCTACCACTGGTGGATCGGGCACTGGGCAGCGTACGCACGCTTTTAAGGTTGGCGTGTCCTCCTCACGCTTTCTCGTCGCGTGTGTCATCAGCCGGGAGGCTGGCGGCGTCTCTGCGGTGGTCTCGGGCAGGGCTCCGCAGCATTTGCGAGGGCTCTGAGAGACCGCCAAGGCCGATGAGCCTTGTGGTGGGTGTCATTGGGCACCTGTCCCTCTCCTGCAATAAGTTCATCTGTACAGGGGTCTGCAAGTACAAAAAGAAAAAAAAAAAAAAAACAAAAAACCCAACCCCAAATAAAACTTTGAAACCCACTGGTCTGCAAGCCAGGAAGCTGTTTGATCAATCTCTGTGTGTGGAAGGACTTAAACCTAAAACCTCCCCCTAATTTTTAACGACATGTAAGGCTGGCTCCATTTAATTCCCCAGAGCAGGCTGCCTACCTACTCAAAGCCTAGAGGGACAAAGGAACGTTTTCATGAGCTGCCTCTCTCCTTTTTAGACAAAACACGTTTATTACGAAACAATAATCTAACACTTCATTGAATTTTTTGTAGTGTGGTGGCCATGCGAAGGCTGTCCCAGCCTCAGTATCCACATACTTTCGATTGTTCGGACATAGCGTGGAATTTGGGAAATGCAACCAAAAGCACCGAGGAGCTTATCGGTTTCCGTGTGCGTTTCTGCTGAGCGCCTTTCACGTTGTTGTCAAATACTTCACGCCAGCGGTGAGCATGGGGCAGTGGCTTTGTTGGGCACGTTGCATCCTGAGCACACGTGCCCTGCCTTCACACAGACCCTGCTGCAATCCCCGTGCAAATATTGCCGCTGCTCCCGTGGCGCGGGGGAACCGGGGAGAGGCACGCGGGTTTTTTTTCCCCACGTCAAATTAAAAATTTGCTCTGCAACAACTGCCACCAAACCACGAAAGTAAGGATCGTGATGTAGGAGTCGGCCTCCTTGAACTAGCGTAGAATTTTGTAACTGAGATTTTTGCCCACTGACTTAATCTGGGTACAGCGCAGGTTTGTCAGTGAGGTGACCTGTTATCTGCAGCAGGAATCTGCATTCGGAAGGCTCTGAGCTCCCAGCATTGGTTGGAGTAGTTAGGGTTTTGCATGAATCATGAGGAAAGTTAATTGTTCCGGTTATCTCGGGGTGTGGTCCGATGTTGTAGCAAAGTCGATGGGATGGCCAGGTACCAGTGAAAGGGAGTCCTGCCTTACCCTTCGCTGCCTGTGGCTTTTCTTGGGCTGCCAGCAGCACCCGTGCTGCTTGCGGTGACCTGGTGTAGGGAGCTAAATCGGCAGAAAAATTAATCGGAAATTAAAATGTCAGTGTGTAAGGAGGGCGGAGGGCATAGGTTTGAGTATCCTATTTCCTAATCATTTTTTGGAATAGTTATTTTTTTCGCCACTGATTTTTCTTCTCAGCAGCTGGACTTTTGACCACAGTGTCATCAACTTTTTTATTAGTTTTGATAGTGGGGTGAAGAGCATTAAAAAAAGGACTTTGTATGCGATTGTGTTTCAATGGGTAGTATTTTCATACGGGGTATCAGTGAAAATTATCTTTCAGGCTGTAATTCTCTATTTTCTTCCATGTTTCTTTAGCCTCTGCTCACTGTTGAAAGATGGGAGAGATAGAAGGAACATACAGAGTCCTGCAGACTCCTGGCTCGCGCTTGGGTGTCCAGAAGACGACGGGAGTGAGTACCTTGGAGCCGGGACAGAACCTCTCTACTGCAATGGCATCATCACCTGCCAAAACACACGAGCGGGACCTACCGATCGCAATAAAGATGTTGGACAACACGGTGAAAGAACTTGAGATTGAGGTAAGAGAGGTTTGAACCTGATTTCAAGTGCACTTAGCCTTTGATAAAGCAAAGCTCACGGGATGTGCTACTGTACAGAGCTGGGATGTTTTGAGGCAGTATCCAAATAAAGAATCCCGGAGGGATTTTACCTACTTACAAGTAGTTAAATGAGTAATGCGTCTTGTTTTTTAAAATCTTTCAAGTATAACAGACGGTTTGTGTTTTTTAAAGGACTTTAAATGCAAGCACATACTGTAACGAGAAGCTCTAACTGTTATTTGCTTTGGGGGAGCACCAACTATCTTCTGCCAAACTGTTCTTGCTTCCTGAGCTACAGGCAGCTTTGTCAATTTGGCAGCTGGGAGAGCAGAAGAGCTTTTTTTTTTTTTTAGTTACTACTTTTTATTAATTATTTTAATGGTTTGTATCCTCTTCAAGTAAACTTGCTCCTAATTGAAAGGTTTTGCTTGTTGCCACACTTTGGGAGGGAGCCACCAGAGGGGTGGCAATGTTTCTAAAAATTTGTGTTTAAAAGGGCGCTTGCTTAGCATTTGGGGAAACCTGCTTCAAGAAATACAAACCGTGCTCAAAGTAAGGTGATTCGGATTTTAATAAATCAAAAATTTTTGTTCTTCAAATTCTTGTTTCATTCTCAGCATTCACCTCAGACTTTAATTTTAGCTTGCCCAAAGATCTGTAGTTAGAAAACAGCTCTGACCTAGTGAAAGGTACTCAGCTATCAGATACTCTACATTACTATCAAATTGACCTTGTAATTAGCACTTTTAGTCTTAGTTTGTTGCATAGAAAAAGATGTCTGTGGAGCTCTGAAAAAATAGTGGCTTTTGGAGATGTCTTCTACAGATTGCTGTCCAGCTATTCAACTCTCAAACATGAAATCTGATTTTTTTTTTTTTTAATTTTTTTTTGTTGTTGTTGTTAAGTGTGAGGCTATGCCTGTATCATCCCAGCTGAGGACACAGAGGGTACAGCAAACCAATCCATCCCTCATTTACTGCCTAGAACACAAAAGCCTTTTTTTTTTTTTTAATTAATATTGAAAGAGAACTNTTTTTTTTTTAATATATTTTAGGATATTTAAAAAAAAAAATCTTCTGACTTTGGTTCTTTTGAATTGTGATTAATTTTTTTTTTTGAAGTTGGTGTAGATGTTGGTGCTTTTGTGTTTTGATTTAAAGGAGAAGAAAAATATAGAAGCAATCCACCATTGGTTTTAGTCTGCTGTAAGCTGTTAAAATCAAGAAAGAATTTATAACTCCTAGCTCCTGCTTTATTGCATGAAGTCAATGACTAGAAATCTACTCTGTATTAGCATAGATGCTTTCTGTCTCTTCTTTGCCATTTTTGTACCAGCTCTGCTCTTCTCATGCAAATCTTCCACTTCCCTCAATAACCTTACCCTCTTCAGCTTACTTTAGAACTCCGACCTGGCTCTTTCTGACACACAGTCCAAGCCTGCTTTATTGTCTTTGATCTGCTGCTGAAGGGAAATCTTTTGGCTACGCTCGCCTCTCAGACAACCTCAGAATCCTTTTCCGCCCTCAGACTCGCTGATGCTCTAGCGGCCCTGCGGTCCCATCCTGGAGCTCTACGCTAGCTTCTCTGCTGCCCTCTGATCTCTGAGCACCCTCCCTTGGTTCCCCTTGGTTGTCGTCCGTGCTCGGTATAGTTCACTGCTTTCCCAATACCTTGTTTTTTGACGCTGCCTTGACCTGGTTCTCCTTTGCCTGCTGGAACAATCTTGACTGTATATCCTTCCAGTTATCTTCATTGCTCTCTGGCTTCCACTGCAGGTCCAGTTTAGCTCCATCCTTAACCCCTTGTCTTATCCTACAGCACTTTGATGTTAGTCTTTCCACCGAGCACAAATTCAGCTGTGGCTCAGTTCTTTATGATGTCTCAACTCTTGACTGTCTCTCGGCTCTAAATAAAATCCGCCTGTGCCTGATAAAATTTGTTTTTGATATTTATGTTTCAACATCGAGCTTCACATGTAAAAACCATAAGTTTCTTACTTTTTTTGACTACTGTGAGTCATACTGCAGTCTCACCTGTCTGGCCAATATTGTAGTTTCTGTTTCCTCTTAGGAACAGTCTTAGTTTTCTCTTTTTACCTGGAAAGCTTTCTCTGGTTATGACATTCACAGAAACGCCTGAATTTGGGCAAGTAGCATGCTGAGGCCGTAGTTCATATCGTACTGTTCTTTATGAGGTCAGTCGGAACTGAGCAACTTAGAAACTTTTGCCTAATGATGTAAGCAGTGAGGAGAAGGGGTTATCCTTTGTCTGTCTGTAGCGCATCGAGTGCAAAAAGGTGCGTGATCCGCAACTGTAGCATTAAAGTCCTACTAATACACTGCCTGCGTCTCCCTTCGTTTGTGTCCAACTGAGGTTGCAAATGATAGCAAACAGGGTTGAGGTATTAAGTTGTAACCCTCTGCCTCCTAATTTTTGGACTGGTGGGATAGCAGTAACTGCTGGCTGTGATGGAAAATTGAAATTTGTCCCTTGAGGGCAGGAATTGGAAGAGTCAGCCACATCTGCTGAATGGCTGGTGTGGGCTAGCACCGGTGTTTGTTTTTTTTTTTAAAAAGCAACAAGAGAAATTCATGGTTAAGCAGTTGTCCTGGAGGAATTGAGGCTCTGATTGCAGTGCTGCTTGCCCGCTCCTCTTTGCTTTTGCAATTTTTTTCACTGCGTGTGGAAACGAGAGGCGGTGTTGAGTTCATTACCTGCTTCATGGGGTTTGTGTTTATTGATTCAGGTCAGCGATAATTTTCCAGTGCAGTGGGACGCTAACGCCTTTCTCATAGGTGCCGCTGGCACTGTCTTCTAATGGAGACATTCCTTATGGCAAAAGGTGTTCTTCAAATCATTTTCCCTTCTGTCTTTGAGAAGTCTGGCAAATAACTTTTTACTGAGAGGAGTGGTGTGCTGGTGGGAGAGACTGGGTAGACGCAGCGGTCAGCTTCTGGAGAGGGGCCTCCTCTTTGTGCTGCGGTAGGAAAGCTGACGCAGGAGCCCTGCACGCTGCCTCGCTTGTGAAGCTGCCTAAAATGAGCCACATCAGCAATTTTAACCCTACGGGATAAACAGGGTAGCCACAATAACAATTTGATCCATGTGGCTTTTCCTTGTTATCCCCTCCTTTCTCCAAGATGTGTTTAAAACACTTGCTTATCTCCTGGCAGGTGCTGGTGGATACTCTCGTTTGGTAGCTCTTCCCCATCCCTCCGGTCTTTTAACTTGCCAAAGAGCAAGAAAAGAGACCGACATAGTGCCGTAACGGACAGGATGAGAACAAAATAGGAAAGGACAGTCTTTCCTTCATGTTATTGTTGTCTCTAGAACAGTGTGGTGAAAGCTCAGTATAGCTACAATCCACTGCCTTTTGTCTAAAATCCATTCTCTCTGTTCTCACTATCTGTACTGTAAGGTTTTCTTTCTAATTATGAACTTTGTTCATTAGTATCAGGGAGCTGTTCTTTAAAGTGTGCTGGGGCAGAGCTCCGCTCAGGGAATCTGTTTTGAGTGTTAGGGGATGGAGAAATGCTCAAATGTTTTCTAGACTTTAAAAAAACCCAAGAAAATTGCATATTTATGGTTTCTCCTTTCCCTCCCAAAATAGAAAAGAGAATGAAACATACCCATCTAAAGCTAGGCTGGAATATTAGTTATTTTCATGAGTTGTGTTGTTGTTTTCCCTTTTTACGGCCAGCTTGTTTAGTCAGTTCAGATCTTGCATATGCCGTATCAGGGGTACCTGTCCTCTTCCCTCCAAGCTAGGTCTGTCCAAATGGGCAGTTCTCCAGACTACTAGCTGAATGATCAGAAAATCGAATGTAATTCAAACTCTGGGCACACTTCAAAGTAATCAGGGTTTTACAATAGAAGTTCTGCCAGCTTTCCTGATTTTCTTAAGAGATTAAGCTTGGAGGCCTTTGATCAGCATAAAAATGTGGCAGACTCTTAAGTAGAAGGGGCTGGGCTGGGTTTAATTTGTCAAAATGTCCGCTTGGTGAAATTATACTTGTCTGGTGCTGCTTATGGAAGACCATAAAATGTGCTGCAACAAAGGACAACTTAGACTATAGGAACTTAGGGTATAGGAAAGTGTGATTTATACTTGCCGAAAGCTTTTGCATTGATTTGCGGTAGAGTTGGAGGGGGAATGTATTACAGAGACAGATGTAGGGGCTGTCGAAGACCTACAGTACAGCGTGTGTGAGCGGGTTAGAGGAAACGGGGTCTTTGTGCGTGGCAGAGTTGGAAGAAGAATGGTGCTGGTGGCAGTGAGGGTCTGGTGCTGTCTTAAAACCCCGGTAAGTGAAATAGCGGGTTTAGTCAACAAGAAAGGGGTTAGACTTGCTACATCTTCCAGCTGCTCTTTCTGATGCAGTACTTTTTTGGGGGATCTGTAGACAGGCAGACTGTAAGGTCTGCCTCTCTGATCCAGTTTTCTCTTTGCACTGGTTTATAAGACATTTAATGGCATTGCTGCCATAATGTGATGTTTAATATTCGGTCTATATGTTGTTCCTTGTGTGCTTTCTTTCTTAAGTGAATTATGCTCTCTGCTATGAGGAAGTGCCCTGGAAAAAGAAGTTTAGATGATTATGCTTCAAGTTTACCGAACTCTGTTTGGCAAGAACTTGGCACCTCTTCAGTTGTATGTACTTCCTCGTCTCCTTCTGCTTGAATGTAAAATAAAATTTGGGAGTGAAAAATGCTTATGCATTATATTACAGTTGAATTTTTCTCTATTTTCACCTACCGGAAAATGAATTCTGTAGAACTGCAATCATAAAATAATAGCACAGTTCTTGGTGCTTGGCAAAACCAGGTGGGTCTGCCTGCCTGGTTTACTCAATGGGAAAACTTAAACTGGAATTTTTTCTTCCATGCTGTTCTTTGTCAGGTTGCTTTGAGCACACAAGTCTGTTCTTTCTTTTTTAAATATAACGAAGTAACTTGCTTCTCAATAAAACATGTTAATAGTGTAAGTTAGGTTTATGTTGGTTTGAATTTGCCTTAGATTTCAACAAACTTGTGCTGGGATTTCGGTTTTGTCCTGCAGTCTCGCCATGCTCTGAAGTTGTTCTCTGTGGGTCAGGTGAGTGCCAGCGTTCTGGTGTCTCGGAGCGCGAAGCTGGGCCTTAGGAAAACGCTTTTTCATTTTGTCAGGATTTGTTCTAGTTTCTGTATTTCTCCCAGGCCTGTTGTTTCCTTGTGTGTGATTCAGGTTCTTGAAGGTGGTTGTATCTTTTCTCGTTTTCTTCCTGAGTGAAAGAGCAAGCGTGTTCTGCACCCCTGCGGTGCTGTGCAATGTGTCCCTCTCCTGACACCGGTGGGCTGCCTGGGAGGGAAATGCTCAGCTCCGCTGTCCTTCGTGAGAACAAGCTAGTCAAAATTACACTTCCCCCCCTGTATTTTCTTATTAGTTATTGTCTTCTCACTGCTCGTGTCCATTTTGGAGTTTACTGATGTACCCTGTGAAGCTTACTATTTTATTACCAAAAATTTAAGTGGCTTATTCTATACTAAGTTGAAAACAGCAACTTCATGATTACTCTGTCCAATAGTGACGTTGTCTTTGCCACCTATATAACTCCTCCTTGGTTTATTTAAATTTACAAAGTGCAAAATTACTTTCCGTTCGTAAGTTTAGGATAGCCTAGAATAGCTATATTTAGTTACTCTGGTTTCTGCGTGGTTTGCAGGCATCCGTAATTAAAAAGGTGGTGTGAAGATGGCACCTCTTCAGATGCTCCTTGTTTCCGACCAGCTGTAGGAGCCCACAACTGTGACTCGCTGCAGTCAGGGGCCCTGAAATCGGGAGCTGGGCTGGGGCCACGGGAGGTTTTTGAGGCGGCGGAGGAAGCAATCTGACAGCTCGTACGTGCCTTGTGGCTTCCTGTGGTTTGGAGAGAGCGTTTTCAGGCCGAGCACACTGAAAAACGCTGCTTCTCAGTAACTTCCTACGGGAGCGTTAGTACCCCTAAGAACTCCGTTGGGGCCGAAGCAGAAATTACACAGCTTAAAATGCAGTTATTGAGGAGTTTTAAGAACACGTGTCTGTTAAAAATGGAGAGCGTGCTGTGGGCACTGAAAAACATATACTCTGAAATGATTTTTCGGAGAGGCTGTCCTTACTGCGGGCCGTGGCAAACCCCGAGCTGGTGTTTCGGCACTCTCCGGCAGGACGGGACAGCCCCGCCGTTGGCTTTCCGGCAGAGCCAGGCTCTGGCACGAGCTGCCCTCCTGCCTCTCCCTTGTCTCCCTTTGCCTGCTCAGACCTTCCTTTCGTAAAGGCTTTTTTCCCCTCTGTGCTGTAAAAGTATTAACAGCTTAAATATGTGGGAAGTGGGAGGACAGGCTGCTTCTGAATCCTATTAAGCGCTGTGCTGAAGGAATCAAGATGCTGTGTTAGTCAGCTCAGTGTTTTTCTTCCCTGGCCGGGAAGAAATAGTCAAAATTCCAGAAAGAATCATAGCCAGATGTTTGTCATTGCTCTGGTTTGACTCTCCTAAATATGGCAAATAAGCTGCCTTAGGACTTATTTTTGTCTGACCTCAGAAGAGAGAGTTAGTAATTCACTATTTAAAATTTGAAGTTATTATAGGGTTTATAAAGAAAGTAATTGAAGCTTTGCAATTTGTGTACTGTTTGATTCTACTATATTTTTTTTTAAACCTATTATTTTGTTTGGGGGCTTGCCTTTTTTGATGCTATGTAAGAATGTGGTATTGGGTGGGGAAAGGTAAAACCGCAGCCATTTTATTGATAGGCGTTTGAAGTGTATGTGTGGGGGTTTTGTTGTTTGTTTTTTCAAGGGAAGATTTGAACTTAAATTGTATTATAAAAACAATTTACTACTTTACATTTCTCTGGAGATTAGGTGTCCCATTATGTGAAAATCGAGTTATACTGCAGCAAAGGAGAAACAATCTGAGTATTCCTGTATGAAATGTGAATGTAATAGATTGGGTTCGTAACTGTTTGTGTGGCTGCAATGTACTGCAGTGAGTACACTTCACCGCATGATGTGCAGAAATGAAAAACTCCTCTCGTGCTGTTCCTCAGTTCACTCTTCTGAACCCGTACCAGAGCCACATTTACTTAGCTTAACCCTGAGCTGGTGTGAAGCTGAACTCTTTTTAAGCTCTCTTTAATTTATCGTGAGCATACTGAGAACTTTCTGCCTGTAATTGCTCTCTCTAGATGAGATCTGATAAAGTAAACCAATGCATAATTTAATAGTCTTGGCATACGGGCAGTGGTACAATTCTTGTACTTAGTTCCTTTTGGGCACCTTCCGAAGTAACAACCTTGTAAAGAAAAAGCTGTTACCTGTTAACTTCCTTACTAATTTCATAATGTATTGTCATCGCTAATAAAGGAAGGAAATACTGTTAGTTTCTTAAACACATCTGCAGAATGCAAGTGTTCATTTCTTTTTTCATAATCTAGCGACAAAGGATTGCGGAAAATCAGCTGAAATCAGTGTTATGCCATTCTATCAAAATAACAGTAAGAAATGCTGTATTAAAAAAAATAAAAAAACAGTAGTTCTCTGGAAGCCCCCTCTGGGTGTGGGCGACATTCAAAGCTGGTTCCACAGATGGATAATTCTGTAGAATATATAGAGCATGAAAGGAAAAAAACCAAACCACCCAACCCAAGAAACAACCCACAGTCAGCTAAAGACAGCTACAGAAATGCGGTGTGCTAAGAGGCAGTTAGAGAAATTTTAGGTTAGTGCCTACTGAAAAAAGGGACTTGTTGAGTAAGGATGGTGTCTCCTGGTACCCGGCTGTGTTTAGAGAAGCAAAGCCTTCTGAAAGTGCATTTCAATAAACAGGGTTGCAAAAGCATACCTGTGTGTCATCTGTTTCTCCTTGCAACAAAATGCATTTCTGGCAAGGGCAACGTTGCCTGCTTGTGTAAGAGGGAGACCATGTAAATTGAATATTTAAAAAACTGCCGTGGTGATGATACCTAGTGTAAGATTTACGTTTTAAGACTGGGATATTGGATATGGAGGGGGGAAGCCCCGTCTGTCTGACAGAGCAGTCTTTCACGAATAAAAATAAGAAGTTTAAAAGGGGAAAAAAAAATAGTATTGAGCTACCGAGTAGTCTATATTGTGAGTTCAGAGACGCTCCTGGAAGTTTTGGAGCAGCTGCTGCATGCGTTGCTGCATGCGTTGCTGCATGCGTTGCTGCATGCGTTGCTGCATGCGTTGCTGCATGCGTTGCTACCCCGACCTGAGCTGCGCGGTTGAAACCCACAGGTACGAAACGCAGAGGGGAAACAAATTGGCTTGCTGAGTTGGACTACGTTGCTCTTCAGTAATCTCTTTTTCCGTGTAGTAGAACTTGTGATGCCTTTTTGTCGGGTTTGTATCACCGTATGTATTTTTGGAGCGCTCTTGTGATGGTGAAAGCCAGTTTGAAAACCTCACTTAAGCTGTTTCTTCCCAGCCTCACAGCAGAGGAATGGGAGACGAAATGTTTTTACTATTAACGCCGCCTCACTGCTCAGGCCAGAGAAACGCTGGGAGCTGAGCTGCAGGCCTGCTTTCCCGGCAGCGAGGTCCGGGCTGACGCGTTTGACATCTCTGCTACCCGAGCTGCTGCTCTTCTCCGGCCGCTCTGGGCAAAAGGCTTGGGCTCAGCATTTGTGGAGCCCGAGCACGAAACTGGAATGGTAAAATACTCGTATTAGCTTAAAAAAAGGAAAGAAGGGGCTTTGTAGAGACCGTGTTAGAACTGTCTGACGTGTACTTCAGCTGAAATCGTGAAAGACAGGCATCACTGTGCCCCTCAGCCTGCTTCTCAGAGGTGTAAAGACTCCTGCTGGAAAGGGGGAAGTTAACAAAGCTTTGGTTTTATCTAATCTGGCCCGTAGGTATTTATTAACCCATCGCCATGGTATCAAAGCTCTGCTCAAAGTGCAGTGGGGAGTGATGTTAGGACAGCTGGTACAATTTCAGTTTTACAGGAAACAAAAGATAGTTTTGGTCTTCCCTGTAAAAATACCTGATTTGTGTAAAGAATCTCTCACGATTGCCTTATTTCGGTAATGTTTTAGACTATTTCCTTCAGGTGGACTTCCTCAAGTGGTATGTTAGCCTGGAGTACTGTAACACCTTGTAGGGAAAGCCCGGATCAAATCTGGTTAACGTTAGCATGGATGGTGGTGTTGAGGCAAAAAGCGTAATTAATGGAGAAACACCTAGCAATTTTAGTAATCTTTTTTATGAACAGAAGGAAGCAAAGTAATGTCTGTTTAAAAAGATTTAAAAACATAGTTTTATTTATATAGATAGGCACACACCTGAAATGACGCTGTGCAAGTTCCTAGAGTATGTACAGTGTAAATCATAGAATCATCGAGGTTGGAAAAGACCTTTAAGATCATCAAGTCCAACCGCTAACCTAACCTTGCCATCCCACCACTAAACCATGTCCTCAAGTACCTCATCTATCCTTCTTTTAAATACCTCCAGGGACGGGGAGTCAACCCCCTCCCTGGGCAGCCCATTCCAGAGCCTGACAACCCTTTCTGTGAAGAAGTTTTTCCTAATGTCTAACCTAAACCTGCCCTGGCGATGAAGTGGCCAGGCACGGTGGAGGGAGTGGGTGTAGGAAGGGTGCAGTGGTTTGCACAAGTGCATAGGGTCTTGTAGCAATGTTCGGGGGGAGGAGGGTGGAATTGAGACCACTAGTCTCCTAACTTCTAGTTTCTTAGCTTTATTATACTGTTCTACAGCTCGCACGAACAAAGTAGGTGCTTAGACATTCTGTTATGAACCTTCTTTTCTTGAAGTGGAAAAAGGGTTTTTTTGAGAATGGCTGACAAGGGCACACTCTCC
The DNA here is from genome assembly GCA_013400195.1 of Aramus guarauna. Classification (NCBI taxonomy): domain Eukaryota; kingdom Metazoa; phylum Chordata; class Aves; order Gruiformes; family Aramidae; genus Aramus; species Aramus guarauna. Next base: position 152,421 of record VXBL01002076.1, on the reverse strand, counting down.
ATTTGAGAGCCGGCCACTGTTATAACTAGGTACTTGTATCTGTCCTGGGTTATTTCAGCCAGGAAGCTGGTGAAAGGCTTGCAATAGCGCAGCTATTTAACGTAGCATGCTGACGAGGCCGAGCCCTTCCAAGCGTGCACTCCGTGTTTGAGGAAGGCTGTCGGTGTGTCATTACAAAGGGCAGTATGGCCCTTTGCAGATTATTTGAAATAGTAGGTGTTATAAAAACGGTCCCAGCGTCACCGTTAGCAGAATTTTCCAGCATTTCGACTACCACGATCTTCACCTCTGCGTGGGGTCAGCCACCCCAGAGCAGCTGCTTTCCATGATACAGTTGCTGCTGTCGTCTGAATGTTTAATTATTAGCAAGCATCAGCTCAGGTGCCAAGCTCTCAAGCAGTGGTGTCCTGTGAAACTCTTTCCAGCGATGTGGTCCAGGGTTTTACTTTGGGTGACTTCCCTCCTCTCCAGGTACTCTCGAGCAGTGCATGAAGCAGAGGTATTGGGGGAATGCATGGTTATATTTTTCTCTCCAGGTAATGAAAGCAACTGAGAATTTCTGCTCGACGCCCAAAAGTTTTTATGTGGCTCTTCCATGTGCTGTTTGTATATAGCGCTTGGGGACCATGTGTTGGCTGAATTCTTAACCGTGGTGCTGGTTGGTTTTTCTCTGAGCGCACTGTGTTTTATTTCGAGTGCTCCATTTCAACATGAGAGCACTTTTGGAACTTGGGACCATTTTTTGTCTCTACATGCTATCTATTAAGTATACATTTCCCAACCTCATTCACATAATTCCCTCCCTCTTGGGGATCTTTTCCCATGTCAACAAATTATTGTTTTCCTAGTTTCAGGCATCCAGCAAGTCTAGCCACTCTGGAAAAGCATGTTTGTTGGGTAGAGCTGGTTCATTTGGCAGTGAAGTGCTTCAGCACTGCTTGAACCTTAAAATGATCACAGGTTTTAAAGCTAACCTTAATTAAGTGAGCCAGAGGCTTACATTTTTAGAATAATTTGTCTGGCTGTGGATTCTGTTTAAAAAAAAAAAAAACAACAAAAAACACAACAAACTGAACCACTGAAATCTTAGGACAAAAAAATCTTGGGGAGGAGTCTTAGAATTTTTTTTTAAAACAAAAAATTATGCCCAATATGCAGTGTATGCAATATAAATTAAAATATATCAGAAATTTGTATTTGGTTTTCCATCTTCCATGTTTGAGTACATTGGATTTCAATGCCATATAGAAATACTGTGACACACAATTTTTAAAAACAGTAGTACATTTTCAAGATGAATATGTATGCTATCTGATTTGTGAAGAAGTTACGAAATCATTTTCGGGCTGGCGGTGTATTCCCAGAGTTCAGTCTGCAGCCATGAAATAAGAAGTGCCGCGAGGCTGCGGCTTGGGGCAGATGTGGGTGTCCGTGTTGCTCCGGCGGTGCTTCCCGGTGTCCGGGGGCTGCCCTGCCGGCACGGTGACGGTGCGGGCTGCCGGCCTGGGAAATGAGCTCTGGCGATGGGTTCGGCTTCCTCGGGGTGAGCCGGGAGGTGCCGGCAGCTGGATGGTGCTCCCTTGGGTGAAAAAAAAAAAAAAGGTTTTTAAAAAAATAAATAAAAAAATCAATGGAAGAAGTTTCACTAACTTTATCTGCGTGCTGGGTTGACTTCTATAGGTTTGAGCTAATTCTGGAAGAAGTCAGGATTGTCGTCTTCAGTGGGTGGCAGGTAGAGACTGGGGAGGTGTGAAGCAGCGGGGAGGACCCCGTCGGAGAGGGTCAAATCCCTGACATCCCGGGCGGTGCATCCGATGCTCTGTAGGTGGTTGAAGGCACTGCAGACCCTGGCTGGTGGTAGTAAAATAACCTCTTGGTATGTAGGAGTGAATAAAACAAACGCGTAGATTTAAAATACCATTTTCTTCACAAAGTGTTAAAAGAAAAATTGAAATAGTTGCAGCTGAAAGTTATTGCTAGATGTTCAGAAAATGAAAATGAAATAGTATTTAAGCAGTATTTGGCTAAGCACATGAAACCAGAGTTTGAGTGGTCTGTTGTTATCAGGTATCCTTTTTTGTGGGGAAGCAGGGACCCATTTCATTTGAGTTACTTGTTCCAATTAAAATTGAAGAAATTAAGAAAGTATTTTTTACTTTTCCGGTCTATGGATTAAAAATTAGATATGGAGCTGCAAAGTTGTCTTGGTTTAGCCATGGAAGAAAAAAAAAAAAAAAAAGAATAGTATTCCTTATATTATTTCCTCCTTTATAATAAATGTGGTTTAAACATACACCCTGTATTCATAAATGCAGTTTTTGTTTATAACGCGCCATTAATGATAGTTATCAATAGGGAGTTTTGAAGGCGTTTTTTATGTATCACGCTGCATTTGGACGGAGATCTAACAGATTACAAAAGGGCTGTAGATAAACAGAGCTATAAACTCACTGAAATGTTTGTGTATCTCTGGTTAAGAAAGGATATAACAGGTCTGATGTAACTACTCTGTTTAGTTGCTGATTGCCATTTTTTTTTTGTTTCAATTTGCCAAAAGATGAGAAATCACTTTTTCATTAGAAGGAAAGGAAAAAAAAAAAAATCCATGAACGGCGAAGGGGTCTTTATTTAAATCCGTTCGGTTTACTTTTCGTGCCTGCGCTTCTCCTTGGCCGCCCGTGGATCGCTCTGTGTTGGCCACTTGTCAGGGATGATGTCAAATATAAACTTCTTCCTCATGCAGATACGCTGTTTACCGGAGGATTTGCTCTCCCAACAGTTGCAGATTTCTGGAACGCAAAATCCAAGGTCAGCTGGTGTTTGCTGAAGTTGAGGGCTGGTGGTTCCACCGGCTCTGGCTGCACAAGAGTTTCCATTCCATACCTCTGCTTTAGAACTCTCCCTTTTTTCCAAACTCTTGGCTTTTGGACGGATTTTTTTTTTTTTTTTCCCCTCCCCCCTCTTCAAAGTGCTGCCAAAAGTGGATTTCGTTTTTGGAAAGTTTGAGCAAGGGCAATTTGTCCATTTTGGAATACAAGAATACTACTCATTATGAAAATCCTGGGGGTTTTTTTTTTGTGTTGTTTGTTTTTTAGTTAAAATACATGGAAGCAGAAAGTTCAGATGTTCTGGAAGACATATTTGGGAGTTACTGAGGAAGGATTGGTTGTGATAATACTGAAGTATGGTCTACTGAAAATCATAGGCTACGTGTTCCTAGTTTGGTTTTTTTGTCTTCCTAAGCTACAGCGTTATGACAAAGGGAGGATCTGCCATGTCGGTAGCGATGGATGCTGCGTGAGAAAATAGGAAACAACGGATGGGATGATAAAAGAAAACTAACCATCGTTCCAATTTTTCTCTTTTTAATTTGCATTTTACTCATCCATCCTAAAAATTGCTAACATTGAATATGTTTACTTTTCTGACTGAGTAAAAAATACAGGTACCTCCTTCAGTCAAGAGCCTTTGACTTAAAACGTTCCTTGCTGTTCGTTCCTCTTCTGCCTGGTGCTGCCGTAGCCCTGAGCCTGCTCCGGAGGCACTACCAACTCCTCCGGCGCGCCGGCAAGGGATTGCCGCCCCGGCGTTTTGCCGGCACAGTGCCTTCCGTAGCATCACCGCCTGGCAGGGTACCCTGCTCGCGCAGCTCTGAGCCGTCCTTTCAGGCTTAATCTGAATATAAAAATCGATATTGGGGAAAAAAAAATAAAATCTATTGTACTGAGCAGCCTTCTAACAGTGACTTGTTACAAAAGGCTGTAGCACAGTTAGAGCTGGGGAAAGCTTTTGTTAGCTGCCAATTTTTTTTTTTTACTTTTTTTTTTAACCCCCCCATGGTTGGTTCCCCCCCCCCTTTCTTTTTTATGTGGAATAATTCAGTAATTCAGTAATATCAGTAGTCATCGTCTTGGCAGCATATAAAGAGTAATTGAGAAGTTAGGAATGGAAAGTATGCCGTGTTGTGAATTTGTATTGAAAACGGGACCTTTCTGAAATGCATTCATGCAGCTTCTTGCCCTGACGTCAAAATTACAGCAATTAAGGAGTTGCTTAAAAGCAGGACAAAGCAAAATCTTTTATGCAGATTAAACAATGACATGGAGCTACCCACTATATAACTTTCATTTTTGTCAACTCCGAAATGTTAAAGCAGCATTTTGGAAAGGATGGTTATAAATGTAACAAACAATTTGAGGAACTCAATAGCTCTAAGAAGAATTTTCCCACAGCATTTGAGACATAGTAATAAAAGGTTTTCTGTCTCAAGCTTTTGTAACCTATTTTTATTTAAAAATAAAATTAATACTGTTCTTTTAAAATGTGGCATTGTTATTGTTGCTTTATATGTTGAAGGAAGTACTGTGGAATGATTCTCAGCTTAGAATGAGGTTTTTCTCAACTTGGTATTGTAAATGACACCTAAAATTACAGTTGATAGTCCAGTCAAAATAATTTTATACTCTTAACATTTGGTTGGCGCCGTTATAATATATTCAGTGGCAAAGTGCTCTGACCATCTTAATTTCTTCCTCTCCAGTTTCTCTGGAGAAACTCGCAGTGGAGGGAGAGAGGTGCCATCTCCCCTTCTGACTGGGATAATTTTAACGGCTTGGACAGGACCCAGTTTCTTTAATCAACACAGTGACTGTAAAACTTGTCTGTCACTAGACGTCTTTCACAAGTTAATCCGACTTTATCAATGCTAACAGAAGGAGGCTGGAACTAGAATGACCGCTCATTTCACACATGAGAAGTCAGAGGCTTGGGGTCACAGGACATCTCCTGGTCAGTGCCTTCTAGGGGTTACTAGATCTATCCGTGAAAAGGCATCCCATCTTCTGCAGGGGGAACCAAGTGAGGTCGGTCAGGGTATTGCTGCATCCCACAAATATCCCTGGCTAAAAAGTATTCCTTTCTCAAGCCTGTAGTGCCTGTAAACAGTACACATGTGATAAAAAAAAAGTCCTCCTATATTTAAGGAGATTTTTTTTTTTCTGTTACCATTTTAAGATTCATTCACAAGTGCAAGGCAAGCAATATATTTCATTTGACAGTTAAAAATTTAATTTTCAAAATGCATGTCTTCATTTCTCTTGTCCTGTGGCAAGCTGTCTGTAGCATGTCTGAGAAACATCCTCTAGACAGAAGAGCAAGAACGCTACTTACTGAAGATGTGATTTACCGTTACCTGTATCATTCCTTATTTCACTGTCATCACTTAAAAACAATCCCCCCTCCTCACAGAGCCTTCTACGAGCGCAGATTTTGGCTGAAAAAATTCAACTGTGTTCTTACAAAGAGACCGCCAGTTTAGCCATCTCAAAACTTGTCCGGAAAGAGGAAGGCGCTCCTTCTCACCACACTACATTATCTGTGTCACCTCCCAACCAGGCATCTCTGTATCCACTGCAGTGACGAAGAACCGCATCGTTTCTCCTGACTTCAGTTTTATTTGGGAGTTGCAGCATCAGCGCCCTGACCCAGCACGACACCAAGAAACATTTCAACGATTAGTATTTGTGCGAGTGAATTCGTCTGACCCGCGCTTCACACCCACGGTGGCCCTTAGAGGTAACCGTGACTCGTGAAAGCGCAAATGAGGAGGACGAGCCGCTCTCGTATCATTCTCTGCCCTGTTCTGTACGTTCCTCCTTGGTTGTGGCTTTGGGTTCAGTCAGCTCCGTTCACATCAGCGCGATTCCCAAAGCTATTTCAGATTTGCAGTACTGCAGAGCTGTCATACTTTTTCTCACTAAAGTTGTTTGTTGTTTCTTTTTTTTTAAATACAGGGGTATTTAGCTAAATTGTACTGTTCTAAAAACATGGCTAGTTAATCTCTTTTTCCTGTAAGAAGCAATTACTTTTGAATTTTTATGCATCTCAGTAATGTGAAACAATTTCCCCACTTTTTTACTTTTTTTAAACCCTCTTTATTTTAACCTAAAGCAGCCCATTCTTTCTGGTAGATATTTTCATTCGCACATTTTATTAAATTATTCTACCACTAATTTACTATAATACCTAATGCTTTCAAAAGATACACTGTTCTGAGTTTAAAGAGTCAATTACAGAACTGGGTGCCTGCTTTGATGGGAAAGTCATAGAGTCTTCCGGCACTCTGACTTTTCCAAATACACAAGATCTCGTTGGCGTGAATGCCCGCGGTGCGTTCTGCCGGATAACCCGGCCAACCCGAGCGATGCCAGACCCTGTCGCCGCAGTTGCAGGATCACTTCCATAGTCCGAGGTAGAACGTGGATGTCGGTGGCTGCGCTACCTCCTCCTGCAGCCTGCGCTAGCCATCCGGCTAGCTTTTGTGCGTTGCTGGAACAGGTACGGAGGGGTCCGGTTCTTTTTTACTGATGTGTCGGTTCATAAATGCTGTTTTTCTTGCGGTGGCTGCTACAGTCGTGCAGTAATAGACGGCGAGAGCAGGCTCGTATGTTTTAATAAGCAGACCCCAGCGTGGTTGTTTTGGGTGTGCTGTGAAAGTTTCCCTTTTTCTCCCGCGTTACTGTAGCTGCTTTCTGCCAATGTTTGTTTTGTGGCTTTGCACCTACCTTGACTGTGAAAAGGGTTAGCGAGTGGCTTCTTGAGGGAGGGATTCATTGCAGGCGACTTTACACAGAAGGCACGGTGCAAGAGGGGGGTGTTTGGATTCCTGCTGTAGCCTTCCTGTTTATTTCTTAATTAACAGAATAAATACTATCACCTTGGGTTTTCTGGAACACTATTGTCAGAAAAAAATTAGAGTTTTTCAAAGATGCTTCTTTGTAGAAGTCAAGTTCTAGTTCTATCAGCAAAGGTCTTGCACGTGCTGCGGTGAGCAGCCTCCGCTCAGTCGGTGCGATCCCCGGCAGCGGTCAGCCTGGCCCGCCAAGTCCTGCTTGCGCAGCTCTTGCTTTCCTGCTGGGCCGGCGGGGCTTCCGAGGTCAGGGCTAAATTCTGGTTGGGTGCAAACTGCCCTGCGCCAGCCTTCCTCGGCTCTCTTGGACTCTCCTAGAACATCTGCGTATGTTTTCAAGTCTTGCCAGCGTGGAAATTGCGCGTGGCCGTGTGGTCCCTGGTGTTGCTGCGAGCGAGAGGGTGCGCGTTTGAGTGGGGTTTTGGCAGCCCCTGCTTCGGTCTGAGGGAGAACCACAGCGTCCAGCTACACAAACAAATGGTGCTGGTTTCCTGAAGGAGCTGCAAATAGTTTGCAGCTGCTCTAGTCTGCTCTCAGAGCTGACCCTGCTCCGAGCAGGGGGGTGGCCGTAGGTGACCTCCAGCAGCCCCTTCCAGATTGAGTTCCTCTGGTTCTGCGAAACTTGTTTGTATGGAGCCATGCCTGTATAGCGTGTGTTTGTGTCTTGCAGCGACAAAAATAACGTGAAGAATCTCTGAGACGTTTTTCTACAGTTTCTAAAGATGCTATAATTTTTTTTCTAATTGGTTGTAAACTGTCTTACCTTAATCTTACTGTATGGTTTTGTTGTTGTTTTTTTTACTTCCTTAGTCAAAATATTATGGCCATACGTTATTGACAGAAGTTTACAAGCATCTGAATTTGATAGAATCGGACTACTTTGGGATTGAGTTCCAGAACATCCAGTCCTACTGGGTATGTACAGTTCCCTGACAAATTCGGTATAATAATAAGTTTGGGCGAATGCAGTTGCCCAGGTGTCAAACGTTTCGAAGTCTGCTGGAGTCTCCTGTGGGATAATCTCTTTGATTATTGTACATCTGCTTCACTCACCAGAACAATGACAACTAATAAAGCAGAGAGGAGGAATCAGGTTCTACTTGTTAAATCTCAAAAAATGTATAAAGCAGTCACATAGTTACTGTTGTTCCTACTTTCAGGGACATCAATAAAATCCTTCCTCCCTCTGAAAGGGGGTACATCAACTCAAAGTGTCGTCTGCGGAGCACTGACAAAATCATATTACAATGAGTAATTTTGGTAGTGCTCATACTTATCCTCAGTTAATTCAGTCTTCAGTTAATTTCCCAGAAGAGTCATTATGAAGCTATTTCTAATAAATACAAACCTCAGCAGACATACAGACCTGCAAGCTTTTTAAGTCATTGATCTAGATAAATGCTGACACTCTGTCAGCCTCCTTGTTGCTTACCCTGTACCTTGCAAAGAGGACAGCGTGGCTTGCACACTAGAAAATGTTCCCAAAACTGTGCGTCCTTTTTTTTTTTTTTCTTTTCCTATTACTTTTTCTAGTTTTAGGACTCACACAGAACGTGTGACTGAGAACATAGCACTAATACACACTGCTCTTGAGCCAAGGAAATACAATAAATCTTTTTTAGTTTCTGTTTCTTCTGTAAAGCATCCAAAGTGTTTCTGCATCTAATAAGGTTCTTAAAATCCTCAGCTCTCTCTGACACAGAAGTAACTATTAAGGACCAAACATAATTGTCTTGTTACAATTCTTTGCTTGGAGGAGTAAAAAAAAAACAAACCCAAACAAAAAGAAACCAAAACCCCAAAAATCCCACTCCAAAACATTGAGCATCCAGAATACTTTGCATTAGTTTTATTGATACTGTTTTTACTAGAACAACAATAGTCCTTCTTTGAAAATGTGCTTCTCAAAAGAGAAAAGTTTGTGGGAAATTATTATTGAGTAAAAATCCTCAAGTTGGTAGGTAAGAGAGATGGACAAAGCATGGAAGGAAAAAAAGTTGGACCGTGTCATGTTCTCCAGACCTCCTGTAGTTCCGTAGCCTGGCTCCTGTCTACAGTCATGTTTTCACATGATTTCTGTCTTCTCAGCAGTGGTGGTGTGCTTTTGCTGATTTAACTCTTCTGTTCAGATAAGCTTTAAGCACGGATCAGTGTTTGTTCTATTGATACATGATAAATGTCAAGTCAAATAAATAAGTATTTTTTCAAAATTTTTTAAACAAAGGAATTGCTGCCTTACTGCAGTGAGGAAGAAATGCGTACTTATAGCATACTACTTTATTTGAATTTACTTTGAAGTTTTCATATTGTAGTCAAACACGAATGTCAGTTTGTAATTTTTTTTTTCTTTCATTTCAGATTTGGCTGGAACCTATGAAACCTGTTATTAAGCAAGTACGGAGTAAGTACTTTAAAAAAAGGAAGTTTTCCTTAATTTGCATCTGCTTTATGTGGGTTGCTTTCACAATTACTACTTGATTTACTGGTTATGCTTCCCTGAAAATGGTACTTGGTGTAGAGGTGATAGTGGTTCCTGTTTGGGCATGCAAACCTGATGCTTTTCATATGTAATATGTGGTGGGTGGAATGGAAACTTACTGAAGGTATGATTCTTTCTCGGTGAGAAATATCTAGATAGGTTGGCTCAGCTGGTGTTAAGTTTAAGAGAAATATGACTTTTGCTCTTTGTGAGTTTTTGTAAGTTGTATTCTGGAAAGGAAAAGGAATATCCTGGGTTATTGCACCCATTGCATGGGAGGAGGTACCATCTGCAGTCATGAGATCCTGTCCGAGAGCTGCTACACCTCTCGGAAGGGCTGCTAAAAGCTGCGGTTGGAGCTTGCTGACGTGCCCGGATGGGGATATTCCCTCCTCATTCTCAAAAACTCTCTCCAGTGTGCTCAGTCAGGGGCAGCTTCACTGAGCGAGCAGGGGTAGGGATCTCCCACCTGGCGGGTGGCTGCAGCTTCAGAATCCTCTTCGCTTCGCATGTGAAATTTGTTTCTGCTCTTTGGCCAGGCGGATATTGCAATAGCGATGCTGTCTTTGCTTTGTGCTACTCTAAAAAGTACTGTGAGATGCACTCTAAAGGCTAAAAATAATTGAAGAACACAGTATGCAAGTTCTTCTGATGCTGAAAGAGTAGATCAGTCTTTTTTTTTTTTCCTCTTAGACTGGGGTTAAGCTGTTCGCTTATTTTCTGTTTCTGATTGTAAAGCCTTGGTGGAAGAACAAGATCAGGAGGGTGTGGTGGATTCCTACTGCTTTCAAAATCTTAATTGGAAAATGCTGAAAAGTAGTGCTGGGAGGTAGTTTTCAGTTAGTCTTCTGCCTAAAACTGATTGCCAGAAAAAAAAAAATAATCACCAATTCTGTCTAATTTTTTTAACGTTAAGTTTTAACTTTTTAACTTTTTAACTTTTTAACTTTTTAACTTTTTAACTTGGTTTTAACTTTTTCTGACGTTGCATTTTAAGCAGAAGAGTCAAACCAGCTATAAAAGGCCTCCTTAGGAAGGTATAATAATACTTTCACTGTCTATTTGAAAAAAACAAAACAAAAACCAATTGTTATTATGCCGTTGTTTTATATACCCCATGCAGTTAGGCTTGTTTTGCTCCTGGCTGGAAGGAATTATGTCTTAGTCAAAAGATTTGGTGAACCACAGGTCTGCGGTGCCACTTGGCTACTCCTCCTGTATCCTCTTCTGTACCAGATAAATTGGGGAAACTTGGCCTTAGACTGTAGGCTGATGGCTGTGTGTGTTCCCTGATGATGCATTCTAAAATGGTTTAAATCTGTAGGGATGTGCTAAAATTTATGGCTGCTCTGCAGCTTGGTGGTCTACCACCCACATTATGTTGCCAGTGACACTAAAAGATTTATTTAAGGAAAAAAAAGGTTCTTAATCTGTAGGAGACACCAGTCAGTTGTCTGGCACATGTTCAGGTTCTGAAATCAATTTGAAATTTGTAAAGTTTTGATAACTCAGGTGAGAGCTCTTTTTTTTTGTTTAATTTTTTCTTTTTATGCTAGTTGAATGCCTTCCTAGCATTCTGCTATTTTTAGAATTGAAATGAGATATGACTGCAGAAAGCCTTGAAAATGTTTACAATTAAAATGTTAATTGCACATATAGTAACTTAAGCTGTTCTTTCACTGAATCGTAGCTGACATATGATTGCACAGGCGCATCTTCCTAAGAACTCCTTTGACAGTGCTGCTGCATACAAAGCCTTACGAGAGGCATTAATTTAACTACTTGATAATGTGGCTGTTTCAGAAGTAAGGGACTAAGCAAGCTGCAGTAACGGAGAGACCTTTCCATCTGACAGCTATGAAAGCTATGAGCTATGAAAGGCCGGCACACCTTGCCACATCTACCCTGGCTCCAGCCGGGACTGCCCTTCCCGGTGCCCGGGCTCCCTGGGGGTGGCGGGTGGCAGACGCGGGCTGGCTGGCCTGGCAGCGATGCACAGAGACAGCGTGCTCCCTTCTGCTGCCCCTGCTCTGCCTGCAGCTGCTGGCTGTTCCCCAAGGGAGAGCGAAATTCTGATAGAATGAGATTGGGTGAGTTTGCTCCGGTCTTGTTTAATATCTTTATCAATGACCTGGATGAGGGGCTCGAGTGTGCCCTCAGTAAATTTGCAG
>VXBL01002076.1:113386-140747 GCA_013400195.1 Aramus guarauna | reverse complement strand
AGGACATGGTTTAGTGGTGGGATGGCAAGGTTAGGTTAGTGGTTGGACTTGATGATCTTAAAGGTCTTTTCCAACCTCGATGATTCTATGATTCTATGCTCATGCTGTGAAGAAATGCCTGAAGTTGGCATGGGTGGATGATCCTTTCCTCACTTTAAGAAGTTTTGTTGAGGTGCTTTTTTTTTTGTTGTTGGTTTTTCAAGGCTTGAGTTGTTTGGTTTGGAATTTAATGATTTTGGAGGTAACCTTGTACCTTTTAGTCCAGCAGTAGGGACTTTAAGTTAGTACAACTAAAAGCCGTTAGTTTGTTGATGGCAATTGCTGTGTAATTCTAGGCATGCGGCTCCGAGTCTTTGACATGCTCTCTAAAACCAAAAGATCTAGATTATTGACGTTTACTTCAAACTAGTCTTTGCTAATATAGAATATATGGAGAGTATCTATAGAACAGATATGTAGAACTTTGTGTTGGATGACAAGTGTATTATTTTTGATTAATTTCAAATGAATGCAGTCAGTTTTACTACAGAACCACTCTAGAAGGAAAGGAGTTTCGATCCAAATTTTCAACTTCCTAACAGTCACACAATATCAGGTTGGCAATTGGTTATCGTCTCTGAGGTGTTGCCACTTTTGTATAGTGGTGTGTTCACCATACCGCTTGGGTAATTTTTCCTGACTTCATTCTTCTTGTTCTTGCTCAGATTTGGCTTCTTACAATAAATTCTTTATCTTGCTTAAGACTGGCCCAGTGTTGCTTTTCCTAATTAGAATGAGAGTTATTCATAGAGGAAAGTCAAGATTAAAAAAACAAAAAGAGGAGGAGTTGTGCTACGGAAGCAAATATGCGGCATTATGTTTTTAGTTTTTAATATCTATTGTCATTTAATATATGTGATGCTCAGAACACTGCCAAAATTGCTCCCACAGAAATACTTGCCTGTTGATTGGCGTGAGCAACGTGCAAACGCTTTCTTAACCTTGTGAAGGTCTTCCAAGGGTTTGGAGTATTTTCAGAAATTTCCTGTAAAGATTTTTTTTTTTCCCCCCTCACTTGGTGTGTCTCAAGAACTATAAGATCCTTAGTATGATTTTAGTCTCTGCCAAATGTGAGCTTTGTGTATTGTTAGAGGGTGTTATTTCCAACCCCCTTTCGTTTCCAGTTATAACACTGTAATTAGGATGAGGATTTTAGGTTTTTTGGTTCACCAAAGCTTTGGTAATTCTGGGATCGGAGGCTGGGAGCTGCTCTTCTGACAGCCCTGGTAGTCTGAGAGTTAGTTCTCCCAGCTACTTGGCTGAAAGCAAAGTTTCTTATTCCCCCGTTTGCAAACGAGAGGATGACTGAGTAGAGGAACGTTTGGCATGTGGGAATCAGGTATTCCGGAGAGAATAAATCAGTGTTCTTTGGAGCTGATGGGGTTAAATTGGGCTTTGTCAAGCCTCTAGAGCTCTTGGTGCTTAAAATAAATTAAAGCAGGCTGGCTTGTGCTTACCAAAATGCTCATACAAATTTGATGTATCTTTTTTTTTAATTTGGCTAAGCTTACTTTGAAATGGCAGCAGCATGCTGAGTCCCACGGATGGGGCTGGAAGGCACCTCTGGAGGTCACCCGTAAGCAGGGCTGGCTTTGAGGTTCAGCTGGGCTGTGGAATACATGGAGAAGAGTCTAGAAATCAGAGGGTTGCAGGTTTGTCCTTGCCAGGTCTTCCCCTGCCTCTTAGCAGGGTCTGTTTTTTTGCAGTTTGTCCTGCCTTTCTGCGGCTCTGCATGCTCAAGGCAGACTGTCCTTGCTCCTTGGGGGAAGGTGCATGCTGGGGACAGGTCTCGGTCTGTCGGGAGTGTGGGTGGGAGGAGCGATGCTCCTCTTGTCCAGCGGATGCCTGCAAATGGGAGACGGATGCTCCGTAGGCTTCTGCAAGCAGAGGTTGGCTAGCACTCTGCCTGCCTGCACTGTACTCAGCCTTTGCTGCTTTTAGACAGGAAAAACCGCAGCAGAACAGTGGTGCCAAGCCGTGGCACGGTAAGCGATTGTGGTACCCTGTAATATTTCTCTGAAAATAGTGATGACACAGGGGACGTCGAGTCAGCCGGTTCAGCAGGCTGGGTCGTGACGCTGAGACTGTTAACACGGTCCAGTCGCGGCTGGGTTTTCTTGTTTGTAAAACGTTACACAGGGCATTATGGACTAGTCCAAATAGGATTCTATTTAGAGTTAAATGTTAAATTAGTTCTCTCCCTGTTGTTGAGATTGAGAAGAACAGTGTTAAAAATGGTAAGAAATGGGTATTTACAGGCATGCTGGCATGCAAATGCATTTTTATATCCGTGGGGAGCCAGCTGGGTCTGGCCAGACTCATGGATTCAGCTCATCGATAACTCTGGTGGCGACTGGCGTGGGGAGAGCCCGTGGGACGCATCTGTGCCCTCCTGCCTTTCTGGGAACCTCTCACTGGGTCATCCGTGATGCCTTTGTACGCAGTCAAGTACTTGCTTTGGGACAGTATAGCTTTCAGGTTGCACAAAACTATTTTTACAGCATTCAGACTGCAGATTTGCCTTGGAAATAGTTCCCCTGAAAGCTGTCTGTACTATCTGTTGTACCTGTGTTGGCGTGGACAATCTATACCCATAGACCTGCTATAGTAAGGCGGTTCGCTGAAAGCTAGCTAGGCTTCGTGAGTGCTGTATTTCTGCGCGTGTTGGAAAACATAATATGCACGTGCTTATGAAGAACAAGAGCTTTTTGTAACACGATTGACTTTTCTTACAGGACCAAAGACTACAGTGCTTCGTCTAGCTGTAAAGTTTTTCCCTCCGGACCCCGGCCAGTTGCAAGAGGAATATACTAGGTAAAGTATTTTTTTTGAAGAATTTGATTTGTATTACCTACTGAAACAAAAGGAAGGTAAGAGTAGGAGGACTTTCCATCTGTTTCCAGACAAAACTTACATTGAAGGTGAGTGAAGAGTGCTTCTCATTAGTGTCACAGTTTTAGCAGACACATGTTAGCAGATGAATGTTGTCAGAAAGAATATTTTTCAAAACAGAAAACAGTGCAGGTTGAGGCTTGCCTAACATCACTGTGTCGAAAGAGACAGAGTATAGAGGAAATACTCATAGTTACAAACACTACCTGTATAAAATAATCAGTACGTATTTTAATAAATGATTTATCATTTAAACTTCCAGTGTCTACACTGTAAGTATTCTTCAACTAGGAAGCACACTTTACTGTTTTTGTCTGTTTATAGAGTATTTATCGTGGAATTCTGCTCTGTGCTTAGAGCTGTAGGTATTTCATAATGCTATTAATGTTATGTACACTTTATTGTGAGTGTATTGAAGAAACCAAGATAGGTCAGGCAGATATGCAGAAAACAGAGCAGAAGTCTTTAATACATACTTGCACTACGTTAAAATTGAAAAAAAACCCTCCCACATTCAAAATGTATACATTTATTATCTTTTTGCTTCAGGAATGTGATACATAATGTTTGAAAATTAATTCTTTAAAAAAAATACTGTTCTCTGAAACAGTGTAATTTGCGAAAGAGTATTGATCAGTATGTCAGTTCAAAGGTTTATAGTAATGAGTTATTGCCTATTTACTGGAGTCCTTATTGCACCTGCTTTCAAGTAAAAAAGGAAAGCACAAAAGATTTGCCAGCATTACGTTCATAAAAATATATTTAAATCGGTCTAGGTTACTAAATCAGCCTTTATCAGCACACTTTCTAGGCTGCCAGGTTTTTCTTCTATCCTTGTATGTTTTGCAGGCAGCTTATTACTTACACAAAATGGTTAAACAGAAATCTGTTCTTCTTTAGCAACTGATTTGGAAATACTTTAGTTAAATAAGTATAGTGGTATAAGAAAAGGAAATTTAATTTCTTACTGTCTTTGTCGGCTGCTAACATTATAGTCTTGGAAAATACAACCACTGAGTAAATTAATTGAGCGCTAGCAGAAATGCTCATATTAGAAGTTATTGGAATCAATGATGTTCTCCCATCCTTGTTCTAATACATAAAATCACTTGAAGCGTTCATTAAGTTTCTTTCCAGCTAAAGTTTCAGCTGCTGTGTTACTTCACAGATCAAACCTGTTAAAAGCGTGGATTTTCTTCTGCTACTTGTCCCTGCGTCTTCAGTTATGCTGATAAATCGCACTGGATTAGTCACGGGTTGTCTGGTTTGATTTGACTGTCCTTGGTAGCAAGGCTTCTGTATTACCTGGTTTTTGGAGGGAGGAAGAATTGGAAGAAGTTGTTTTTATGAAGTTCTGCCCAGTCATTTTACTGTTCTTTCATGTGTCAGGGTGGTGCTTGTAACTCCGGTACTTGTAACTCTCTCTCAGGTACCTGTTTGCATTGCAAATCAAGAGAGACTTGGCAGAGGAACGACTGACCTGCAGCGACAATACGGCTGCTCTCCTGGTCTCTCACCTTCTGCAGTGTGAGTACCTTGACTGCGGTGACATCGAGCGATGTTCCCATTGCTAACCTGAGTTAAACAGTGTACAGAAGCTTTTGGTAACTAAAGGCGTTTTCTGTCTCGTGGTATTTCCTTCTGTACGTGCAGCAAACCTGTTGATTTTGAACACTGGGATTATCATCAGGGCTAGCCGTGGTGAGGAACAGCTGGTACTTACATACGAGAGAACTTTGGCTTTGGGGAGGCTGCACGAAACCAAAGCCCTTGTGCGTTGTGTGTTTTCCCTGGCTCTGCAAACGGCGTCACTAGCACTCCTCACCTCCCAGACAGCTGCTCCCGTCTGCTTCCCTGCTTCGTTTCTCCATTTCCCTGCGGCTGGGAGGAGACAAGTGTGTAGAGACCGAGCTGAAACAAAACTAGAAACGCGCCAGAACAAGTTCAACCGTGGGTTTGTCAGCAGCTTTCCTCTTTGCTGGGAGTGCAAATGGAAACGGGAAGCAATTGACTTGGAAGCTCTCCGTGTTGCTGCTGGTTCAGGCAGTACGGGCCTAACGACCTGAAAACGTGGCCTTTGGGAGAAGCAGGTTGAAAACCTTGAGTGGGTTCAGACACCAGCTCAGCTCGAGCAGCAGAGTTGTGTGCTTACAGATCTGTAACCCAGCTGCAGAACTGGGGCTTTGTTCCTTCTTGCTGGTGTGAAACAAAACCTCTTCACATGTGCGTTGCTAAATAGTTATTAGTTATGTAATTCTGCATTGTAATACAATAATACGATTCTAATAATATTAGTTAGGGTGATTTTATTGGAAGAGCAAATGTATCTTGTGTGTGTGTGCCATCAGTGAGTGACACAATTAACATTTGCTCGTGCTTTTCCAGCATTCCGCAGTGTGGTGTGGAGCTGGTGAGCAGATCTCTGGCCTTGCTTAGTGCGATTCTACCCTCCTGGAAAATTCAAAGTGAAAAAGAATATGATTATTTTTAACATAAATTATTCTTAAATTGCCTTTCAATATTTTTTTTTTCTCTTGTTTCCTATGCTGGCCTGATTTTAAACAGGATATTGCTGTGTTCTTTTTAAGAACAGCTGCCTTGGATGAGATTATTAGTTCATTAGTCCTCTCTCCTTTCTCTGACAGTAGTTGATAGCAGATGCTGTGAGGAAGCCCTCAAAAATGGAGCAAGCATGTGGTGGTACTTCCTTTGCTGCATCCATCCAGTAATCTTTGCGTATGGCCTTTCGAAGTCAAAGACTGACTCTGCAACGCTTTGATTAGTTGTGCTTGATGAACTTTGCTTCCATGTATTTGCCTGAATTTTGAATTTACTTATATTTTTGGCATCCTTTCATGAAAAGGAGCTTCACAGCTGAGGTTTTGGGAGGTTCGTAGGATAACGTATGTCCTTTTGTCTTTTTAAAACATTTGCATTTTAATTTAATATTGTAACTTCACATTTTATTATCAGAAAAAGTCAATAACTTTTTTAAAAAAATAATTATTCAATTTGTAATTTTTATATACGTCTGCCATATGATCTGCCTGCCTCATGCTTTTCTTTTCTGAGCCAAAGATTTCTTGTCATTTCACGTCTTCTCAGACGGAAGCTGTTCTGCATTTTGATTGATGCTTTTTTCTGCTCTAAATCTCTTCCTAAATCCACAGTGTCATTTCTGAAAGGTGTGGATATCTGATGGGGGTTGACCCAGACCCCAAACGTAGGCGCTGTGGGGATTTATAGTCACCTAACACTGATTTCTCTTTTTGCTGTGTATTTATTTTTGGACAATTCCTAAAAGTTAATTTGCCCTCTTCCCAAGTAGGCTTGTCCAGAGCCATTTTACATGTGTTTAGAAAAATTAAATTGAAATATCCTGGTTTGGTATGAGGTATCTGTAAAGAAGAAATGTTTAGACCACCAATGTTTCAGAGTCTTCTACAGGTCTCACATCTTTGACCATAAAGAAGTATAAATTTTCCAAACGATGTTCAAATGCTGCTATAATCCCCAGGAAGTCTGCTTGGGATAAATGTGAGATTTTTGGAAAATGAAGCTGGGTACAAAGCGTAATGCACAAATTTGAAACACTTAAAGGAAAATACGTTCTGGCTCTTAGAGTCTCTGTAATTTCTTACCAAGTATTTTCTGTCATTGTTCCTTTTCCACCGTTTCTTCTTATTCTAATGTTGTTTTGTTTTCTGTATTAGCCGAAATAGGGGATTTTGATGAATCAGAGGACCGAGAACACCTTAAAACAAACCAGTATTTGCCAAACCAGGAAAGAATCGAAGGAAAGATTCTGGAATTCCACAGGAAGCACGTGTAAGTGAGGATTAATGTATACCCCTAATGCATACTCCTGGGGGGCAGGTGGACTCGCTTGCTGGAGGTCAAGCACCCTGCGTGATAGGATGGTGTTAAGAGCATGTGAGTTAAACGCCGTTTACATCTAGCAAGAAAAGTTGCATGTAGCAATAGTTACGTAGTTAGGACAGAGTTGTTGGGCAATAGTTTTTCTCAAGTGATTTTTTTTTTTTTTAGTGTACCTTTAATAACATACCAAAGAAACTGTCATGAGCTTGTAATAATGGTTTAAGGCAAAATCTTTCTTCAGAATTCCCAATCTACAAAGCTTAAGTTCAGCTTACCATCAAAGGCATAGGCATTGCTTTTGTCTATGTACTTAGAAATTAGTTGCATTGTACTCTTAAGCATAAAGGAGATGGAGAAGGATGGAGGGAGCGGGGGAGAAATAAGAATTTATGCAATACCTTATCTTACAGCTGGAGTATTTTTGAAATAAGTAAAGTTTATGAGGGACAAAGAAACTATTTTCTACAATTATAAAATAAATTCCAACACACAGGAGCTGCAGAAGCGAGTGCTTTATTATTTGAAATGTCCACTTCTCCCACTGTGCGCGTTCAGTGTACGTAAGGTTGTGTGTTTTCCAGTCTACTCTGGCTGGTCTTAAAATGCGAAGATCTATCTACTCGACGCGTGCAGTGTAAAATATTTTGATAAGTGAGAAGGTTTGGAGCAGACAGTCAATGTGGTGCTCGTGAAAGAGAACTCAGCCTACAGGGAGACTCTGTTGTGACTAAAATACTACTTGGAAGATCAGGGTTTACATTGTGCGATCTATATTTGCCACAACTTTGTTCTTCTACGCTTTTAAAGTTAATATCGCTGAGAAATTTCAGACTATTACCTGCCATCATGGCCCTAACCTCACTTGTGCAGTCCTTGGAGTCAGGTTAAATCAAGAGAAGATGTTCGATAAAATGGTGATACAGGTTTGATTTCACCTGATAGGTCTTTTTCTGTAGTTTTTGAGACCTTGCGTATTAGGATTTAGCAATTTGAAATGCTTTTATTAGTTGTGAATATCTACGTGCACAGTTATTGCGCGTGGTTATGCGTTTTAATGCAAATACTATATTAGAAATTTAAATTTCCCTTTTGCTCTGCGTGGGTAAGCTCAGAGATTGTTGCTGACTGACTTTCTCTGAAGACAGAACAAGGAGGTTTTTCAGGTCAGCATCTGTGTTTAAGGCTAAGACACATCCTGTATTATTAGAAAATCAGTTCCCGAGAATTTAAATAATTAAATATTTGCTTTTTATGATCACTCATTTTCAGTTGTACTGAAATTATTGGTACTGATGGAATTTCAGCTTTGTCGATTCTTGATGAAGTCAGGTGTGTGTTACATTTTTCTGCTTTTGAACCTTTGAGGTGCACGTGGAAACGATGAAGGAACAAACTAAATGTTGTTTTGAAGTAATTTTGAAGTAAATAAAAATGTGTGCTAGGATTCTTCTCCTTGGGAGAAGGTAGCTGGAGGAGGGAAGCCATTAATTGCACAGAAAAATTTCCTTATTTTTCTCATGTTAAAAAAAAAAAAAAAAGGCGCTGAAACACTTAGGCAGTAACTTCAAAGCAAATTAAAAGAAAAGGAGGAACATCCTTTTCATACACCTCGTAATGACATCGTGAAACTTCCTGCTGCAAGATGCTGTGGTGTCTGAAGCTACAAATGGCTTCATGAAAGGCTCTGATGACATCATGCAGGATAAGCTGATGGCCTTCAAATTGGCGCTGAAGCGTGTGATTTCGTAGTTCTGGGATAAGTACCTCCAGGCCATGCACGAGAACAGTCCTTTGTTAATCACGTACCTGGATGCGATCGAGTGGCTTCTACTTGCGGGGAGGTTTCTGGGTTTACTTTTCTCGATGGAAGGGTCGTGACTGTCTTCGGGGTGAGTCAGGGACTGGAAACTGTATTAATTAGGTTTGAACCTCTTTTCAAACAAATCACTTCTAATCATTAATCATAAGCGAGGAAGGTTTTGTATTTTTGCCTCTCAGGAAGAAGTCAGAGGAAGGTTAATAGGAAAAGATTCCTTGCTTCATAAGCGTACTTTTCATTAGTTAATGAGAATTGCATCTAATACAGCCATGTTATTAAAATGATCGCAAGTCTTATTTTAAAGCAGTGTTTTAGAAGCGTACCTTCAGACCGCGTGAAGATTAACAGCTGAGGCGTGTGGTTAGAAAAGGTCACAAACAAAGGTTGGTGATATCCGAGTACCTTGAACGCATGTTTTAAATCCCCTGCGCCTTTGGAAAAAAATTTGTTAGAGAGATGTAATTTTGGAAGTGCTGCAATCCTAAAAATAGCTGTGACTTCCTTACACGTCTCCTCTCTTCCCTTACCCAGGGAGTACTGGCCACCCTTTTCCATTTTTAGTAGGAGTTGTGACGGTCCCGTGCTTTCTCAGAGTTCGGACACGCTTTTCCTCATTTGTGTTACAGGGAGCAGGTGGGAGCATGAACCTTGGGCGTTTGTCTCCTTCCTGGCGATGGGCAGTGCGGTTAAATGAACAGAATGCTTCTCTCTCGTCATCCTCGCGCGTCATATTTTTATTTTAATTTTTTATTTCCTTCAGTGGACCTTATTATCCCCCCACGTACCTTTAGCAGACTGATACTTTCTTCCACTGATGATAGCTTTTGGCAGAGACTTCTCATATAAACGGAGCCTCTGGGAAAAGAAACCCATTTCTGGCAGGATGGCTCATCTCCAGATCGCTTCTGCGGCATCTTCTGCCTCAGTTTCCCTTCTTTGTGGCCTTCGCTTTGCCTTGGACACACTTACTCGCGTACCGGTTTGCCGGGGGTCTGTCATCGATTCAGGTTTCACAGGCTGGAGTTGCAGCAGGACGCCGTCCGGTGCCACGCGTGAGTTGGGGGAGGAGGAGGAGGATGATGCTCGGTCTCTTTGGATGATGCTATGGAGTGTCTCTTCACGTTAGAAAGTTGGGGTTTGATTTTATTTTTTCAATTGCTTCACCTATAGCTATTAATAATTATTATAACTGGTAGAAGAACGTAAAGCTGGATAAAACAGAATATACATATCCTATCCATTCTGTATCAAGAGGAGAAAGTATATTGAGAAGGTTGTATTCAGAGAGATGGGAATTGAAAGCTTATATTAAATACTGTTTATTTTTTTTCTTTCACTTTTACAAGTACTTTCTCTTACTTTCACGGGTAAAGAAATACAGCTTTTATATTTAACTTTACAAATGTAGTAACAGTAAACAGGATGAGTTATATTTCTGGTATAGCACATTACTTAGTTGCTTCAGCAAAGAGCCTGAATTTACTTTGTTTATTTTATTTCTATAGTTTATTAAAAAAAAAAAAGCTCGTGTTCTGACGATGATGTACTGGTGTTGGTGTAGTTAAATCTCGGCACCCCGGACACTCAAAAGACGATATTTACTGCCTTCCCGCAGTAGTGTGAGTAGAATGCTTGCTGCAGGATGAGTGTAGTCCAGAATTAAACATCGCATAATTTGCTTGCGTTCAGGTGGCTGTGGGGGTTTTTGTGTGTACATACATAAATTGGGAAAGAAATAGATTTGGTAGATGTACGTTTACATTTACCGTTATCCCTCATGTCTTTTCACAACTTGCTAGCCTAGTTGTCTATGATTTAATTTTATTTTTTTTTGAAAATAGAGTGTTCATAAATTGCTTTTAAATTAGAAAAACTATCACTTCAGGTTGCTACAGAGTCTAACAATTTCTGTGCATGCAGCGTTTTGATACTTAATCTTTAAAATTCTATTTTAATCACTGGTTTAAAATGCTCTGTAAGTCACCTCACATTTAACAGCACTTATTTTGAATCGATCGCCCCAGCGGCCATGTGAATATTGTAACACGCTACCAATATTTATCTAGATGGATGTACGTAAGGAACCTTTACACTAAACCCTGTTGCATTGACAGCAGCTTTTGCTGGGAAGTACGTGTAATAGATAGTCTGTTGTCCATTGACCTGGGGAAGATTAAGTAGATTTATCTGCTTAGTGGATGAACAAAATTAGACCAGATTGTTTTCAGGCTGGTCTGTGCAGCTTAGTCTGCAGCAAACATCTGAGGGGAATTATTCTGGAAGGGCTTCTCATTTGTAACCATTTGTGGTGCTGCGTGAGGTGCCCAGCATCGCTCCCGGCGTGCCCCGCTCAGGGCTCGCTCTTCTTTGGTGGGTACAGGCAGGTTGTGTGCGTGAGAACACTTGGAAAATGTTATTTTTTTTAATTTTTTTTTTTTTTTATTCTTTCTGAGATGCGCTCTGCTTTGGATCATATCTAATGGGATGTAAATTAACCGTCAGTGGTTCTGCATCAGTTATACTGGACTGTTTAGGAGGAATTTTTCGTACTATATAGCTCCAATTTTCTAGTTGCCATTTTATCCGAATTTTTGTTTCCCTTCCTAGCACAGCACCCTCTTTAATAATGAAAGTGGTGCTCTGTCTTTTAATGTCACTCTCTTCAGAAGAACTATAGCAGGAATTAGTGTGGGTGGGAGTTACACCCAGTGCTTTCAGAGTGTAACTCAGGAAGCTGTGGCCAAAGTTAATATTTAAGATCTACCTTTTTTTGTTTTGTGTCTGTTTAATAAGCAGGAACCACGGTACTTCAGCTATTTTGATGCAGTTAAGGAGGCTGTGGAAGAAATGCTAGTAACACTTAAAGCCGGTATAAAACCACTTATGCCAGCATTACTCATTTCAGTAAGGAGAAGAGAAATCTGCTTTACCAGTTTAAGCTGTTAGACATAACTAGTCTAACTAGTTACACATGGTAGTAACAATGATAGAAGTGCAACCACAAGACTCTCTATGTAGTTTAGCCTTTCTTTTTCCATTTGAAATCAGATTTTTGTTCTTTCCAAGCCCTTTATACATATAATAGTGAGGTGTGGGTAGGGTTGGAATATGGACTGAACTTGTAAGATAGGAACTTCACTTAATCCTTGCTTTCTCCAGTTGGGAAAAAAAAATAAAATAAAAAATTTGGGATTTCCTGTTGTAGTGTTTTAGATTATTTTTTTTTCCTCCAGAATGAATAAGGCAATAGAAAGCTGTTGAAATCCTATCGTCGAATATATGTGTGTTCAGGCTTCCTTTCTCAGTGCATTTTTGTGTATATGTGTGTTTTAGTCTAAGGAGCATTACTAAGAATCAAAGAAGCATTGTTTCTTCTAACAACTTCCATTTTTAAAATGTTAGCATACTAAATAAGTTTCATAATTGCACTCTGAATTGTAGACACAGTTCCTACATGCAGTTAATATAGATTGTCATCACTCCTGTGTCTGATAAATTCAAATGTAATAACCATTAACTTTAATATTCTCAATATATATTTAAAAGAAATCTGTATGGAGCAAAAAAGTTGTTTCATCTAAAACTATAGGTAGGTAGAAGGAGGTATTTTTAAGGAGCGTACCTAGAAAGGCAACTCAGGGTAGCAGGTGAATTTATTGAGTACCAATGTTGTGGTTGGCACCACATAGTACACGAAAATAGATTGTACTACAAATAGTAAATCATCTCTTTTAATGAAATGAAATACAGATTAACGGAAGGAAGGCTGTTTCTGGAAAAGAGGATTTTTAAAATTTGTCTTCGTGTGCAGGAATCGAATCTGGTTTCTGCACTAGTTGGTATAAATAGAATAATCAATTTTTATCTCCTATGTCTTCCTTGTAACGTTCCGTTTATCCTAGCAAACTTGCACGCTGCCGGAGCCATTCAATCAGTGCAGTGGCGGAGGTGGCTGGTGCAGCGCCTGCTTGGCAGTGACGTAATATTTATTATTTCTAATCACTTTCAGTAGGGATGCTGGGGTCACCATACAGCTGTGGCAGCCTCACCGGTCCTGCTGCCCCGGCAGGTCTGTGCTGCTGGTGTTCCTGTGCCCTTGGCACCAGAGAAGGGTCTCCTGCTTTACTGGTCCTCTTGGACCCTATTTATGCCTCTACTTGGGCGGTAGTGTTGTCTTGCAGTTCAGAGACTACCTTAGGCGACAGGCTTGTGTCTGTCCTAAGGACTTTCTTACTTTGCAGTGTAACTGGGGCACGTTCAGTAGCACGAACTCCTGCATTTCCACGGCAGCATTTCTGTGTTCTTGGAATATCCTAACCCCCACCAGGAGCTCTGGACTGATGCAGACATTTCTGACTTGGAGGGAAAAGGTCTTATCCGTACAAGCACCAGTGCTTCACTAGATCATTTCAAGGCTTGTGAAATTACATTATTTCGGAGTGGTCCATATTTTGGGGTCTTGCACCGCCTTCTGTGTCCTGGGCAGGACGTATTTCAGGCACTGTACCTCCTGCTCCATGGGTGCTCTCTTCTCTGTGCTGGTTCTGCTGACCAGCCCGGACACTTAGTCCATGGTCACCCCTCCTGTTTCTGAGAGCCAGCGAAAAATGCACCATCATCAAATAAACTCCCCCTCGTGGAGAATAATAGGGGNAGAGCCTAGCAAGAGTGGAGATGTGGGGGGAAGGAAAAAAAAAAAAAAAAAAGGAAAAAAAAAAAAAAAAAAAAAAAGATGATCCAGGACAGTTTTGTCATGCAGGAAAACCAAATGTCAGTTGTTTGAGTTCAGCAAACTTGCAGAGAAGTAAATGAAGGCAGAATCTGTGACTGGTGTGTGCCAGGATCTCCAATAGTCTCTGTATTGCTTGCTTGGACTCCGTGCACGCTCAAAAAGGAGATGATCCATGTGTGTACATCTTCCTCCTGTTCTCAAAGTCATATCAACAGCAGATGATACTTCAAAACCACTTTTAAAATTCTCTGGATTCCTTGGCACGGAGGAAATCATACAGCCAAAGACTGGGGGAACGCATTGCACCTCTTCGTAGTAGTGTAATAATTCCGATGGAGTTCCAAAACCCTCCCTGAAATGGGTCGTTCCTTTGCAGTATTTGCTTTGTTTCTGTCGTGCTGGCTGTGCAGCTCTTTCATTTCTCACTTTTTATCTGGTTAATACTAACGTGTATACAAGCAAGCAGAAGAAGGAACATTGTGGATTGAATTCCAGTTTGCTCAACTTTATTGTTTCTAAACTAAAAAAGCTCTGAACTGCTTAACATTTGTTTCACTGCCTCTGTCTATGGGATGCGGTTTAGGTTGGTCGTCTGCCGTTGCACGTTGCTCCTGTTACAGAAGTTTCAGTGTAACAGTTAAATTGGAGTGAAACTGCCCATCAAGATGAGATAGAAAATCCTCATTTAGTGACAGAGTTAAGACTCAAGTGTGTTGGCAATGTTGGTGATACTGTAGAATCAGACTGTTCTTAAAACTTTATTTATTTTCTTCTTGTCATAGGGGTCAAACTCCTGCTGAATCGGATTTTCAAGTGCTTGAAATTGCTCGGAAACTGGAGATGTATGGCATCAGATTTCACCTTGCATCTGACCGCGAGGGCACCAAAATTAATCTGGCCGTCTCACACATGGGTGTGCTGGTATTCCAGGTAAGGAGGGGAGAGCCGACTGGGTACGTGTGTCTGTCCATTAGCACGTCTTGGGAGTAAGTCTGTCATTTTAACTTCAGGTGTATCTGGTGATTTTAAAACTTAACACATTTTTATGGTCGTGGGAGTGTCATTAAATATTGTTTGGTGCAGTTTGCCCTTGGTGCAGAGAAGAGCAGCAAAACCCACAGTGACACCGAAGTAGAAGGGTTTTTGAAGTCTGTTTGAAAGTTACGTATGTGTTCAGAGAAAAATCGTTGATGCATTTGGTACAGCCCCACAACAGGTTGTAATCCTGGAATTTTGGTTCCGTTACTCTTGTTTTAATATTATAGCATATTTTTACTGGGATAACGTTGCTCCTAGTGTATAGAAGTGCTGTTTGATTGAAGTGATTGGACCAATTTGATTTACTACTTTTGTTGTATTAAATAAGCAATTCGATGGGTAGAGTTTTATATATGAACACGATCATATTATTCTCCTCCCCACAAAACACACAGGCAGCCGACCTACTGAAATATTTCCATCTGGGCACTCATTTTCCATTCATTTTGTGTCTTACCCGTTCTTTTGTTACTGTGGGGCAGCTGCTCTTCAGAGATGCATCAGTCTTGCGGTTCCTCTCAGTCCTCCTCATCGTTTCAGCTCATTTAGGTCTTTCTCTTGAATTACCATTTGCTTATAGAGGGCGACGGGAGAATCACTTCCCTGCGGCTTTGGGAGTCATTGGTACGGGGAAGGGAGGGCTGATGTAGGGCAGCAGGGTGAAGGCAGAGCCTGGTTTTAGCCCGGTTTTAGCCAAATAAGCAGGGTTTGTGAGCGGGAGAGCTTGGCAGGATTCCTCGCGTGTGTGGCAAGTACTCCTCAGTATATTCTACTGCTGAATTAGAAAATTCAGATTGGAGGAGTGTGTCTAGAGCTCTGTGCAGAGGAAAGCGCGTTAAATAAAATGAAGCCTTCATCTTGCTTATACAATAAAGCATCCTGAATATTGATGGGGTTGAAACATTCCTTTCCCATCTGGTTTTCTAGGTTTTCATTCCGTTTTCTAGTGTCTGTGCAGAGATAGACATCGCACGCTTATAGTTATCCCTGTACTGAAAGATAAAAATGTTTAAGGGAATATTGTCACCAGAAATAAAAATCCAACAGAGCGGGTTGGGGAATGGTGTGTGCGCACGTGCCTGTGTCTATATACCCGCAACAGAATTTTGTTTGCTACTCTTACTTCTGAAACTTTTGCCAACTTTTAACTGTTATCATTTTAATTCAGGGTAACACGAAAATCAATACCTTCAACTGGTCGAAGGTCCGTAAACTAAGCTTCAAGAGGAAAAGATTTCTTATCAAACTCCACCCAGAGGTCTGTGTAAGTTTTGCCCTAACAGTAGGCTGGTCAGTGTTGAAAAAAATACGTATACTTAATTTTGTTATGAAAAATTCTGGAGTTTGTCATTTTATAACCAGCTTCATTATTCAAGTAAAAATCTTTCCTTTCTTACCCCATGTCGGTTGCCTTGGGTTTTTAGGTTTTGTGTATCAGCCTCAGCTTATCCTTGATGTAGGCATACACGTGTGTAAATGTAAGACAGAAAAACAAAAAAGTATTTGCTGCATCCTGTCTCCGTAGTTTTACGCTGAAAAAGTTACCTTTAATATTTCCCTTGAACAGAAATGGAGGTTATATTGTTGGAGCTTAACTTTAAGGACTGTGTGATTACTCTTGCTACAGCCTTATTTTTTCTGGATATCTGTATAGCAGAAGGGTTAGTTTTCATGCTTGGCTGACACAGTAGATGTTTTTGATTGCAGATGATATCAAAGTTGTTGCTTCCACACCTGATGACTAGATTACGTTCAATGTAGGATTGTATTAAAATGGGGGCGGGGAGAATGTTTGGACATGCGATAGCTCTGTGTATCACGGAAACCTGAAGCAGGACACACTGTCTGCACGTGTAGTAATGTGTCTTTTAAAGAGACCTCAGAAATTGCATGTGATAACTGTGCTCTGACATACGCAGTGTGTTCCAGTCTCATCTAAATCTCAGGAAGTAGGACAAGCATCAGAACCACAAAGGAAAAAGTATTTTAAAGTCGCTACTATTTCATTTAAATATCTTAATTTCTTTCAAATTCCTGACTTTATGATCCATATTTCTTAAGGTGGATTACATTGAGCGTGTTTCTAAAGTCAAGTGCATTTTAAACTTTGGTACAGTTTCAAGGTAAACAAATATTTTTGAAAGCTATTGAATGATTAAACTGCATTCAAAATCACTTCCATTGCAGATGAGAAGTGACTTAGCAAAATACTGTATCTCGCTGGAGTTCAGCCTTTTTGTTGGCACCTATTTGTATTCTCCTTTTCTCCTCCATTACCATTTTATGCGCTCTTCAGCTTTTGTGTTTTGTTCCCAGGGCCCGTATCAGGATACTTTGGAGTTTCTGTTGGGAAGTAGGGATGAGTGTAAAAACTTCTGGAAAATCTGTGTTGAATATCACACGTTCTTTAGGCTCTTTGATCAGCCAAAGCCAAAGGCTAAAGCAGTGTTCTTCTCCAGAGGGTCATCGTTCAGATACAGGTAGGGAGAAGCATAACGGATTTATTAAGGCTGAATTCCTCATATCTTAGGAAATGAGATCAAAAGGAAAAAGTATTCTAAAGTCATTCCATCTATAATTCTCATCCACTGCATTTTATAACGTTTGTGCTTTTGTGGGTTCGCAGTGGACGAACACAGAAGCAGCTGGTGGATTATATTAAGGACAGTGGGATGAAGAAAACCCCATATGAAAGGTAAGTACAAATACTTTTGTAAGGTGAGATGTGGTTGAGATAGTCACAGTGCTCTTATCTCCTAAGTTGCAGCATTTCTAAATGATGCGTGGAGGCATGGTTGTTTGCTGACTTCTCGATTAATGAAGTCTACCTCAAATTTAAGGTAGTTCAACTAAATTAAAAAAATATAAATTTGTGGTGATGTAAAGAAGCTTAGGAAAGTTTCAGTATTGCATTTTAATGTCTGTAGACGTGTGACTTAGCCATCTAAAGTTCAGTCTGTTTCAAAGATTCACTGAATTTCGGACTTGTCTGCATGTCACTGTAGCTGTGCAGGTAGCCAGTGGCAGAGCACGTAACTGAACTTGGGATCCGCAAGTCTGGAACTGTCACCTTAAATACTCAGTCATTGCTAAACATATAAATAAAGAAAGAAAGAATGTGTATTTTCATTATATAATTATAATTTACTTGGCTATGAAACCATCCTGTCTACATCTGGGAAACTCTTTGTAGTCTTTCATCTGAAAGATTATAGGGACTTAATAGGAATTCTAGGAAGTTTGCATTAATCTACTATTAATAAATATTTTTCCTGTTTTAGACTCCAGTTGAGCCCCTTTTCTGTATTGTATTTCTGTATTTCTGATTGATTTCCTAGTAAATTATTGACATAGAATGAATCTAACCATGAGTGCGATGCAGGATACCACATTTTGGGGTGTAACATATAGAATTGTTTATGCCGTAAATGACCTGGTTGAGTGAATTGTAAGTTGCTGGTAAAATTGTTGCAGATTACATCATTCTGGTTTTGAAGCCGTTCATTTGTAGATGTTTATACTGATGACAAAGAAGTTAAACTAAGTGTGCCGTTTAGTCTTCTGCCCCAAGTTACTCTTGAGTTCTCCTTCAGTGGTATGAGTGATCTAGAGCTTGCTTTATCCCATTTACTGTAGGCTTCTTACTCCTGTGTTGTTTAATTTACTTGTGACTTTATAAATCTTGAACTGGTTATTAATGAAACGTGATAAAATACAGCTTGAGACGTTTCTGTTGGCTACAAGAATGGAAATAGCTGAAAGGGACAGGGAGAAGGCTGATGCGTGTCTTGGAAACTCACAGGATGCTCTCTGTTCTGCAGGAGGCACAGCAAAGCCAGAGCGTCCACTCGTGCTTTGAACACCGACGTGCCGAAACAGGTCAGTGCTGCAGCGCTTTCGATGCTGCAGTCTGGGAAGCTGACAACCAGCTTTCCGAGGTGACGGTGGAGGAAAGGGGATCCGAGTGAACCGTTTGTCTGGAATCGCTTTCAATGTTTGATCTTTGTTCCTGATGCACGGGGTCGTCTTCTTTTTGTGAGTGGTAGCAGTTTCGATAGTTGTAGCCAATGGAGTGGAGAGTGAGTAATATTTTCCTTTTCAGAGTTCAGCTTAACTGAAAAGAAAATGTCGTACTTTCTAGTATGTTACTTCAGAGGATTAGTTTGTTTTCAGGTACTATCTAACTGCTTTCTCCGGAAGTCTTGAGTTCATTTATGGACGCCTTTACAATCAGTGGCAAGAAACAAGTGTTTGACTGAATCACTTGCTTTACATGCGAGAGGTTAAGGAAGCATCGCAGGATTTTGCTGTCACCGTTTTGTGTTACTTTCCCTTGTGGATACTTTTTCAGCAGAGGCTATAAAATAATGGATTTAACTTTCCACCCGGTTAGCAGAATTCAGGAAAAATGAACTGGCCTTTTACTGAGGATGCTGTTTCTGTATGCAGTGTTTTGTTTGCTGTAAAGTAAGCTCTTTTGAAGCATGAATTCCTTCTGCATCAGGAACTGGATGTTGCATTTGTTTTATGTATTCTAAAAATCTTTTTTCTCTCTTGTGTTTCTACTTTTTTTTTTGTCCTCTTAGAGTGTCCCATTCACTGAGAGCTTGAGAACCCCAGGGTCTCCTGCCTCAGCAGCTGCCTCCTTCCACTCAGTTCACTCATCGGCCGCTCCTACTCCTGTCCTGCCCATCTTTGCAGAAATCAGCCCTTCCTCGTTGGACCCTCGAGCGCCATACACCAGGTTTCCAGAAAAAACCACTGCAGCGCCAGCAGAAGAAGCGGGGAGGAAACTGATGCAGCAGCCTGGATCTCCCATGCTCCAAGGTGTTGGGTTTGGTAGTGTTGCAGGGAACTGTAGCCCTGCTTGTCCTGTTGTTGAGAGTGCTTGCGGTTTAGATCTAGATGTAGAGAAGAGTAGTAAGGAGAGCAGGGTTGCTGTTTGTAAAAATGACAATGATGAGGATGACTTTACCACAGGTCTGTTTGCCGAACAAGAGCATCAGCACGGCAGGCGGGGTGCCCCTCTTTTCACATTGACAAATTCCCAGTTACAGGTATCAGAGGAATTTATTGATGATGACCCAGCAGAAATTTCCTTTTTTGCTGGGGGCTCTGAGGCGTTTTCATACGTTTACAATGGTTTAGAATTAAAGGGCTCTGACTTTTCGAAGCGTGTGTCAGAGTCACCTGGCTTAACTACAGATGCCCTTCAGCAAAATACAGTCTCTTCTCAGTCAAGCCCTGACAGGTACTCAACCGAAGCGGTAGATATGAATATGGAAGATGAGTTTGAATTTGAAGAAGGGAGCGATTTTAACGGCAATGAGAGACCATCAGATACCTCAGAGCTGTTTGAGGTGAAGGCCCAAGCGAGCAGAATGCAAAGCCTCCTGAGCCCGTCCGAAACGAGTTCGCTCATCAACAACCGCTCCGAGAGCAGCTCGCTCAATAATTTGCCGCTGAACGGTACGTCCTCCCTGCACGCGTACAACTCCGCGAACCATTCAGAGGCCAGTTCTATGGTGAACTTCCCTGCCTACTCGATCCGCTCCGAGTCCAGCTCAGCCTTTCAGTTCACGGACTTTATTGACCAGCTGGAACAGCTGAGCTATCCGCCTACCACCACGGAAGACTCCAGCAGCACAGACACCGACTCCTGGGACTCCGAAACTGCTGCACCTCCGAGTGTAAACCTTTTCTTCAGTAACCCTTTTGCTCAAGCCACCGGTGATAACTTTGCTTTTGACTTTCAGAATAATTTAAAAAATCTCACACAAGAAGACTGGACAGAGAAGGCACATGTCGATTGATTGATTCTTGATTTTTTTTGTGATGGATCCTTCTAGCTGTTCAGGCTTAGAAGTCAAAAGGGTGTGATGTCAGTCACTTTAAGCAAGAAAACTCTTAATCCAGTGGCTGGATTTTAAATCACATAACGTAGTTGATTTTTAAATTTTATTTTTTTTTTTCCATGTACCTCTTTGGTTTCCCTCAAAGCATCCTAGCTTTGGTGCTGCATTATATGCATCACACTGCATCCAGAATGTGTTATAATAGGCTACGATGTTCGCAAAATACGACATTTAGGAAAAACCACTGATTTCAGAGAAGTTAAGTATCGTCAGCCGGCTCATACAGACATCACAGATTACAGTATGTTTGAAGGATTTCTTTGACTATAAACATATCTGTAAGAGTCTGATATAATACGCTGTTCCTCCAGCACCCAAATGCAACAGTCACTTTTGCACATGCTTGTTAACAAACAGCCGCATCCAGTAAATCAACTGTTTTCCTGCACTCAAAGGCCTCATTTCGGGTTTTGGTTTTGTTTCTACGAGCAAAAAAAATGGACAATCTTCAAATCACCTATGAAGGAAAGTTTTAAAGTATCAATCTATGCAACATGTCTGCGGTATACTTTGAAGAATAAATAACCTGTGTGGTAGTTTAGAAGAGGGAACGTGTACACAATCAAACGAAAATAGCAATTGCCAAAACTTCGTGTGAAGACAATCATTGTGTTTTCTGATTTCAACGTGCCTTCAGCGGTCCAGCAACAGACAAATACCCTTCTGCTTTGCAGCAGCTTGGAGATAAATGCCTAGACTGTAAAAGCACTTAACCCCCCTTGCATTTTGTCTCCACTTCTATTTCTTTATTTAATCACTGCATAAAAATGCTTACAAATTAATTCATTAAAGTGTCCTTTATCTGTGCAAGACAGGTGGTGGTAAACCTGGTGGTAGTTTTAACTTTTTCTTTAACATATGAGCTGTGTTCAGAAAAATACTATAATCTTTCTGAGAAATTGAGATGTTAGGAGGAGTGAATACTGTAGACAACAGTTAGAGCTTCACTGCTTTTATAAATTTAGTCAGGCGACTTTAACATGAGACTTGATCTGTAAGTTTGAGAGCGTAATTGAAAAGACAGTTACTCAACTGATCGCATCTAATTTAGCAACTTTTATTGAGGTGAAACAGTAAAAGTTGCAAAACGTCCTCCCTGTCTGCCAACCTGATGGATTGAGGGGGTGATGTTCTGAGCTTCAGCTCATAATAACATTTTTTAGAGTATTTTGCTTTTGTACAAGCAAGGATGTGAAATAGGTAACACCTGACCGAACCCTTGTGATGGAAGGCATTATCTCCTGCAGCCCTTTGATTTGGGGTTCTCTGCTGCCCGGTTTTCAGCCTCAGTACTGGTACCATCAACGCCTCCAAAAGAAGCACCTTACAGTTACGAGCATAACTTTATGCTCGGTATTATTCATATCAGTTTTCTTAAATGTGGTCTTGATACATTGTTAAAAGGCCTTCATTCTTTACTCAAACGCTTTAAAAAATACTATTATTTATCAAAATTCTGATAACTAAAACTTCAAGGGAATTCCTGTCAATGTACGTTAGAACACGAGGAGGTAAAACCTCCTTTAGTCACCCATTCTAGTTTAGTTTCCACCACGGTATGATTATTCTTCACAGCACTTGCTTTTGTGTTGTGGTATCACTGTTGTTCCATGAGAAAACTGTCGCCTTTGCCAGTGGCACAGAAAATCAAAGCACATTTAGAACAAATCATTAGTTTGGACCTACAGGAATGTACAGCAGTTTGCTCTTGTTTTGTTTATAAGTGCTGTATGGTTTTGTTTTGGGTTTTTTTTTTTCTTCTTCTATTGACCGTGCGTTCTGGCTCTTTGTGTGACTTTATTCATACCTGTGGAGATGATGGCGTGGATGTGTAATGTTTCTGATTTCTAAAGAGGCTCTTGGAGGACGTCTTCGCTTGTGTCCAAAGCTGGTACCTTTAAGTATGGTTTTAGGCGGTTTCTCTGATTTCCTTCCAACAACTAACTACGTTATGTAACTTAAAAAAGAAACAGAAAAAAGACAAAATTCTATCTGCAAACTCTCTTACAGGTGGTAAAGTCAGGGACAAGTATGTAGATAAAGATTTAGAGAAAGGCTGTTAATTTCTTTGCTCTTTTAAAAAAGAATCAGGATTCAGCTATTTACATATAACCATGTCTGCCTCTGTTTTGTGTTTCATGCCTCAATCACAAGCATTCTCTCTAAATGTGTTAGAATTGCTTAATACGGGAATAAATCCAACTAAATTCTCTAGGTTTTCCAAAGATCTTGGGAAGAAGCTGCCTGTGTTTTCAATGAACACAATTCCCACCTGGGAGAAGCCTTGCCAGTGCATTTTCTTGCACCGCAGTTAGTTCAATAAGGCGTCTTCAGTGTTTTTCCTCTTGTATTTTGCAACTATGCAAACCTTTTATTGGCAATTATAAATCTCAGGGATTTTAAAAAGAAAAAAAAAAAGTAGAGTCTTAATGTAACGCCCCTTTTGTTTTCTGAAGGAGTGGGAGTGACGAGGACCTCGGTCCTTTAGCTTTGAGCGAGATGTGCGGAGCCACAGGTGAGGACAGGGCGGTGGGAGCGTTGACCCGGGTGCAGAGCTGTTCAGATGAAGGTTTTAGTGATGGGTGTCGCCAGGAACACCGACCTTCACATCATCCGACTCCTCTGTGCGCCTGGATTTGGGATGCTTGCGCAAAGCCGATGCCGTCAGCACCTACGCGCCGATATCCCTTGCCGGGATTGCGCGCTGTGGTGTACTTGCAGGTTGTGTGAGTTCAGTGCTGCTGCCTGTGTCCCTGCTGGATGGATCTGTCTTGGCTGTTGGTCATTGATAGCGTAGAGCGGTCCTGCTTTCGTTGGGGGCTTTTCTGATTCTCAAAGCTATATAGCTTCTGAGGATGTGGTCGCGTGCTTAGCTCTGTGTTTTCATGCTTAGCTCTGTTATTTTATTTATGGTTTCCCAGATAGGCACAAAAGAGGAGGAAAATTTAGTTCCAATGTAGAATTTTTGTTATAGCAAGAGAGCTGTGAGAAAAGGTTCTTCATCATTTCCTCCAGAGGGTTCGGTTCAGCTTCACTTTCCAAGCGAGATGGAGAAAAAACCAGCCTGCCTTCAAGGGAACGGGACGGCTCAGTGCTTCTCGGTGAACTCGAGCACCGATTGTGAGTTGTTTTAGTGCATTAGAGCCGTGCGAGGCATCCTTTTCTCCCCAGCTGTCTCCTGAGGTGGCAGGAGAAGCTGAGGGAAGTAAGGGCTTTCCATTCTCTGTCCGTATCGTTTGTCGTTGGGCAGTGTAAAGGAATTGGTGAACTTCGGTGCAGGGTGGTTATGTCCCGAGTACCAGCGATGCTGCTGAGCTTTCAGTGTTACTCTGTGCGGTTTGTTTTCTTTTTACAGCGTTGACGCTACTAAAACGTAGTTCCCGGTACTGATTTCTGTTTGTTTTTTTTTTTTCCTGAGCAC
The DNA here is from genome assembly GCA_013400195.1 of Aramus guarauna. Taxonomy (NCBI): domain Eukaryota; kingdom Metazoa; phylum Chordata; class Aves; order Gruiformes; family Aramidae; genus Aramus; species Aramus guarauna. The sequence goes on along the minus strand of VXBL01002076.1, from coordinate 117,012 downwards.
ACAAGTTTTCTTTTCAAGAAGGTGAGTAGTATGCTGGCAGGTGTGAATCAGTGCCAGCCACCTAAGTGAGAGAGCCGGGACCCTTGCAGACCCCAAGCAGTGAAAGTTGCCGCGGGAATCGCGTGACATGAAAAAGGGGGGACATTACGTAGGAAAAATAAGATCGTCTTTGTCGAGTATCCCGTGCATGCTCACCCTGAGAAGGCGGCGTGGGAGGAGGTGTGGTAGAAGCAGGTGAAAGCCGAGGTGCCAACCGTCACTTGGCCACGGCAAGCGAGTGGTCGTCCTCTCCTCCCCCCGGCAGTGTCACTTCTGCAGGTACGTTCTTTCACATCTGCTTTCTGCCCCATCTGGGAGAGCCTGGGGGGTCATACATAGGTACTTATTTTTCTAGTCGACGGGTTTAGTGCTGTGCTTTTCCAGGATGGAGAACCACTGGGGTTTCCAGGTTCGTTCTGCTCCAGACTCTGCATCTGTTGCAGCGGTAGCTCAGTGAAGGGAGCGTGCCGGAGCCATCGCTCCTGCTCCTGGCTCCCATCTTTCCGCTTCTCCGTTTTCCTATTTGAGTGAATACGTGCAGCTGTATGTTAATCGTAGGGGCTTCTCTAAATGAGTTAGACCGATGCGTTTAGCTCTCTTGCGGTACTCCACTTGCGCGTTGCAATGCGACTGAAAGACACTGAGGTATTTGTGTCTCGAACCTGCACCTGTAGTCCTGTATGTGTATACTTACAACTGTTCTACGCTTAAACACATGTATTAAAGGAAAGCACTACATCAGAACATATTTGGATCTTCGCCTATGCAGTTAGTGGAACTCGTTAATTTGCACAAAATGCAGGTCATAGAATAGTCTCTGACCTATCCACTGCCTGGTTAAACATTGGTAAACTTTACTAGCCTGAGTTATCTAGAGTGTGTAGACTTTGTAATTTTAAAGTACTCAGTCATTATTCAAGCAATACATGCCGTATATTTCCCGGGACTTCTCATATTTTATCTTAGGATGGAATAGGGCAATATATTGATCTGCTCTCAGCTTTCACTTTAACTTCCAGTGAATTTCAGAGTTTCTGGATAATACCAAGTATTGATCTCCTTTTTCCTGTGTATATTTGTATTGTGGTCGTAGGTGGTTTTAAGGGATTTTTTGTTTGTTTGGTTTTGGTTGATGACTTGGTTTTGGTTCAGTGTTGTCTTCTGTTTGGTTTTTTTTGGTGGTGGTAGTCTTTGTCTAGTTGCAAATCTCGATAAGGGTAAGATTTCGCAGAGACACTAATAAAAGTCATTATAATTTTATGATTTTTGGTGCAAACCTGTCGGTAAGTCATTCCCATTATTGTCATTTTGCAAAAAGCTCTAAGCCGTAATTATCCGGTATTGATTGAATGAATGAGTATCCGATACAATTTTCATTGTAGTCCTTTAGCTGCCATTGCCTGTAGTTTTTAGTAGTTCTTACATCGCCCTTGTCACAAACGCTGTGTGTATATGTGTGGGAATACATATACGCTCCTGTATGGCTATGGGGAGACTTCACACTTCCAAACATCCATCGTAAAATCCACTTAATTTATTACCTGCTGGTGGGCTATTGCAGGATTACTCCACCGGGTGAGCTGTGGCTTTGCAGGTTTCGGGTTTGAAACGTGGTTAACTGACCCGGGTTTGTGGGGAAGGTGTTGCGATCCGTTTTCCAAAGTCACGCTACTCTGCCGCGACAGCCCCGCGGATGGGTAAGAAACATGAAACGCCCGTTTGTCAATCCCTGCGGGGATACGCGTGCCGTGGGTAGAGTGACTCCCCGGATAAATAGGTGCTACTCTTTTCAGGAAAGGATTCCGATAAGAAAACAGAGGGCTGGAATTTAATTGATCTCTTGAACTTTTATCTTTTATACAGTAAATGTTTTCTTGAATTACATGTTGGGATTTTTAATATCTTTGTGTCTGTTCAGATCGCCGGTTATGAACCTACAGATTTGTACTAATTCGTAATTTTAATTGTTTATGCAATAAAATAAGGAAAACTTTGATATAAATGACAACATGGGCTTTTTAGCTTTATTTTTCGTTACCCTTGTGTTTGAAATAGAATAAATACTTGTTCTCCTAGCCAAGGCATCTTAGAGTTTTATTATCAGATTTGTCCAGGCAGTTTTCCTCCTGTATCCCTTTGAAAGTAGAGCACAGCTGGGCCAAATACCGGTGTGGGGTTTTCAAATTACTGTTTTGTGCAATCCTTCCCCTTGGGATACAAATGAGATTACAAATCCCGGTTTCATTATAGGAATTATGTTTATTGTGGAGACGTTTTCTTTTAAACTGTGTATGGCCTGTCCTTTATTGCAAATGTAGGGTATGGAGGCAATTGCACGTTTTCTAGGTTGAAAGTTCTCCTCCAGGACTCTGACCGATGTGGGGGTAAATCCTCTTTTCCTGAAGCATGGAAACATTCACTTAATAAAAAAAAAAAAAGTCAGTAGTACTTATATAGGTAAACTCAGCAGGTTTCTTGGCTTGTTTGCATTGACTTTTTTAAAAAAAAAAATTATTCTCCGTATTATGTTCGCTGACTTATAAAACGATGAAAACACCCACTCCAAACCCCTGCTTTTCAGCAAGGAGGAATGATTGGGTGGAAGCGGCTCTGACTTCCTTTTGAACATAGGAGATTTTAGAACATAGCATGTTATATCATTTCATTACGGGGTGGAATTTGATTACCTTCGATTGGGCTTGTTGCAAAGTTAAACCAATTTTACATTGACTTAAGGAAACCAGGTACCCGACATAAAGAAGCGATTGAGGTTGAAACCCCCACCCTTCCTTTCGGCGATGCTGCAAACAGAGGTTTGTGCAAAGTCGTAGTTTGAGCGCATCGGACCAAAACCATCCACGCAGCATAAAGAGGGTGCTGTTTAACTGTGGCAGTGTGAACGCTTACGCCTTGCAGGCTGTAACAACAGACCCGCGTTCTCTCTCGCCCGCAAATAGCGCAGCCTTTCCAGCGGGGCAAGGTGGTAAAGGGACGGGTGGTCATTTCGGATCCCGGACATAACTAAAACCGGGACTAACGTTAGGACTCTCCTTAAGGTATCACGCGTGGGTGTAAGTTCTCAGGTACATACGGTTTCAGGGCGGCACGTGCCAAGTGCTACAAAGATGCTCTAATGTTTAATGTGATCTGTACCCATTTGAGGATAAGAAAGAAAGAAATTTTTGAGTTTAAAGCCTTGTAGATAATGGGGTTTTTTTCAAGATTCTCTGTCTCCCAACTTTCCCTCATTATTTGAAAGGGAAGATTTGCAGGGGGAAAAATGTATTAGTTGTGATATTTTGAAATAAGGAAGATCAGGGATGTTGCAGATTTCGCTTGTGGTGCGTTAGCTGGCAGAACACTCCAGAAATAATAATTTGCTCTGTGCACGCGATGGGTTCAGCTGGGCATCAGGCAGGACGGGGCTCTGAGTGGGCTCCCACCGTCCTCTGGTCAGCCACCGCAGGGCTTCCGTGTCGAAAGAACCTCGCCTGCTTCAACTATTAATAATAATAATTAAAAACTTACATCTTTAAAGGGAATCAACCAGGGAAATGGGGGGGGGGGGGGGGGGGCGCCCTCCCGAC
>VXBL01002076.1:65190-113374 GCA_013400195.1 Aramus guarauna | reverse complement strand
CTCCCTTCTGATAAGGAATCAAATTGCTAACGTTTGAACCTCACGTAGCTTTTAGTACATCCAATAATGCTCTTTGTTATTGGGGTGCTGTCCTTGTTGTCAGTCTGAATTGGTTTAAGCATTCAAGCCTAAAGCTTACAGAACCAGTACTTGCATTTTATTTTTGTCAGGCTTTGCACTCAAATCTGGCTTTATGCGTAGAGATTGAATTTAGCTTGCAGAATGGAAATATCCTCTGAAAAATAACTGAGAAGTGATGCCAAAAGCTTCTCTTCCTATCTTATTATCAAGCTTGTTATCTCAGTGTAACCCAAGTCTGCAGCTACTTAAACTTTCAGTAATAGCTAGTCCATATTAATTAGCAAAACCTGTATTGCAATAAACTGACCGAGTCCCCTTGTGGGAGATTTCCCGTTTAAATTGTATTAATCTGGGAGGAAAACCCACAGAGCTGGGAGCCGGGAGCTTCTCTCTTCTGAAACAGCAGATAGCCGGTGATCTTGGTAACGTAAAGTATGACAGGGCCTAGATTTGATATTTCAGATCTGAAAATCAATCTTTTGTCTTTTCTGTTAGCATCACCATGGCCGCAGGGATTTTTTTGTTTGTTTTGTTTTGTTTTTTGTTTTGTAGTCCAGATTCCACCTTGGACCTGGACCCACCTCCCTTGTGCTGCTGGAGCTGAACGTTTCCCCTAGAGAGAATTTTCCCAAAAGAAACAGAATTTTGTGTTGTACTTCTACAGGTGTCCAGGGGATGGGGGGGGAAAGGCAAAAGCTTTTTCTGAGTGTCAGCTGACGTGCTTCGGATGGGCACACAGAAAAAGGAGACGTTGGGGTGGTTATGCCAGCTTTCCAGAGCCGCTTTTAAAATTAAACCTGCAATTAAAACTCAGATCCACAATTTGAAGTTTGTTTCAGGTTCCCCCCCCTGCCCATTTCCTTTTGTGGGAGTTCAAAACCATGAAATGTCCTCTCCCTTAACTATTCTATACGTATGCTTCAATTTAGCTTGGTTTATAACCACCAAAAACGTGTCTTAGTGTATATATGTATATGGGCATCTTCTGGTAGTTCATTAGAGGAAAGGCATCACACGACTTGCTTTCAGACAACAGAAACATAGAGGCTCCGGATGGGTCAAATGATAAAATTCAGTGTAATGGTTAAGAAACTAATCAAGCAGGTTGTTCTCTTACTCAATTTTTTTTTTCTTTTTGCAGAAAATAGTTGTAATTTTTCACGTCTCAGTTTCTTTTTACTCTGAGAGTTCGATGGGGAAGGTGGTTTTCTCGCGCGCGCGTGTCGCCTGCTGCTGTCCCGTACGTGGGTCCAAACCCCGTTTATCCTAACGTGGCAAACTACAAGTCAGGCTTAAAACCTGGCTGCTGCGTGCTTTCTCCCTTGCTTTCTCTGGCATTGCTGATTGGTGTTGGGTGATAGTTTTCCAAAATTTTCCTTTACTGCTCACATCTCTGAAGTTTGCAAGGGGTAAAGAAGTGTATTCCCCGTGAAACGCCTGGCAGTTAGAGAAGATCCCTGCTGTATTTCTACTAGCAAAGCAAATAAGAGTGGATTTTGGATATTGGATGCTAAACAGGTATATTGTGGGGAAAAAAAAACCCAAAACCAATTGTGTATTAACTGTAATAATGTCAGTGAGAGGGATGGGATTCACGAACTCTTGAAGAAAATACCAGGTAAGGTCGTGGTTACAGCAGCTGGCTTCAAGGTCGTTCTGTAATCCCATCACGAACTTCTCATGGCTGGTTTTGTATAATAATCTAAAGATACTTCTTTTTCACATTGGAGCATGAACCTTCCCATCTGTATCCACTGAAGATGCTCTCAGTAAAAAGCAGACTGGACAAACGTTTGTAGTAAGTCATAGATTTATATATTAGATAGAGACTTTTGCATTTTTATCCCTGGACAAGAGAGGAGGCAGCGTAAAGCGTAATAAAACAGTCTGACAGTACTCGACAGTAGCTGTGAGAGATCAGCCAGCATCCTCGCTGAAATCCGTAGCTGTGCTCATGCAAACCACAGTGCTTTTGCAATGTTTTACTGTTCGACTTGATCAGTTTATTATTCTTTTCCAATTATATGTGCGCTGGTCTGTTTATGAATCCACGGGTGGGTTTGCTTACGGATACGTGGTTATAACCACATAGTGTAATTAACTAAGAAGTGTTAGTTTTCTTTAAGACTGTGGAGTATGTGGAACATTACACTGAACTTTCACACTTTCTGATGTTGCATTAAGTGCCTTTGTGTGTGATGTGAAAGCGGAAATTTGTCGTGTCCAGAACACAGTCGTGCGTGCGAGGGTCTGGTTTACGTCGTTGAATACCCGGTGGCATGGCACGGAAACCCTGACTCCAGCTTCCAGCGAGGCTTCCCCATTTGGGCTGTTTGTTTTACGACTTGCATGCGGAGGACAAATTTTCCCTTCGCGCAGAGTGCTGAAACGTGGAAACTTGCCTCGCAAAGACTAGTTCCTTTTAGTGTACCTGGAGGATGCTGCTGCCCGCAGGGCAGGGGAGACCTCGGTGCACCAGCGTCCGATGTCGGAGGAAATCGTTCACACGTCTTGATCTTCGCGCCAGCGTTTCTACTGGATCAGGAGTTTTCTGCGTTGAGGAGCTGTGGAAAGCGGTAACTCTTGCTTCAACTGTTGCGTGGATTCTTCCTTCGCCAGGAGAAGAGAGATCTGTACATCTTCCCTGCTCGACTGGGAGCTCCCCCCTCGCTGCTCTGGTGGAGAGATACTGTTGGATTACAAGAATGAAAATTTCAGTACGCGCTTGTAACGTCATCTGCCAAGATGCTGAGTTGGTATCAAACATTTAAACAAACGTTAGCAAAAAAGCTAGCCCGAGCTGCTCCGTGCCGTTTTACAGCCCTTCCTAGAAAAGACAAATTTTGGAAGTCACGTTAACCTCGGAAAGCGCCTTTGCAGAGTTTGCCGTTTGACAGCCAGTTACAAGTTGCAGCTCTTAACAGCTCCGTGTCCTGAATTCCGTCCTGCCTTCATCCCAGGGGAACGCCCCGAGGAAGGACCGGCATTTCCCCCAGGCCGGGGGCGAGAGGAAGCCCTGTGCTTTCCGCAGCGTGGGTTCTCCTTGTTGTTTCAGGCTTCTCGAGGAGCTGAACCTGCCTCTCCTTTTCATTCATCACTCTGGCTTTCGGGCAGCGTGGTTCTTGCTGTCAGCTAGAAATGAGCCAGTGTTTGAAATGCATTTAACGCCGGCGTCTGTTGGAGGTGACAAAAACTAGAACAACTTGATTGGCGTAGGCAGGCAGTGGAGTTTGCAGCGAGTTACGTCCCTTTTGCTCCCCTTTGCCTCTGAACGTTCGCTCTGTTCACAGGCAATTCAAGTTACAAATTCTGGAACGCGTCGCTGTTGCCTTAAGTTCCAAGGCTTTAAAGAAGCTCCTCGCCCCTGTAAGCTTGTAGCTTGTTTGGTTTTCAGCTGTTGTTTCAGCATCCCTGCCGTGGAGAAGCAAACTTCCAATAAACTCCTGTCCCCTGATCGGTGAAACAAGTGCCAGACGTTGTTGCTTTCCCTTGCTAATATTAAAAGCCGTGGGAACGAAGAAAATGCTCGGGCAGAAACAAAAATCTGCTCCAGGATGCCTGTGCTCGACTAGTGTATTAATAGTTAACTCCGCAGCCTCGAGGAGCTGAATCTCTTCCAGGTGACCGAGCGCAGCACTGTTTAGCTTCCTGCGTTTGTCAATGTGAAAACACGCGCTTGGGCTCCCTCGCCATTGTCCCGCTGCCGGGCGCCTTGCCGTGGTTTTGCTTCCTGAGCCAGAGAGCACCAGCCGCTCCTGCCAGTAGGGAATCGAAAAGCTCCAAACTCCAAACTCCTCCTGCTCCGGCACGTGTGCCCTGGGTCTGTCGAGAGATGCTGGGTACCCACAGGGGCTGGGGGCTTTTCGGTTGGGGTTTTTTTTTCTTTTTCTTTTTTTTAGGGATGATTTTTTAGGTAGCCCGGGAATGGATGAGTTGGCATTTTTGACTTCGCTGTCGATTTTTCTCTTTGCCTTCGGTCAGGGGATTTAGCCCTGGCTTTCTGCTTGTAACGCACGAGGGATCACGGCGGGGAGGGCTGCGAGCCTGGCGGAGTGCTCGAGCAGCGCGGTGAAAGCGGTAGACGCTGAAACGCTCGGTACCCGTTCGGTCGCCTGATCTGACGAAGCTTGTCTCTCCGTCAGGGGGGGAAAAATAAAAATAAAAAAAATAGGTGAGGTTAGGAAGGGATTTTGTGGGTGTCGTGCGAGTAGTTGGAGTGTCTGCTGCCTTCGTTTGGTCCCAAAAAGCAGAGCTGCTTGAGCAGTCGTTTTGGCCGCGAACCCCCGAGCGGCGTCTGCCGAGGAAAGGAGAGCAGCTGCTGCCCGTAGCCTTGAATTCACTGTGCTGGTGCCTCATACGTCAGAGATCTCTAAAGATCACAAATGACGTAATAATGTTAAAAATAAAAAAAAAATAAATTGACAATTAATAATCTAAAGCCAAGCAGCGCGTGTTACTGCTGCTTCAGACAGGCTTTGCTGTGCAAGAGGATTGTGTCCATCCACTTGCTGCTCAAAAATTGGTGCAAAATCATTTTCCTTTGAGATCGGTAGATTATTCCTATACTTACAATAGCCAGCAATGCAATCTCTTGCACGGTCCCTTTTTGTATAGCAGTCTGTTTTCCTCACCCACTGGTACAATTTTGGAGATTCTCTGATTTCTGAATGTATTTTTAACAATCTCTATCTTCTAGATTATTTTTTTTTTTTTTCTGGAGTGGACAGCAGTGGAATGCTTTGGTCTAGCTTTTCCCTGGGGTGAAAAGTAATTCTTACTTTAAAAAGGAAAAATTAAAAGCTGTATTCTTGTTACTGCAGTCTGATCCTATGTTACGAACCCTGCTGCTACTCGACAAAACCCAGGAGGAGCTGAGCGAGCACTTTTTGCCAGACACTGAACAATTTATCCTTTCCCTTAAATGCCGTTGTAAAGGTGTCTGTCCTTACTGCGCTGCAGGGAACACTCTGTTTGCTTTGAGATTTGCGCTTAAGTCTGGAGATACATGCCTTTTTTCTTCCTTTTTTTTTTTCTTTTGCCTTTTTTTTTTTAATAATGTGAGATTGCAATTATGGTTTACAGTGACAGTGGGTAATCATCTTCGATGTGCTCTCTTCAAAACCATTTTCTCTCCTTTTTACTCCATCCCTTGTTCTCTTCCCACCCAGGCCTCCCCGTGGAGCATCCTCAGCTCTCTTCCCTCGTGCTCAAGAGTCCCCTGGGCTTGAACCCGGCGTTTCAGGTGAACTTGAATGCAGCTGGCCAGGGTTCGTCTCCTCTTCTGAGCCCTGTCCTTAGCGATGCTGGCGGTGCCAGGATAGAAGAGGATGACGAAATGAAACGTAAGGTAAGATAATGATGGGATTGGAATTCAGGTAACGAGAAAAGCGATGGTTTCAGGTGAGGAGCTGTGCCTTCTGGTCACGGAATGTTGATTGCGTTACGTTTTGTGGTAGAACAGATGTGTTTGGTGGTTAGCATGGAAAACTGCAGTGCAGTTTATCTCGCTGTTGTGGCAGGAGTCCCCACTGCCCCGCTTGGCATAGGGGTGGTCTTGGCGTCTGGGACAACCTCCTGCTTGGAGCTGGGACCACCTCCCGCTGTTTGAGCAGGAACTTCTGCCAAGGGCCCCAGTGCGGTGGGGAGCTCTGCTCAGAATCTGCCTTTTATACCCCAGAATGGAAATGAGTTCAGATTGTACTTTAGGAAAAGGTTCTTCACTGAGAAGGTGGTCGGTCACCAGAACAAGCTCCCCAGGGACGTGGTCACCAAGCCTGTCATAGTTCAAAGACGATGCTCAGTGTCAGGCAGTCCCGCGAGGAGCCGGGAGTTGGACTCGGTGATCCTGATGGGTCCTTTCCAACTTGAGATATTGTAAGAGACGTGGCTTCCTGAGGTGAGCAGTTTGGGGGAAACAGTTGCTGCGTATTTGATGTAAAACAGTAGCGGTGTGCTTGGCGCCTTTTGGGCTGTAGCTATTACATCAGAATGTAGAAACCTCTTGTCTTTGTGCTGAGACTCTTGACTCTCCAAACAGGTGAATGGTTCGAGGTGATTCTCGCCAGGGTGGTACGCTGAAAGGCTGTGGGGGGAGGTGGCTGTCGATTCTGGAAATCAGTTGCCTTTGGCTCATTCAGTAATGAAAAATTGTGTCCCGCGGTGGCGTTGAAGCTGACCTTGTCTGTGCTGAATACTGTCACGTTTAACCCATGTCGGTTCACTGGACTGTGCTGTCAGTGCAAAGTGCTGTGTGTCATTAATAAAAATGTATTCTAAAATAATTTCATTTACCAGTGTAGAGAACAGCACAGAGCTAACCTTAGTTAATACATAAGGTGTGTTTTTCTTGGGTTCCTTGCTTCCCATGCAGTCTCACCAGGGTCTCATTGCTCCATCTCACCCTACGCTGGTCCTCCAAGCCATTCTTTCTAATCATAACGTGACCTTTGGAATGGTCCTGAGGGTTCTCCTCTCGTGCTGTAGAGGAACCGACCTCAATTTCAGCTTTTGTGTAGGGTGCTGCACCTAGGGAGGAATAACCCCAGGCACCAGTACAGGTTAGGGGTTGACCTGCTGGGAAGCAGCTTCTACAGAGAAGGACCTGGGAGTTCTGGTGGACAAGCTCTCTGTGACCAGCAGTGTGCCCTCGGGGCCAAGAAGGCCAGCGGGACCTGGGGCACATGGAGAAGAGCGTGGCCAGCAGGTCGAGGGAGGTTCTCCTGCCCCTCTACTCTGCTGAGACCACATCTGGAGTTCTGTGTCCAGTGCTGGGCTCCCCAGTTCCAGACAGACTGGGAACTACTGGGGAGAGCCCAGTGGAGGGCTGTGAGGGTGATGAGGGGACTGGAGCATCTCTTGGCAGGACAGTGCTCCGGGCACTCCTCTCCTGGAGACCCCAAATAACCAAGTCAGATCATGCGACGCTGTTATGAACCACCCACGGTGCGGACGCAGTGTGAGTAAGTGCCTGCGGGAGAGGAAGGTTTATCCAGTAACTGGGAGTGGAGATGGAAACAACCCAACGCTGTGGGTTGCTTCCAGCCACCTACCCCCAACTTTCAGCCTCCCCATATCATTTAGATTTTTTGAGGTCGAGTTTATAGCTTTGACAGATGACTCTACCACTAGTTTTTAATGGTTTTCTTTTTTTTTTTTTTTTTTTTTTTTTCTTTTTTATTCCTTTTTTTTTTTTTTCCCTTTTAAATCCTTTCTCTTGTTTGTCCTTGTAGCAGGCATAGTATAGCCTGGAAATAACGAGCAGTGACTGCGTTACCTGTCCTAAACGCTGAAGCCCAATCCTTTCTGCCTCATGCTGCAAAGTCTGATATTTCAGCAACTTGAGGTCTCGTTCAGACTGAGACTAATTTATTAAAGGGACAATCCTGGAACGGAACTTTTTTATTGTAATTGGTCTTAAGCTTGGTCAACTTCTGAGACTTCCAAAGCTTCGATGTCCGTTCAAAGACAGTATTTTAAGTGAAACAAACCCAGGCAGAAACCAATGTTAAATTGGTTAAATTTGACCAAGTTAAATTTCACAGCAATTTTACAGCTTTATTGTACAAGAAAAATGTAATCTTAGACTACCTCTATTAACAGAGCTCTGATTTTAAGAGTACTGATGCCGCCGTAATTCCACCTGGTTAATCAGGGCATTTGTGTACAAACTCTCCAGCAAACTCTTCGACTCCTGCAGCGTGTGCTTCCCGCTCCGTGCTGCTGTTGCTGTGCTGAAACCTCAAGAAAGCTGAAGGGGTTTTGTTACTTTTTTAAGTCACCGTGGGTTTTTTGGTGAGTCCCCCCCACCCGGCGTCGTTTCGAACACTGCTGAAGCCTGGTCTTTGAAGTTGAGCGTTTTTGGGTGCATGGAATCATTATTTCTTTGTTTATTGCTAGGCTTGAGAGGTTTTGATCTGGGTACAAGGCAGGCAGGAAAGTCTTTCCTAGTCTCATAGTCCTTTAGTTTTGGCCTTTATTAGTTCAGAGTAGAGCTCTTCACTCGACACGAGCTGGTGTAGCCGCATCTAGTAAGCGTCGGAAGGTTTCCAGGTGAGCTTGTGCGTACGTCATACGGTGAAACACCACTTTTTCCAAGTGGGGATGTTTGCCCGTGGCTGTAGGAGCATTTTCCTTGGGCTTTGGAAACAGACTGCCTCCTCAGAGAGTTGTTGCGTTGAAATTTTTCAGGCATGGATTGCTTTTCTTTCCTCTTGCAGTGCCTGACCAGTAACGAAGGTGTTCGGCAGGGCCCCTGTTGCGCTGCGACGGCCGTACCGCTTTTTGGTGCTTCTGGTGCAAGGTCTGCCGGGCAGCTGCTGCCAGGACTCGGCACAGGGGATTCGGTTAGGACTGGTGCAAGACCAAAACGAACCAAAACAAAACAAAAAAGAAAATTAAGGGCACAAAATTTCAGCAGGGAGCAATTTGGAAAGCAGCAGGAACTTCAGAGAGTGAACAGAAAGTGATGATGAAGTGGGGAGGGAGAAAGGAAGAGAAGATGCTTGGGAAATGAAAAGCATCTTCTGTGCCTCAAGCTAGCAAGCAGTCAGCCGGAGAATAAAGTGAAAACCTGCAGAAGCGCTCAAAGGCGATGAAAAAGGTGGTCCATGCGGGCTCTGAAAAGAGCAAGGTCGCGGGCACGGTGTGTTTTCACGTGCCTTTACGCTCTGTAAGTTTTTAAGGAAGAGACGATCCAGAGAAATATTTTTGAGAAAGGGGGAAAAAGCTCTCAATGAGGATCAAAGCACACGGTTGGAGCTGGGGACAGGCAGGGTCCTTTCCAGGGTTCTCGAGGCCATACTAGGTGACGTACATCGCTTGAGGGCATCTCTTTAAGCCGCTGCTTTGGGTGGGTGCGAGGTGGTGGCAGGTCCAGGTGAGCTGGGAGGCTGCCGGGGAGTCCCCAGAGCGGAGAGGCGATGGTGAGGAGAGGGACGAAGGCAGCGGATGCGCGCGCGTGCGCGGTGATGCTGTGCAGAGCTCGCAGCAGGGTCGTCTCTGCCGTGGCTGCAGAGCTGAGGCTCCCTGTGACCTACTCTTGTCGCAGACTGTGGTTGATTTTATAACACAGCTTTGCTTTGCCGTGGGGAAACTCTCTGGTTTTCCCATGTCAGTCCGTCCCTTGCGGACGTCGTGCGCTGTAGTATCCTGTGCGGGGCCCGGGAGTCGTCGTGCGCAAAGCTGCGTCACGCAGACCCCATCTCTGTTAGCGGTGATTCTCACACCCTGTAAGAGCCTGCGGAAGTTACAGCGTGTGTCGTTCCCTCGGTTTATAAACGGGGTGCTCCAGGGTGGGGAAGATAAACGAGCTGTGTCACCGCCAGTGAGGTCAGAGAAATGATGTCATAGCCTTTGGGCAGAGGCTGTTGGAGAAGGATGCCCGCTGAGGTTCAACAGCATTTTTGAGGGTTTATGAGGCTACAGGCAGGTGAACAGCCCAAGGAAAAATAAAAAAATACCTGAAGCCAAGGTTAGGGAGGACTTTCCCTGACAGCAGGTACCGCAGCCAGGGACACTGGAGTTAAGAGGATGGCTATGGAGGGAACAGAAGGAAGTATGTCCGCTGGTACCCCATGGGAGGCGGCTAACATAAAATAACCTGGAAAGAGCCTAGACTGTTTCTCAAAATTCATTATTTGGGGATACATACTTCCAGGGATTCTGCGTGGCTAAGATGGACTCAGTGAATATGTTCCTGAGCAACCAGCACCGTCTCCTCCATGAGTGATACTGAGATGGAGCAATTGGAAGCACTGAGTAGCTGTGCTGGTGGCGCTGAGGGCATCCCAAAGCATCTCGCAAAAGAGAATTGTTTATTACCTTGGTGCAGAGAAGGAAAAGGGAGAAATAATTTTCAAAGCTCTGTTACCCTCAAGAGGGACAAAGATGGAGGAGGGCAGATTTTCACGCCGCTCAGATGGGTTTGCTGTCATTTATTTTCACCAGGCAAGGAACTGGCACAAAACCGCGTCGCGGCATAGCGAGCTGAGGAGGCAGAGCAGCATCTTAGTGCGAAATGTGAATAAGTCTTTAATATTATTTATGTGATTTTTAATGGTATATGTTTTCGGGCGAACCCTGTTGTGGTTTGTTGCAGCTGCAGAACATCTCTTTTCACCGTTTCATTCCTTTGTGCTTCCGTGTCCGTTCTGTCTTTTCTTTAAACAGCAGCCCGGGAGCAACCATGCAGCCAACAAGTGATGTAGTTTGATTTTTGCGTTTTCTTAACTAATTAGTATGATCTTCAAGGGATTTGGGTAAAAGCTGCGAGTGGAAATAGAATAGTTCTGGAAAAGGACTGTGTTGCGGATCTGCTGTGCTCCATTTGATTAGAGAAGTGCTAAAAATCCAGCAACTCTGGAATAGCTGGTTCCGTATTTTTGTAAAGTGCTGCCTTGATTTTGCAATGAGAAGCTCACGATGTTATTTTTTTAATAACCTTTTTTAGATTATTTAGTATTTTATAGTAAAGGCAGTATTTGAGAGTACAGTACTGAACACAGAGATGCCCTGTCAGTGATCAGCTTGCTCCATTTGCACACAGCAAAGGGAAATGTAAGGTTTGAGCTTGTGCTGAGCAATAAATAGAGCATTTACATTTTAATTCCTGTTGATTACTCTCTATTCTTTCAGCGCTATCCAACGGACAAGGCGTACTTCATAGCAAAGGAGATTCTTGCTACAGAACGGACGTATTTGAAGGACCTGGAAGTTATTACAGTGGTAAGGGTTTTTAACTTTCTTCAATGCTTTTCCTTAACGGCTTTGTTAATTTGGAAAAACTTGGAATTTCTTCCAGGTGGCAGAAGGACGTCCTGTGATAGAACATAATCCATGGGCCATGTAGCTGTTACCTTCCGTGTTCCGCAGGTTCTCACCTGGGAGGGCAGCTGCCTTCTCTGGACCCGTGTCGTTGGCTCCAATAGCTACATCACGTGTCATTTTGATGTCTTAGGCAAACTTGCGCTCTGAAAATTGTGAACGGCCTCAAAATGTTTTGCGTTCAGCTTCAGTGATAGTCGCTGCTTTGGAAAAACTTTAGGATGCAGCCATCTCCTCTGCGGTATTCCTTGGGAAGCTTTTCTCTTTGTGCCCTCCCGTGGCGAGAGCCGATCAAAGTTGCAAAGGGAGCCGTAGGGGTTTGAGGAGTTTTGTCTTTTTTTTTTGTTGCGGCTTTTTCTTTCCCCTCCTTCTCCCCTCTTTCACCCAGAGTAGAGAAGTGAGTCCTTGTTTGGAGGACAGCTTGAGCCTCCAACTCTTTCTTTAAGAATTTTTTGTTCCTTTACTCCAGGTTTGCACACTGTGACTGTTGCCTTTCTTTAAGCTATTGTTTTAATTTCATCAAAGAGAAGTTGGAGTCCCTTACTGCTGTCTGTCTTCAGCTGAGGTGTTATTCTCTGTGAGCTCAGTAAGCACCATCTCACTCACATTCCTCCTACAGGCTTCCCGGCACTTCCCCTAAAAGATGGGGGAACATCTGGCACCTCAGAGGATTTTTGTAACATTCCCGTCCCTGCCAGAAAGCGGGGAACCGAAAGCACTAAAAAAGTGCAGTACGTGCCACGCAGCGAGATGTCTCCAGGTGCTGAATGTCTTGCACAGGGCTCCAGGTTGGATGAAAGAGCAGTCGTATCTGCGCTGAAGTGCAAGCAGTGGTGTAACATCAGCTGTGGCAGCCACTCGGTAACTGACGGTGATTTAGAGCCGTTACCAGCCCTCCCATCGTTGCAGAACCAATAATAAACCTCATATTTGTAATGTTTGGCAAGGAAAGAAATTACATCTTTTCATCTTTCCCAGATTACATCTTCCCTAAACGTTTCTCCTTCCTTCCCGCTGTTACCCTGCGCGCTGTTACCCTTTCTCTTCCCCCGTCGCTGCAGGAGCAGAAATTGGTATTCTGGCGATTTAATTTCTTCAACAGAAACACTTTATGATCATTTATGATTTTTCCGGCAGTGGTTTCGCAGCGCGGTCATCAAGGAGAACGCTATGCCCGAGGGCCTGATGACATTGCTCTTCTCTAACATCGACCCAATTTATGAGTTTCATCGAGGCTTTCTGAAAGAGATTGAGCAAAGGCTGTCGCTCTGGTAAGCATTGGGCGGCGAGCGGCGGGACCTTTTCCTACGTCCTCCCGTCACAACCCTACTTAATCTATATTTGAACTGGTATTTCTGCTTAAATAGAATTGAGGGGAAAATGTTTTAATGAAATGACTAAATACATTTTGCAAAGCCCGTTTTTCAAGCACTCCCTTGTCCGTAATATCCTGTAGCCATATAGATTGTACGCCAGACCAAGGCTTTTGTAATCACAGAATCATTTAGGGTGGAAAAGACCCTTCAGATCATTGAGTCCAACCGTTAATATAATCTGGTGTTGTCTGTCTAGCCTTAGAAAAGAGAAGGAACACAAGGTCAAAAAGATAATGTACGTATTTTTCAACGCCTTCTGGCCAATGAATCTCCAGGTGAAAAATCTAAGAAACGCTTTTTGGTAATTAATCTTAAAGTTCAGTTCTTGCAGCACAATTTATTTCAAAGAGCATGTCTTTAGTCTTTTAACCTGTGTATTACTTTCTCCTGACCTGAGATGTCATATATGAGAATCTAATTACCGTGCAAAAGGAGGGGGTTAATGTAAATGACCTACAAACAAAAACAAATTTGTAAATTCAGATGGGATCACGTTATGACATTTCTTCAGAAGTCTGAGAGGTTAAATTCCAAAATAGACTTTCACACAAATGCATTTCTATTCCTTTCTCAGTTTTCTTGCATGGCTTTATGTTAGTTATTTCATGCAGCTGCCATATTTACTGTTCCAGGGTTCCAACCTGAATACTGAAATGGGAACGTCGAGTGGCTAAGCAGGGATGGAGGAGGCATTCATGGCAGTCCCGCTTCCCTTCGCTAAAACAGGCCTTAAAATACACCCATCCCCGGGAAGCGTTTCTTAAAGATTCTGCCTTGAAGTACAGGGGAAGGCGGAGGGAGGAGATGGAAATTTCTTGATCTCCCACGTACTGCGCCTTCGTCTTTCATCTTCTTATGTGTGTTTCAGGGAAGGCAAAACCAATGCTCACGTGAAAGGAGATTATCAACGCATTGGAGATGTCATGCTCAGGAATATGCACACTCTAAAGGTAGATAAAGGGTTAAAATAATGGAATCTCGGGATTGTTGAGTCATTTTTTTTTTTTTTTCCTTTTGTCAAGGATGAGAGTTCAAGGTTTAGTATTTCCACTAAACCTGAAGTGACTTGCAACCAATTCTTGTTGATAAACAAATTAAAAAGAAAACATAATAAAAAAATTGACAGCGAGGCTTTATACCACTGTTGCTCATTTAACCACCTACGTTTACCTTGAGAAAAGTTCGTTTATTGGTTATTCAGCAGAAGACGAAGAAAAATGATTTCGTGACTCTCTCCTGTATTTGCACAACTCGAACTCTGCCCTGCGGAGGCACCGTTTCATGAGGTTGTTTAATTCCAAAATATAAAGGGTTTTTTTAACTGCAGGGTAGTTTCTTCTGAAATGCGGTCACCTTTATTTGGAGCGCCTTCCTGGAACAGTTACGCTTGTGCTGTGGAAGTGCAGTAATTATTCCACGAAAACCGGCGGCTTGACTGGGAGCGCAGCAGCGTGGGGCTGTGCTCCGACTGCCAGCTCGCCCTGCATCTGACGTTCCCGGCAGACGTCGGCGTAGTGCCGCACAGACCCCGGCTGGGACCTGCCTGCCGCTTTCTTTAATAGATCCACCCAGATGCGAGAACCCTCCCAGCTCGCCTCTGCCTCTCCTGCCTTGAAAAAAGTCAATAATCGACAAGAATTGTCTTAGAAGGGCAAAGTATTAAGGGGTGGCGCGGCCGGCTGCTCCTGTCGGAGGCACGCGGAGCCGCGGCTGCGGTAAATAGTGAGCAGAGGACAACCAAGCAAATAACTTTAGTACTTTTTTTTTTTTTCTTTTAAATTAAGCCCTTGAAACATATAGTGTTGTTAATGCTGGTTTTGTCAATCTTGCTGACGATACGTGCAGTCTTGGATTATATAATGGTGGCCAGAGACAAAAGCAGAGCAGGGAGCGGATCTTTTTTCTGATTCACCGTGAAATCTATTAAAGACTGTTTCCTTTTGATCCGAGTGATTTTTTTTTTTATTTTGTGCGATTCAACAGGAGTTCACCAGTTACCTGCAGAAACACGACGAGGTCCTGACAGAACTGGAGAAAGCAACTAAACGCCTGAAGAAGCTGGAAGCGGTGTATAAGGAGTTTGAGCTGCAGAAGGTTTGCTACCTGCCCCTCAACACGTTTCTGCTCAAGCCGATCCAGAGAGTGATGCACTACAAGCTGATCCTGGGGCGGCTTTGCAAGCACTACACGGCAGAGCACCGGGACTTTGCCGATTGCCGGAGTGAGTGAGCGCTCAGCCGTGTCCCTGCCACAAACCCGTTCCCGCGTACATACGAGATTTCGCCCGTAGTCTGTGGGGGGAGACAAGCTTTACATCTACAGACTGAACGTAAAAGGGTTTTTCTCCCTTCAGGACCTCTCGGACTGTCGCGTGCAGCTCTGCGAAATACGCAGGAACTTTGGTTTCGATTGCTGAAAACACAACTGCTTAGCGAATACTTTAATTTAAGTGTCCTGAAAAAAAAAAAAAAACCTCAACCCAGAATATACCAAGTAGAACAGCAGAAAACTGGCAGAGGGCAGCTTAATTAAAAAAAAAAATATATATATAATTGTTTAGCTTACATTTTAAAATTAACTTTGTTTTTCTGTCAGGTTTTTGGTACTAGATTTTACTGCTCTCTTACCGTGCTCTGGTGCAGGGCTCCGAAGCTTTCTGCAATAGAAAGAAAACTGCCTGAACTGCTAGTTTGGAAAATGCAAAAGATAACTTAGATGTAGACTGTTCTCTTTGCACAGACAAATACTTTCTCTGGCATTGCAGAAAGTGTTCTTCTCGTGATAATCTTGATGGAATTTAAGGTTTCAACCAAAGCTGGAAAATTAGTCCTTTTCTTGTTCCCTCTTTTAGCTGGAAAATCGAGTAATTTTTTTAGGAACTCTTTGTCATTTAAAAGCAAAAATGTGACCAAAAAAAATAATTGCTTTGCAGTGTCAAAAGCTTACATAGTACATTTCATTTATAAAGTAATCTTTGGCAGAAGTAGGTGGCTTTAATATTTTTTTAAGTTACTTTTGGCTATGTGGTAAATACTTTCTACGTGCACCAAATCCGAGATACGCAGTCGTCTCCGGAAGCACAGTAAGCGCTATGAAGGTGCTTGCTAGTCCGCATAGGTGGCTATAAAATACGCTTTAAGAAGTTGGGAGTTGGACCAGGTAGATCCCTTCCAACCAAACTATTCCGTTCTTTTCTAAATCTGGAAACTTCATTTCAGTTCTCCAGGGATAAAACTGGTGCCCTGGGATCGTCCGCTCTGTTCTGATCCCCTCGGGGTCGTTTCCCTTACAGGCGCGCTGAAGGAAGTCACAGAAATGACGTCTCAGCTGCAGCACAGTCTCATCCGCCTGGAGAATTTCCAGAAGCTGACGGAGCTGCAGCACGACCTGATCGGTATCGATAACCTGACGGCACCCGGGAGGGTAAGTACCGTTGCTTAGCTTTTGGAGCCTTTCTCGGTTTTATTGCCAAGGCAGTGCCTTTCCACCACGGATTTGCCATCACTGCCTCTCTGTTTTGTGGAACGCCTGTGAAGGCTGTGTATGATTGTCCTCGTGGTAGGTCCCATGGAGGTCTTCGGGGTGTCCTAGGGAATAGGTCAAAAATGCTTCTGCTTAGACTCTGGCTACCGTTACGTGTTTCCAGTACAGCGGATGCTGGGTGCTCTGGGTTTGAGTGGGAAGCGGTATGTCATGTACTCGATAGGAAACGCACCGCTGGGTCTGCTTACGTCTGTCTGACGCAACCTCTGTGTCATGAGACTGCACGGAGAAGGTAGCGATGGCGAGAGCCACGTCACGGGGCAAACCTGGTATCGGTGACTCTGGTTTTCCAGCAGTGTGTTTAGTTGCCTGCTTGGTTTTTTGTTTCTTTGTTTTTGAATAGATATACTGAGCATAAGTACAGGAGCATCGCATATGCTTTTGGATGTGAGTGTGACAGGTGAACTGCTGGTGTCCAACAGGAGCTCTGCTCCTTTTCCTTCTCTTGCTTCCTTGATATAAATGCTGGCTGTGGCAAGGAGCTGATTCATGCTACAAACCAGAAGGAAAGGTGTCATCTGGCGTTTAACAAATCTGTTAGCGACCATTGCTGGGCACCAATCAACATCTGTATACTCTGGGATGAAAAAAACCGAACCGTTAAAATTCTCTGTGTTTGGGAAAGATCAAGCTTTGCCTAACATTCTCTTTTCCGCTGCAGGAATTTATCCGGGAAGGTTGCTTGTACAAGCTCACTAAGAAGGGTTTGCAGCAGCGGATGTTCTTTCTGGTGGGTGTTGCTTCTGGTTTTCATAAACCCAAAGACTTGAAGACAAAGCTGTTGTGACAGTGTGCTTTCGTGTGCTTGTGGTGAAGATCAGCAGGCAGAGCTGAAAACTCACTCTGAGGAATTTTTGGATAGGGCGTGACTGTGACGTTACTCCGTTCAGCTTATGTCCTTCATGGCACGTAGTTGTAACAGAATTTTAAAAGTTAATTGCCTCTCTTGTAAGGAAACAAAAGAGCAGTTGTAAGGAAAGCAGGCCAAACAGACTCAGAAATGGTGGGGTTTTATGTGTCTATGGTGGCCTTTAATTAAGCAACAGATTTTAAAAAAGATGTCCAAAAATACTTGGCCCTACCTGCTGTCTTCAGAACGTTGATTGTATTCTCCCTGCCTTTTCCAGTTCTCGGATATGTTACTGTACACAAGCAAAGGGGTTACAGGGACAAATCAGTTCAAAATTCACGGACATCTTCCTCTGCATGGCATGTTGGTAAGTGCTTTCGAGTTGCATCGCAAGCGTCAAGGAAATGACTTTGCCTCAAGGCAGGCCGAGACGATTCCTTCAGGGCACGAGGACCAAAGCCGCAAGCTGCTCCCAGGCCAGCGAGAGCAGCCTCCGGTGCTGCCGGCCGCGGACCGGACCTTGGCGCGTCAAAGCGCGGCGATAAGCTTGTTCCTTCCGTCGCGTTAGCAAAACCCTTTGGACCGTTTGTTTTCACGCTGCTGCGAGGGGCTGATGGGGGAATAGGGATTTGTCCTGGCGTTTGCCCTCGGCGCACGCACCGAGGCATGTAACCGGTCCTCCTGCCTCCGCACCCCCCTGTTCTAACGGGACTGTTCTTTCTGTGTTTGATTTGCAGCTGATAGTGCTCGACCCACCGGTAAGTGATAAGCTGAATCCTGCTCAGAACCCCCCTTTTCTTGCCCTGTTGGATGTGGTGCTGTGCCGCTAGAGATGCGGCAGTAGAAACGCACGGTATAGATTATTGCATAGAGCCAAACTAGATTGAAGTAGGTGGCGTTCATAAAAGAGTAGCTGTTCTGCTCTTCCTGGAACCGGGTCGTAATCATATTGTGACGCCAATTCCCAGCCAGCCAAGGACAGTTTTAGTGGTTTATCAGCCACCGGGTAGCGACAAGAAAAACCTTTTCTTTTCTTTTCCTGCAGGTGGAGGAGAGCGAGAACGACTGGGCCGTCCCGCACTGCTTCACCATCTATTCGGCACAAAAAACCATAGTGGTGGCAGCAAGGTAACGTTCGTTCTCCTCGATTGCCCTCAGGTTTGGCAGGCAAATCCCCAAAGGGGGACTGTTCGATTGCGCGGTGCGGAGCCGGGGCGGGGGGGGTTTGCTGCGTCCTCTGGAAAGCGTGACCTCAAAACAAACGCGGGACGCTTCACAGCTCCTGTATCAGTGCTGTGTTCTGGGAAGGAGTAGTTTATCTCCTTTCTAAACACGCAGCAGCAGCAGTAACGTTGCCTTTGTGGTGTTTTCTGGTTCGCAAAGTTGCCCGTGCCATCCTTTTTAAACAACTGCTATAGAGCAGGAGACAAAAGAAAATTGAAACGTACCGCTGTCGGAGAGACCCAAAAAGAATTAAAATCCAGAACATGCAAAGGGATGTAAGGAGGGGAGAGTTCCTGCACGGACCTCGTGGAGAAAGCTGGGAAGGGAGAGGGAAAGTTAAAGCCTGACGTGGAGAAAAAACTGATCCCATTTTGGTGTAACTTGTCCCTGTGCAGCAAGTTTGGTGTCTTTATTTCTGAAATACAGCTGGTGCCTCTGCTGCGCCGGGTCTCTCAGGGTTAGTCCCAGGAGGTTTTGTCCCTCCGCAGGTCCCCTAAAAGGCAGCTGGAGTTGGGTATGCTGAGAGGACAGGATGGGAGCGCTAAATCTCAACCTTAAATTTATAGGATTTTGAATTTAGAGGGGTTTTTACTGCTTGATAACACGTCCTTGAAAAATAACCGCGACTGAGCGTTTATAAATCAGGAACGTAGTGGCACAGGAGCCAATGCTTTTGTATGCAGGCGTATTCAGCAAGCAAAACTTTTTTTTTTTTTAATTCCAGGCTGACACCTGAAAATGTCAATTATTTTTAAGATCCACCATTTCTCAGCAGCTGCGAATCAAAAAGTGCTAGAAAGGTTCTTAAATTTGGAAAAATAAATATCACTTTTACTTTGTCATAACAGGTGGTTCTTTTTCTTATGTTATCTCTCCCTACCTGTCAAAAAAAAATTGTTGCTGGGCTTAGACCATGCATGGGATTTTCAGTCTAAATTAAAAACTTCCAGGAAAAAAAAAAAAGATCCAAAAAAAAAAAAAAAAAAAAAAAAAAAAAGAGATGGTTACCAAAAAAAAGTCCCGCAGACCCTCCCAAGCAAACACCGGAGCGTGTAACTGTATATAGCACCGCACACAACAGTTGGGCACACAGGAATGTAGCCAGAGGTAAAAAAGAAATGCCGTGGCCGTGTCTAAAGGAAAACCTTCCGCTGTTGCATACCGATGGATATAGATACACGTGTACGGGCTATAAATCTCTTACCCTGTAATCACGGCGTGATGGAAACTGTGTGGGGTGGAAGAAGTCCTCCTCTTCCTGCGCTCTGCAAGGTAAATCCTGTGTCCCTGTAAAAGCCGTGCTGTCGTTCAGGTTACCTTTTCTCCTTCAAAAAAAATCGGTTCCGGTATGGTCATACCACCCATCAAACACTTTTTGGGGTGAAAATGTGATTTTGTGTTTGAAATAACCCCTCAGCTATGAAGCTGTATGAAGAACAGCGACGGCCGAGACCACGTAATTCCTCTTCTGAGTCTGATACCCGCAGAGGGGATTATTATGTGGCGCTCTGGCTGCCTACTTACTCCCTTTGCTGTAAATCCCAGGTTTTTAACGGTTATTTTAGTCTTGTTTCAAGGCTTAAAAGTAGAGGTGAAGGCTGTATGAGGTCAGCTTCCTGCTGGAAAATTCACGCTGTCACAGCTCCAGGCTGGGCTGGTCTCCATTCGCACCGTTTGTCTTGCAGTACCCGCCTGGAGATGGCGAAGTGGATGGAAGACCTAAACGTGGCGATTGAAATGGCCAAGAAGTCTACTGAGAAATCGGACACGCTTCTGGAAAACTCAGTATGCAATCGCTCCAACAGTAAGTGGGGTTTCCTGCCTTCTTCAAAAGCATCCGTTGTCGCATCCTTTTCATTATTCCTGTTGTGAATTTGATGACATAAGTGGAGTATTTTTAAAATTCCTATGCTAATGGAGAGTTAAATGTGCTTTTGGTTTGTTTTAATCAAAAGAAATACGCTTGTCTTCCTAGACTGATGTTCCCGGTAGCTTTAAATGCAGCAGAGATGCTCCAGTTGCAGAATTGTTAATTTTATGAGGTGTTACACATCTCTTACCTAGATTTTTCTCAATTTAACCATGTAGCGTATCTTCCTGTCCAGGAATTTGGTGTCTTTGTCGATCAGCAAGTTCTTTTATAGCCCGGCATTCTCGTGCCTGCCTCTGGGGGTGTTATGGATGGGCTGAAACACGTAGTATCCCCTTCCTGGAGCACTTCTTCCTGTTCCTCGCTAAGAATTGGCTGAAGATGAAGTGCGGGGATTTTGGTCGGTTTGTTTTACGCAGCATTGAGTCAGGCGCCCCAAGCAGAGCTGAGTAATGAAAGCCAAAGTGATCTGCTCCGAGTGGCCTTTAGGAGCTGTGTAACCACTTCAAGTTGACGTATTTTAAACCTGGACCGTTGCAAGAGAAAAGTTTTTTTTTTTTCTCAGGAATCCCTGCTTCTCTTGCTCTTTGTATTGCACGCTTTTCTTAAACCGCTGCCGACTTCTCCTTCCCCAGGATCCTCTGATGAGGTCTCTCTAGAACAGGAGTCTGAAGATGACATACACTCTTCTCGTAGCTCCTTGGACAGGCAGAGCCACCACCGTGCCAACACAACCATGCACGTGTGCTGGTACCGCAACACGAGCGTCTCCATGACTGACCACAGTGTGGCCGTCGAGGTACCCGCGGGGCGCACTCTCACGTCTCACTCTGTCCCTCCCGGCTCGCTCCGCCGCCGCTCGTCCTCCGCTCCATCTCCCATTTCGCCTTCGCAGCGTCTCCGCGTCCCTGGGAGAGCACGGGCCGTTAAAAGGCTGCCGCATGCTTGTCCCCCTGTGCATGTCTGTGTGTCCGCGTACACACGCCCCGCTCCCCTTGCAGCAGGGCTTTGCTTCGGCAAAGGCACCCACGGAGAGAAATGTGAAAGCAAACCCAGGGTTCCCTAGGCCTGACTCCTTCCTTTGGGTTCCATCAGCCTTGCTGGAGGATAAGCCGCCTCTCCGTCATGTTTTCCTTCAGAGAGTGACTCTGCTGTACTGAGGTCTGGGTAGCTGCTCTTCCGCACCTGAAATTAAGAGGGTTTTAAATTCGGTGGGAATACGACTTCTGCGCCCTTCCCTGCGGGCAGGGGTGAGCAGCGAGCATTAGGAGGTGCCGTTTCACGGCCGTGTCCTGTTACGCTGAGCGGAGATTTGTCACCTGCCCGCTGAGCTGCTGTGACCTTGGGTCTCACCACTCGGCACTGGTGGCACGTTTTGGGAGCGAATCCTGCAGATTCAGGGGCCGAGGTCTGTTCAGCGCTCCTCACGCAGAGCGCTGCTTGCCCCGGCACCGGGGTTTCACTTTCGGCGGCAGTTTGCCAAGATCAGTTGGGTTAAGGACCCTTTCCTGGAGGCTGCCGCGCTTGGAAGACTTCCGGAAGAGGGAAGGACCCTAAATAGCACAAAGAGAAAGAGGAGGTCGCTAAATAGACAGACAGCAATGGGGCAGGGTGCTGCATCCGCGTCTTCGGACCCTCCTCCCTTCCCCGCCCTGCCGTTGAGGCACTTTTTGTTTAACGGGAGCAGTTAAAAGCTGGGCACTGGAGCGCCTGGCTTGTTGGGATGTAGGGAGCGTATCAAGCGGCTCAGGAAAGGAAATCCTGTAGACGGTGCCTTGGCTTAGGGTCCAGGTGGGCACTTTAGCTGGCACAGTGAAAGGCTCCATCGCGCCGTTCCGTACCTGGACACTGAGACCTCCCTGGCACAGGCTCTGGGATTAAATGTGTGAGTTCTTGCAGCTCCCTCTTGCTTTGATCTGTTCCATGTTCTAATACCATCATTTTTTTTTTCACAATCCATTTTCCTTTTAACAGACGCCTTCCTTGCATCACTTCTCTTATCCTAACGTTCTGGTTTTCTCTTTCTCTCCCCCTTTTCTCTGCTCAGTTTTCTGCTCTCTTGCTGTTTCTCCAGAGCTTCCTCCTCGCTATTTGCTGGGCCAGGCCCAACGGCCCAACACAATCACCCATGTTTGTTGGTACCGGAACCAGAGCCTATCCCTGTCTGATTACCTGTGCATGATCCAGGTAAAAACGCCTCTCGAGTTCTGCGCTGGTGGGGAGGAGCCATGGGATGCCAAGGAAAACGTACTGCTGCTCGCTTCGTGATTGCTCCGTGAGCCCACGCGCGCTGGCGTGAGGATGCCCCAGCCCGCGGCAGGGTTGTCACTTTGCCTTGCCGATGCAGGATCTCCTCCTGTCTGTGCTTCCCCAGCTGGTTCTCTGTGTCATTCTGCTGCGTATCCCGTCTCTTCCTCGAATTACAAAATCCATTTGCTGTCGTTCCGTGCCGTAGGTTTCCTTACCCCGCTGCACGAGCGCTCGCTGCCTCCAAGGTGGCAAACGTTCAACTTCCCAGCTTGCCACGCCGCGCTTGGCTTCGCGTAGCTGCCGCACGGAGCTTGTCCGCAACTCTGGCACCCTCCGTTCCCTCTTCTGCTTTATTTCCCTTCTCACGCGGCGTGTTCTACGTGGGTTTTTTCTGCACGTAAAAACGGGTGGCTGAAGGGATGGACGCCCTCGTGGCTGTCGCCGCTGCGACGGAGAGCGGCCGCTGGAGGGACGAGCCAGCGCAGCAGCCTCCTGCGCGCTGCCTGACCCGAGATACGGCGAGCGCTTAAACGTAGAGGGGAGCTTGCTGTTAGTGGAGAGAAATCAAGTCGTGAGATAGCTGTGAACTGCAGGTAGAGAGTCACTCGGTCACCAGGTGAAATACCTGCGAGGCCTTTTACAACAGGGAGCAAGCGCAGGAGGGGTTGTAGCAGGCAGCCTCGCGCATTTTACCTGCAGCAGCTCTTTGCCTGGAGGACAGCGGCCTGCGGTTTCACCGTAGGTTTGTTTTTTTTTTTTCCCGTTCTACGCTAGAACCAGCTCTCTGGATACTTGCTGAGGAAGTTCAAGAACAGCAACGGCTGGCAGAAACTGTGGGTCGTCTTCACCAACTTCTGCTTGTTCTTCTACAAAACGCACCAGGTGAGCAAACGTAGCTGAGGGGACCGCGTCTGGGGCCGTCGAGGTCCTCGGCTTTCTGCTTCGGTGCCGCGCTCTGCTGGTTGAAGGAGAGTGAGACAGTTTGTGACAGCCGTCCTCTGCGAGGCCGCGAGCCCTTCTCGCAGAATTTATTCGGGATTTCCATCTCCAACGGTACCGATCTTCTGTGGGGGGAGGGGAAACGTCTCCTCGTGCAGTGAC
Source organism: Aramus guarauna (assembly GCA_013400195.1). Lineage (NCBI taxonomy): Eukaryota > Metazoa > Chordata > Aves > Gruiformes > Aramidae > Aramus > Aramus guarauna. The sequence continues at coordinate 90,258 of VXBL01002076.1, read as the reverse complement.
TAACGGAGGCGAGGGAATCGGCGGCCTCGGCACGGTCTCTCTCCGTTTCTCTCCCTGCTGGACTTCAGCACAGTTAAACGGGGATTTTTCTGCCCGCGGGGCGGTCAGCACCCGCTTGGTAACGAACGCTGCTGCAGTGCGACCTGTGCCCTTTGGGCTTACTGTCCCAATAAACTGTGTTGAGTTTATCCGGGCTTCTTGCCTGGAGGGCACGTTCCTTTTGGGAGGGATATTTTAACTTTTGGGTCAGATCTGTGCTGGGAGTCGCAGAGAGAGCAGGGGACGGGCAGGGGAATAGAAGCAAATAACTCTCTACAACCGGTGAAAGGAGTTGGGGGGAGGTTTCGTTATCAGCTCTCGGACGCCTCACAAAAGATAAAAGCTGCTGCTCCTCCCGTTCTCTCCTAAACAAAACCACAAGGACTTGACCTGTAGAGTGCAAAAGGGCGCGCGGGTGTTGGGATGGAGGGTGTGCGCTGAGGGCTGGGCTGTCGGGCTGTTCCAGGACGATTATCCCTTGGCCAGTCTCCCGCTGCTTGGCTACGCGGTCAGCTCCCCCGTAGAGGCAGACGGCATTCAGAAGGATTATGTCTTCAAGCTGCAGTTCAAGTCCCACGTGTATTTCTTCAGGGCCGAGAGCAAATACACCTTTGAGAGGTAAGTTTTTCTTTCCTCTGTCTGTCTTGGTATATAAGAGAGCAGAGTTGTGCTCTTTAATCCACTGGTCTCGTGTGGACGTTTCAAGGAAAAAAAAGGTTGAGTGTCGACGTTTGACTTTCTTTTTTTTCCACTGTTGCTTTGCTTTCTTCCATCTGAGCAAGTCTACTACATAATTTAGTGTAAGAAAAGCAATCCGTTGACTCAGGAAAATTTGTGTCAGCCTGTCCTCCTTGGTAAACGCTTCCCGTACACTTGCAGGAGAATACGGTGTGGGCTCGCAAGAGCTTGCTGGAGCTCAAAGCTCTGTGGAGCTGTTACTTGGACAGGCAGTCCTGTATTTACCACGTCTCAAGCTAGTCGTTTGAAGAATCAGTTTCCTAAGAGAACTGTAAAAGGAAAGTAGAAAACGGCTAGTTGGTGAGGTTTGGTGAAAGGGGCAAAGCTCATAACCGAAGGAGGAGATTGCGCGTCTCTGAGCGAGCGGCTGAGCGCTCCTCGCCTCCTTTCTTTCCCAGGTGGATGGAGGTGATCAAAAGAGCCACCAGCTCTCCGGCCAGGTCGAGCCTGCTGCTTCCGAAGGATGAGAAGGACAGTCACACAGACTGAAGCGGGGCAGAGCTGGATCTCTGCTGTAAACATCAACAACAGAGGCAGGTGGAAACAGAGGTCTCTGGAGTTGATAGAGCAAAGACCCAGGAGGCTCGTTTCCTCCCGGTGTGGAACGTGGGAGCGAGGGAGTTGCGGACGGGGAATCACATCCCTTCCCAGTGGTGTGGAAGAGGGTCGAGTCTGTTCCAGTTGGACCTACTTAGAGAGAACCTAGGAACCGCAGAGCTCCGCTGTGCGCACGTTGCGGAAGGTTTGTTGTTCCGGTCGTACCTGTACAGTAACGCCCTTGCCTGCCCTGAGGGCAAACGCCACCTTGTTTTTACACTTTGACTGGACGGTCGGCGCGTACGGGAGCAAAACAGCGGCTGGCAGCGGCGCGATCGGCTCCGGCTGCTGGTGCCAGGGCCTGCTGGCTCCCAGGAGTTCCCCCTGCCGATGCTCGGCCTGGCTGGCTACACAACCGCCGCTGTTAACGTCAACCCGCCGGCGCAGTCGGACTAACGGGGGATCCGCGGATGTGTTGGCTTTAAACGCGGTTCATTTTGAACAGAAACCGCAGCTCTCCTAGAACAGTTCTGCTCTTTGGAAACCGCCGCGGCGACAGTCTTCCAGGGGGACTTTTCCAGACTGAACCTCTGCAGAGCTGTTGAGGTTTCGGTGTATTGTGGGTCGGTACGGGTCGGGTGCACGGCTTTTCCTCCGAACTCTGCTACGGCGCATGCTGAGAGGGTCAGTCGCTATTCTCTTCTCACAGCTCCAGAGTTTCTTTATCCTGTAGTAGGCATCACCTAAGGCACGGGATGGCAAACGCTCTCCGCCAGACTCGGGGTGATGTTTCCAAGGCTTTTAAGCAATATAGGAGGACGAGCTTCTCTGAAAGTCACGGCTGCTTGTGCTTGTGTCACGCAAAGACTTCTGAAAATCCCTATTCTTACCTTTAAATTTGGGGTGGGATCCATCTTCCGTTTCTCATGAAGGTGTAAAAGTCACTGGATTCCAGATGGAGCATTAGTATCTGTGGACTATTAAATCTCTGTATTAAATCTGAAGCGTTTGCGGTTTGTTCTGTTTTTGTAAAGCTGTCGCCTTCGGTTGCCTCCACGGAAGGACTGAAATAAGCTAAAAGTGCCACAAAATGCCCTTGGACGTGGCTTTGATGGGCTCTGGGGACTCTGCTTTTATATTAGATAGAAAAGTATTTGCGTACTAGAAGGAGGAACACTGAAGTGGTGTAGTGAAAGACAAAGGAAAGTGCTGCGTGGTGAGAGGACGGAGGATCCCTGTGACCGCGGGAAGCGCAGAGGCCAGCGTGTGCGTTTGCCGAGGCTGTTTCTGGTCGTGGTGTAAAACACGTGCGGGATGAGGACTGCAGGGAGGGGGTCCAGAGGGGTTTTCCCAACACTTGGCCTTGGCATCCTAGAGACGACGAGCGACTGCAGATCCAGCCTCCACTACCACTGTCACAATGACCGTTGTCCCATGTAAGTTAAATGTACTTTATTTATTAGTGTCTTCTCTTTTTTTTTTTTAATTAACTGTTGTAGGTGTATAGATGTGGATTGACTAGATACGTTATAACGCAGCCGAATATGACTGTTGAAAGTAAAATAGCGTCTTGGTATAAAACTCTCTCAGCCTCTTATTCCTGAGCCCACCATCCCGTGCCGTGGGAAGATGGACGGCATCCGTGCAGAAGCATCGCTGTGCCTTGTGCGCCCGAGAGCTTTCACGCTGTTGATTCACGGGTCGTCGCATTCAGTGGTTTTCCTGGGCGATACTGGCTGCTCCTTTGTCCCGGACGCTCACAGGAATGCTTTCCTCTTTCGGGAGAGCTCTCCCACGCAGTTGCTGCCCCGTGCTGGTCTCCTGCGGGGAAGCTCGGCCGGAGCAAGCTGCGGAGAGGAGCAGCGGGGTCTCTGCCAGCAGCTGGGGGTTCGGCACCTAACGCCAACCTTTAACTGCACTCCCTTCCTGCGGCAGGGCTTTCCAGCGCCAGGATTTGAAATGCTTTTTTAGAGCGTCCAGGTCAGTAGTTTCCCAGGACTGTGGTTCTCGGCTCACCCAGCATCAGCTCTGCTCCAGCCGCAGCAGAGAGTGAACGCCGAGTCAGAATGGTGCGGAGGAGGATGCGGAGCCGCTTTCGCCGAGCCCGTGAGTCTCTACGAGCTGTCGAAGGGCAGCGCCAGTTGCCGGAGACCCCACGGAAGAGCAGGAGAAACCTGTGTGTCTGCGAGTGCGCAGTGTTCTGTTCCCTGCCTGGGGTGAAATAGCCTGCGGTTTAATTAGGTTTTGTTGTTGGGGTTTTTTTAAACTCGCTGGCAGAGACAGCTAACGCGACATCAGCTAGACTTTGTCTAAATTACCCCCGTAAATGAGCTGTCGATCTCCCTCGCACCACGCGTAAGCTCAGACTGACGTGTATCGGGTGTCGCAGGAGCCGGGAGGATCTTCCTTAACAAGAGCACGAGGAGAGACCAGACTCCAGTCGGGCCTTAATCAGGTTCTTGCTAGCAGGGCGAACATGAAGGGAGATGAGCCCGTGCTCTTGGGACCTCCTGGCTTAAAACCGGCCGCCGTTTCTGGTAAACACAACCAGTTTTCCCTGCTTCCTGCCGGGCGGGCTGGCTGTCCAGCACTCGGTTCTCCATTGCTTAAGAAACCAGGACAAGGCGGTTTTTGCAGTAGTTCCTACCATGTATTTAACGTAACGTTACTGGAGCGGTTCTGGTTTAGCAGTGCTGCGCTAAAAGGTCCCTGAACGGCTGCACCGTCACCGTCCTGTCACCAGTTTGCTGTGAGTGAAGCACGTGGCGTCTAACAGAACTCCCCACGGGCACAGACGTACGTTTGTCGGGCTCTGTTTGGCTCCAAGAAGAAAAGAGCTGAGGCAGGACCTTCACCTTCGCGTCTCTGCTTAGGGAGGGACAGTTGTACACAAGGGTTTAAACGTGCCGGAAGTGGCGTCTCCCAGGTGGTCACGCTGTAACTGGGATCGCAGCCGGAGCGTGGCTGGGTTGGCAGGGACCTCAGGGGAGGTACCCGTACCTGTCCGGCCTGATCCAGGGCTGCGGCTGGACTCCGTTATCTCCAAGGATGGAGACGCCACAATCTCTCTGGCCAACCTCCTCCCCTGCCCAGACACCCCAACCACCCAAGGAGGCAGCGATACCCCAGTGTCAGCTTTTACAGCCCAACCCGAGGCTAAAATAAAACAGACTCCAGCAAAAACCACACCCAAGTGTTGTCCAGAGCGCAGCTCCACTTCTGCCAACAGCGTGTGCGCGGCCCTTGACGCCAGCGCGTGTCAGCAGAAAGGACCAACGAGTATTCCATACCGCACAAAATGGTTTTAGAGGGGTTGGCTCACGGGTTGCTGGTCGCTCTACTCATGGCAGGAAGATGCAGAGGAAGGCAAAGAAAAGGCAGCAAATACTTTTCCCCTAATAATACAAAGTTACACCAGCCGCGTTTGTTTTGTTACTTTATTGAAAGTGGCAGATCCCTTTCAACGTTTTTGTTTTTTTTTTAAAAACTAAAACCTTTGTTGCTTTGAATACTGGACAGAGTTTGTGGGGATTGTTTCCTTTAAAAAGTTTACTCAGTACACTGCAGTGCATGTGAGTAATAATACAAGGTACCTTATCGACACGATTTGCTACCGTCACGAACAGCAACTTTAAAAGCAGCAGGAACCTTTCAGCCACCTTCAGGCCTCTGCCTTCCCCCAACTTTTTCCTGTCTACATGGGAACTCCTTCTCCTGAGGGTGGGGTGGGGGGAAAAAAAAGGGTTTGTTCTGCTCCTCCTAAACGCAGGCTCTGAGATGGCTCTCGGCCACCGCTCTGCAGCAGCTCTCCAGCAGGATCAACCAGCAGCACCTCTTCTCGCCTGGACAAGTTCATAGTGTTTGCTGAGCCTGTGTTTATCCATCAGAGAGGAAGAGCAAGGGATCGTCATAAGGTAACGTGACCGCCGGGAGGAGGGAATGTACGGGCCTTTGGAGCTACTTTTAGCCCAGCACAACAATCTGCAGGTCTGACTCAAAGTACCAAAAAATCAGCCTTGTTGCTAACAAAGTGGCCTATCTTTAAATTAAAAAAAAGAAAATTGCTGAACAGCCTCAGCTTTTGTTCTCAGTGGCTTTGGGGCGAGCCACATCATTCACCCACAAACACCCAGACAGAAAGAGCTGGATATCTGAGGTCTTGCTGACTTCATAGGAATATCTTTACAATTAGAGAACAGCTCTCTAAGCAACCGGCTGTCACAAGTTACTTCCCTATGTCTGTTTTTCTAGACCTTGAAAGTACAGGTTTAAGATCTGTGCATTTACCGGAATTAAAGATTTGCTTTATAAACTAGTAGGATACAGAAAGCAAAGTTAGTTGGGGATGGCTCCACTGGAATATCTTAAGCAGCCAGTGTGGCAGCAGCCACTTTAATTTACCACCACCACAGCTTGTCAATTGGAGCAGAGCCCTGGCTTCAGCGAGTTTAGATCCCGGGGTTGAAAGAAGAGCCAGAAAGGGAAAGCTGAGAAGAAGGGGATGGGGCCCAGAGCGGCTCCTGTGAGCCCCCAGCCACAGCGCAGGGATCCCATCCAGCGCTGCTAGCCGCCATCCAGCGCTGCTAGCCGCCATCCAGGTCCTGCCTCTCTGCAGAAGACGCAGTTCTCGCCTCAAGAACCGCCACCCGGCGATGTCTTTTGAACTGAAGGCCTGACAGCACCTTTGGCTACTGCATCCCCCCCCTCCCCGGCCCTCTTTTTTAATCCTCCTGCAACATTTGGGCATGCACAGCAGGTGTCTGCTCAGAGACTAGGACTGCCAAACCCGCGCATCTAGTTGCTTCAGCTGCAGCAAGGACAGGAACTCCGCCAGCTCCCAAAGCGAATGTAACCACGCTCCCGTCCAGCGCCTGGAGCCCCACGGCAGTCCTGCTGTTGCCTGCACTAGATGAACCGAGGCCTAATCCGAAACGATGTCCCAGAGCCACAAAAAGTACAAGTCAGCAAACCCATCCTCCTGTGAAACGACAAGCTGGGAAATAGCAGCAGCAGCCGCTATACTGGAAAGCGGTTCGTTACTAGTGTGTGAAGGAGTTGAAGCAATCCTCCAGAACAATCAGAGAGCTGCTCTAACTTTCCCCGAGGCTGTAATGCCCGGAGAGCTTCCAAACATACCTGCACTCACACGGGACTGCTCGCAAACACTGCTTTAGGCAGGGCAGGAGGCTAAACCCATCACACTCGCCTTTGAAACGTATCTCAGCGGAAGACAGTCTCTCTTTTCCAGCAGCCAGGCATTTACCGATAACAAGCTGTGAATCAAACCAAGCCAAAATGGACACATCCATAGGGAAACAATTAAAAACTGCATTGATTACATTGTAAAAACAATTAGACCGCCCACGTCGGGTTCCGCAAAAGGTCTAAATTGTACTTGCATTGCAAAGCCCACCCTGGGTTATCATGGAAACACGTGTAGTATGAAGGCTCTGAAATGTCCCGGAGTCCGTAACACAACGTTACATCCAACAGCAGATGGTGGTCTGGATTAGAGATGTAGTTCTTATGAAGCTGGAAAAAAAAAATCCTTCCCCCCTCAAAACAGCAGCAGGGCAGGCGGGTGTCAGCGGGCAGAGGTCAGGTGGTTCCGACTGTGTGAAAACCTGCGAGGAAGGAGAACGGGGAACCGGTCAGTACTGCCCTCCTCAGCCCTCGCCTGGGAGACAGCCCGCACGCACCGCGCCAGCCAGCGCGGCTGCGGATGAAGAGGGAGGGCCGGATGCGTTTGGCCCCGCGCCCAGCGCTCGTTTTTCTAGATCGTAGAGCCTCGAAACAAAAAACCAGCAATTTAACAAAAAGCCAAAGTGGCACTTTTTTTCAGGCTTTTAAGATTCAATTTTAGGCTAATAATAGAAAATTTTGAGCACGAGTGTTTTACACTAAGAAACCGAGCAGGGTCTCAGGTTTTGCAACCCTCCAAACCAAGCCGCGTCCCGCGCTTAGGCACCGTCCTAAGCCAGCTCTAGGCCGAGCACAGGGACCGACCCTGACCCAGCTGCCCTGCAGAGGCACCCAAGGCGGTCGGCCAGGGGCTTTGCAGGCGTCACCTGGGCACTGCCCTGACCATCGTGGGTCAGCCGGAAGAGGGGAGAGTGTTCTCTTTCTGGCTGTCAGCGATTAGGAGATGAGGGATGTAACCAGACCCAGTTTCGCTTGAATGACTTAGTAACAGAAGGTCTCAAGGAGGGCCAGTAGCGTCAGTCCTTAATATCTAAAGCTCTTCTTTGCGTGACAGCACCCGGTGGATGCTTGAGGCGCAACCAACACCAGCTTAAACCCATCCGAAATAAATGCTTAGAAAAGCCAGGTTCAAGGGTGTAAAGACTGCAAAGCTTGGGCTGTATTTACAGTAGCAGCCAGAGCCCAGAGTGGCTCTTTCGGTCACACGTATAACAAAATACTTCACGTCCAGCTTTCTCACCAGTGAGAGGCCAAATGTTTAGTTTCTTGGCTGGTGAGGAAAGGGCGCGATTTAGGACAGCCTGCTGTGAAAGGGAGAAAAATCCCAAATAAAGCCTGATACACCTCTGATCAGGGTCTGACGTTGTTGCCTGCACTACACAGACGTGACTGAACTCGGTGGCAGTAGCAGAGGCGAGTTTGACACAGCACCTGCTGAGCAGCGAGGAACTTAATTCTACCAGACTCTCCTCCTTCGCTGGTTTAATACGTATTTGCTTTGGGGGAAAATCCAGTTGCCTGCTACCTGAAGCTGGAGAAGCAGAGTGACTGGCTGCAGGTGGTGCCATAAAGCACGTTCCTTGCGGTGAAGCAGATGATACTCACTATTCCAGAAGAAATCCCGATGACATTTTGTGTAGTCCTCGCTACCAGGGTAATGGGCCCAGCAGGATGGTTTTTACATAGATAAATATATATATCTATGCAAGAGGAAGGCGAATAGCAGCATCTTTCTGTGCTCTGCAACATTCACCTACGCTACAGCCACCTGTTCAGTGTGAGAAAGGACTTCTGAGGCAGGAAGAGCCACTGCCATTAGATGAAACGCAGTTAAAAGAAGTGACTTAGGGACCATTAGTCACTTTTCGGGTGCCAACCTTTACCACAGCTGCGGAGCAGGACACTGGTTCAGTTCTCTGCCAGCCCCACCCAGCTCCCGCGGACACTCACCTTTGGACCCGCTCCACCATGTGTGCTATCAGTTTGTCGGAGATGCCTGGGCAGGACTCCTCAGCCAAGCTGAAGGCGTTCTCCAGCTCCTCCATAGCTCCCACATTACCTCCCGTCTGCTTGTGCTTATCTTTAAGCTGCGACCCAGAAACCGTGCGTTAGTTCCTTATCTCATGGCAGAAAAGCACCGGTCAAGCAGTGCAGTACACACATTGCGTCCCGTTCCCTTTTAGTGTGACTCCACAAGGGCGCAGGAGGACACCCACAATCATAAAAAAGATAAAAAAGGTTCTTTTTGTAGGTCAGGAAGATGGAAGCCCGATGTCTGGAGTTCAGACTTTCCTCCAGGTACTAACAGCAACTAAAGTCCTTCACAAACGGGCCCTGATGTACTCTTAAACAAAGTAAATGATATTAGAAATGGATTAACAGCCCTGAGAACCTCTAATTAGTAACAGAACAAAGAACTCCGGCTGTGTCTGAACCAGCGCAGTCACCTTCGCTGCTAACGACAGCGTAGCACCAGACGCGCACAAGGGGTTGCAGACAGGTAGGGCAGACAATATTTTAACACCGGGAGTTAGTCACCGCCACTTTTAATAACCACAAAAAGGCCTGAGTTGCTTTTAGTGACTGGGAGGCCGAGGGACACTGCTGCCAGGCTAGGCCTCCCCCCTCCTCCCCAAGCCAGAGCTTTCCCGGGGGCAGGGGAACGAAGCCCACGCACCGAGGCCCCCAGGTGCAGCGTCTGACCTAGCCGAAAAGCCTCAGTTTGCATCTATCCTTGTCAGCGTGCTCCAACTAGACCTCACCAGCCACCAGTCTACTTGGCACGGGGTTCCGGTTGTTAACGTGAAATAACCAAGCCTCTGTCATCGAGGAACTCCCGACAGGTCACTGATGCGGAGCCTGCAGGAGCCTGTCGTCGGAAACCCCACTCCCATCCTCTGCAGCACTTCCCCACCTCCTTCACCCAAGCGGCTCACGCGGCAGCCCCTTCCCTCCTGCGCGTCATTACAAAACGAGCTGAACAAAAATCAAACCCGTCTGTTGAACAAGCAACGTCTGCCAGCTAACCGCTGTCCAGTTCAATTAAACTCCGTTAGGCTACACTGATTAAAAGGGCTTTACATAAGCCTCACAGTTCTTTGCCTGCAATTTTAGGATCAGCCTTCCCTGCTGTTGGAGCTCACCTTTTTTTGCCGCGGTCCAGAAAGCAGGACAATGTGACCGCTAATCCCCAGCTGGAGCCGTCCCCGTGCTCCAAGTCCCCCGCCGGAAACAAACGGTTGCGAGCCAGAAAGAGCTGCAGCCTCTTCCGTGGGGAAACTCCTCACCCCACGGAGCCTCAGCTCCGGGAGCCGCTCGCACGCGCCTCTCCCCATTCAGAAGTGGCAGGGGGCAGGGAGGGCAACTCAGTTACCCATCAAGGACACAGGTTTCTTAGGCCAAAAATAGTTGCGATGCTAAAGCCAAGGATTTGCTTTGACGTCTCCCTGATCGGAGACTGCCTGCCTCGGAGCAAAACGAGACCCGGGGTCTGTCCTGCAAGTGAGCTGCCGCTTTATCATCGAGCCGCTGACCCTTAGCTTGGCCAGCGGCCTGCGGTGCGAGCGGTCTGTGTCACCCTGTGACTTCCCACTGCGCGAGAGCTTTCTAGAGTCTGGCAGGGGATGCAGAGCTGCACTGGGCAAAGCCTTACGGGCTGGCTTTCATTCACTGCTTGGCCCTCCAGGCCCAAATACCTCTCCCCTGCCCCAGAAAAGGCGGGCAGGCTTCCAGATTTGCAGTTCCCCACATCTCTGTTAATGACCCACCGTGGGTCATTTTCCATATTAACATCCAGTAATGCACATGCAGGGAAGGCATAGAAAAGATTACGAACAGCTTCTCGGTAAGAGTTCCAGTCACAAAGCCCAGCTTCAGCCCTTTTTTGGGAAGAGGGGATCAAAACCTGGCAGATCTACTACAACGGTGAGCAGGAAAAAGTCTGCTGTCGGTAGGAAACTAGAACTGAAAAGAAGCACCATGAGCAACCAGCAGTGAAGCAGATTTCCTACTTGGAGATTTGGAGAAAAGTTTTCTTCCAACCCCCTGCTACTGCACGCAGAAGTCCGGTTACTTCGGAGACTGCCCAGAACCTTCCCTGCACCTGGTTTCTCTGAGTGGGATCAGCAGAGCCGGCAGGGAATTCTAATCATAGGAAAGAAGGTTCAGCAACTCTGGAGTAACGGAGTCAAACGAGCAGAAGCGGAAGGTCTGAGAAACCACTTCCCGCCTGGAACTGGTGCAGCAAGGTTGGTAAGAAGCACGAAGATGCGCTCAGTGCTTTGGAGAACTCACAGCTCCCCGTGAGCACCGCACCCCCCAGAAGGCTCCTAGGCAGAAAGGACTGAGAACCTGATGTCAGTGATTACACGAACAAACTGCCCGCAGTAGAAACCGACATTATTGTTAGCCGGTTTTATCTCGTAGGTCTAGGTCTGCGAGACCCAGACTGTCTGCCTCATGCTCTGACCTCTGGAAGTCAAGCCCAGTGGAGCACAGAGGAGGCCAGTTAGCTAAACTTTTAATTTCCAAAGCGGTGCTGTCTCAAGAGTACCGCATACCTGCTTCTCAGAGGGACCTCTGCTTCCCGGCCTGCAGCAAAGCCTCTTTCGGCAGAGTGCTGCACCTGAGGTTAAGTCCAGAGACTCCCTGAAAAAGCACAGCTGGGCCACCCCAGAACAGCGTCAGGATCCAGACAAGAGCAAGTCATCAGGACCAGAGAAAGGGCCTCTGTGACCAGCCCCCCAGGAAAAGAACCCTGACACACAGTGTCTGTGTAAGCGATTCCTTCCGGAGCGGAACCTCCTTTCCCACACTCCTGCTGCAAACAGCAACTGAAGCCCTTAGCCAGAAACCCTCTTAGGACTTTCACCCTCCTTTCTACCCATAAAACATCACCCAGCTGGAAAGGCAGTTCAGCTCTCTGCTGATACAGACACTATCCCATAATTCATGGGAGCTTTTAATTCAACTTCATGTCCCCACCCGGAATGCAAGGCAGAGAAATGGGTGGGGGGTGTGTGTGGATTTTTCCAAACCCATTTTCTCCATCTACCTTCCACAGGCTGTATGGTCAGGGACTCCTTAAGCCTCGGTGTGCTAGCAAGAGCATGCAAGGTCAAGAAGATGGGCTAGTCAATGACAAAGCCAACTCCTGCTCTAATCCACCCACGTTCCCGTTCCGGCGACTGCTGCAGGCAGCACATACAGCACGAGGGCTGGGAACGTGCAGAGCGACAAGCGGGCTCCAATACCTGCCTGCCCGAGCAGGAGCTGCACTTCAGCCACGAGCCCGGGGACACCAGAGCCGCCGAGGCATTAGCAAGCCTAAGACGCAGGTAAGAAACAGGTACTCCTCCACCTTGTCCTCACCAGGAGACAACACAGTAACGCTGTGCTTTTAGGAACACAAGTGTATTGGAGAGCAATGCTCCAGGGACATAGTCACTTGCCTAAGGTACAGTATAGACCTCTGAACAGAGGCACAAATGCTTTACAGGCCCTTAACCCTGCTAGGTACCTCACCCCACCTCCCTTCTCCAAATCCTTCCCATTTACTTATCCATGTCAGGTATCTCTTCATCTCCAACCACAGACACCAAGGAAGTTCTACTCACCTCCCCAAAAACTGGGTGCACAAGCGTGGAGAGACACTGTGACCGCGGTTGCCTCTTGATGGGCTCAGTAGGCTAGAAAGCAACGCGAAAAGAGGTTACAAGCACGGGCAAGGGTTCCCAGGGCACACAAACGACTAAACCTTTGGTAAATTCCCAGCACCTCGATGGCAGCTCCCTCACCAGCTGTCAGGAACGCCACAGGTTGCAGTACAACGTGGAAGAGGCAACTCTGGGCATTGGAACCAGACTGAAGTCAGTTTTAGAGAGAACACGAGTGACTGGTAACTTCCCCAAGACCCTCAAAAGCTCGTGTTAGTTCAGTTCGCTTCTGAAAGGACAGACAGCAAACAGACCTTCTGGGAACCATGGAGAGCCATTCCTTTGTGCAGCTTGCTCAGGGAGTTGGGGCGAATAGTTGGTGGGAATGTCCAGATTGGACCCTGGTCTCCATCTTCTGTGTCTCCATCGCTGGAAATGAAAAGGGGAAGGTCACGACAAAACCTCGGCCCCACACACCGGGCGTTTTACCCCTGCATTACCATAGTCACGAGCTGTCCTCTACCTGTCTGTCGTACCACCACAGGGCTCCAGGCATTTCCCTATCCCAGAAAAAATCCTAAAGAGAAACAGCTTCAGTCTCTACAGCCCACGTACAGCACCGCAGAGATCTGAGCTAAGCACTGCAGCGTGTTTCCAAACCACTACAACCACCTTTCTGCTCTAGCCAGCTCGAAGACAGTTTCAAGTGCTCGTTACATTTAGGGGAGTTTCAAGACAACCCAAGCTCACAGTTTGAAGGGTCAGGCCTAGATGTTGCAAGCCAACCTCCCAAAGTCATTGGTCACTTGAGTCGCTGCCGCTACAGGTGAAGAGAAGCTCTGCGACACCAGCGCGGCAACAAAGTGCCGTTTCCTCACCCAGGGCTCGCAGCCTCATTACCCTCAGCAGCAGCAAAGCTCTCGACCCGTGAATACAGACACACACGCGGCTGTTGCCACAATTACTAGAGCTCTTGTATTTAACCGAATCTGCGTAAAATACAGGCAACAAGAGCCTTGTTTTACTAGTTACGCACAGGGTAGATGTTTCTTGTTAGTCCTGATTCCTCCACAGGTTAAGACCAGAACGGAGCGCGTTCTGGTAGCAGCCTCCTGCTCCCACAGACAGCTGCTCAGTCTCCCTGAGCTACCCTAAGATCTCCAGCCCAGGAGGGGAAAAGGACCTGAGCTGTTTGCACTTGGTTCCCCGGGACGTGCAGGGTACAGCGGGGGCAGCCCCCCGCGCAGAACAGGTACGTACATATCAGAATCGCCAGAACTGGAATCTTCTCCGTGGCCCTCTGACTTCCAGCGCTTGAACCGATCTATCAGCTCCATCAGGAATGAGGTTTTCTTGGTGTAGCGTGTGATGAACTTGTGCTTTAGCAACTCTTTAGCTGTCGGCCTCTGGAGCAAATAAGGAAAGCAGGCTACGTCTAACCATCTCCGTATGCTAAACATGCAAGTGCACTTTCAATTCTCGCCAGGCTCGCCCGTCCATTCTGCACGCTCAGTACTTTCTCTCCAGGAGCCTTGCACCAAAAGGTCTTCCTGCTAAATGAACCTTTGGCCTCAGCAACACGCTACCCAAATTCGCAAGTGGCCAGCAATACTCACAAATCGAGGATCCTTATTGAGGCAGGCTTCCACAAACTCCTTGAAGGGCTTGCTGTGGTGACCCTCCAGTGTCGGAGGGTTATTTTTGGGGATCAGGAAGAGAACCCTCATAGGATGCAAGTCAGAATTTGGAGGCTCTCCCTTTGCCAGTTCAATGGCTGTAATTCCAAGGGACCAGATGTCTGCCTGAAAGAAGAACAAGAACAGTGACAGCACAGAACAGCAAGGAGCAATTCTGCACCATGGAAGCATGCAACTTTAGCTCAGCTGAAGGGCTGCTCACATAAAATCAGATAGGGTGTTTCACACCTAACAAACTTCTCCAACAGACCGTGAACTGTAACAGGAAAGCGTCCTTCCTGCAACAAGCAGCACTTCCGATCCCTTTATTAATCCTAGCACGATCTCATATATAGTAGAACCAAGTAGCCATCCTCCTCCTGCTCCCAGCTCACCTTGAAGTCATAAGCAGACTGTTTGATGACCTCTGGTGCCATCCAGAATGGAGTCCCGACAAAGGTGTTTCTCTTGATTTGTGTGTCTGTCAACTGTCCAGCCACCCCAAAGTCAGCCAGTTTCACATCTCCTTGTTCCGAAAGCAGCACGTTGGCAGCTGTTTGCACAAAAAAAAGCATGAAGTCCACTGGTTTCTGAATCATCTCCAGCCCACACAGAACTAAATACTGAGAATGGACCTCCTGTGACATCCTCCTCAGCTCGGATTTCCAGCCCCAGACTCATTCCCATGCTCTGACCTCTGCGCTGGGTAACACGGAACAAGTTTGTACACTTGGCTGGATCAGAAGGGGAATATTTCTAGGGTGGTAGCATGGAGCAGATGTGAAGGGCCACACAATCAACTAGATGCGATTCCTGGCCACAGGAAAGAAGAGAGATACCTGAAATGGTCTCGATTTTTTTTCAGATCCTTCTAAAGAGCTCACAAGTCCTGGTCTCGTACTGCTTCCCCCTCACTCACCTTAAGACAGTGGCATTGCTCAGTTTTTGGGATGGGGTTTTTTTTTTGGTAGAACTTTTCATTCCAAGAGAGACCTACCTCCAGCATTTCCCCACTCTGCTGGGAGCCAACAGTCCCACACAGCCTGCAACGCTAGAAACACGTAGTCTCACGTACACAACGGAATCTTTTCTACATATCTCCCTGCATGAGGTTGCTCTGCTCTGCTTGTTCATATCCCCTCCTGCAGAGGGTCAGAGCAGTGAGCATCCAACACCGGCCACGTCCTCCCGCCCTCCCGCTGTCCTTTGATGCTCTGCGCTCGATGTGAGCCTGCTCTCTGGGCTCTCTCTACACTACATGTGGCCAATGACTACAAAAATCAGTAACGGGACAAGCTGACACAAGCTGCCCTGATTTTCAGGCTGTGAACCCTGCGTGAGGACAGCTCACCTTCACGATAACCAGCACACACACCCCTTGGGGTCCAGCGGTAAAGCAAATGTCCAGACAAAACTGAGAGTCAGCTAAAATCTGAGCGTGCCTTTCCTTGACTCCTTTGCTTTAGCTCCCCCCCTGTCCAAACTACAAATGCCAGAGAAGAGATGCAGATCCTTGCTGTTACTCTAAACCCCAAAGACATGTAAAACATGAATTGCAATAAAATGACAAAAATCAGAAACCAAATTTTTCATTATTCAGAAACAAGCAACCCAATAGGAAAAGCAGCGCTAAGAAACAGTGTTTGGAACCTCTCAGATTATTGCTGTGTAATACTTCTGAATCTTATGTTAGTAACATCCCTTAAAGAAAGGGAGCTGAGTTCTCCACTCCTACCTTTGATGTCCCTGTGGATCTTCCTCTCAGAGTGTAGATAATCCAAACCCTTTAGGATTTCTCTCAGGATAGTAGCTATGTAAGTCTCCTCCAGGGGTCCTGGCTTCAGCTGATAAAGGGCAGAAAGATGACTTAAAGGAGGGTGACTGATGCCTTGGTTTTTCCAGCCTCACAGTTTGTTACTTGGAAACCTTGGCCAAGCAGGTCATATTCAGCAGAAAGCACCAACTGCACGCCTGGTGCACATTCTGCAAGCAGAATGCTGGACTTTGCACCTAGCAACATTAATTGGAAAATCTTTGGGGGATTTTCTGTTAGTCTATTCAAGGCTTCCCAGACAAGGGTCTGGGATAAGCAGGATGCTCATCTCTCGCTTTGGCCTGGAAATACGCTGGTGAGCAGAACAGTTTAACAGTTTCTCTTGTTCAAGTCTCTCTGCTAGCATGTAAGAATGGAATTTCAGCCACTGCAACAGCCCGGAAACAACTTCTACCCTTTGGCTGTGGAGTATTGTATCAAAGCTCTTCTCCTTTCCATCAGTTCTCCTCTAAACAAGCTCTGCAATAATTGGGGTTCTGACACGAAGATGACTTCTGCTGATGACAGACCCCCACCACACCCTTCCTCCAAGTCAGTGCAGGCTCAGCAGTTTTCCTACATGACCCTAGTCCCTGCTCTGTGAAGGAAGGCGTTGTTCTCCTAAGGAGAACAGCAAAATCCTCTGACAGACTACAGCACAGCAGAACTTTGCCCAGGTGTTTATTCTGCATTTGTATTCCCTTAAAATCTGGGGTGACTTGTTAGATGTCATTTGTATCATCAAACACCTGGGAATGCTGATCACAGGCCAGGTCCCCGCTGAGCCTGATGCCATGCAAGCACTGAACAATCCCACGAACTCTTTATTAGGTGAAGTATGGATCTGCACTGCTCAAAAACAACTGGCTGCCGTCGCATTTCAGTTCACTGGCTCTTCCCATTGCAAAGCAGCAGAGCACGCTGGAGAACAGTGCTTTGACAGCTGAGCTCCGTGCAAACATTTCCTCTGTCCTGGGATATGCACAACCAGCGTGTCTGCCCTGCGCTGCCTACCCTTCGGGCACAGGGCTGTCAAAAAGATGGTGTGTGGCAAGTGAGTGTCCGGCTTACAGGCGTCTCACAAACCAAGGCTCCAGCCAATGTTTGCCGTGGTCCAGAGCTTACCACGTACTTACCAAATCCAGGGCTGAACCTCCTCCCAGGTACTCCATGATTATCCACAGCTTAGTGCCCTGCAAGCAAGTGCACAAATCAAGAGCAAAGACGGTAATAAAAGCAGGCAGAAGAGTGAAACACCCCAGAGGCAGCAAGACACATGAGTAGTGCTGTACACAATCCAAGAGGTGCTGCACACCGCAGCTCTCAGGCTGGCACAGCATTACAGCGGTGGACCTGCCCCCAGTACGTTTCTCTCGGTCTGCAGTTCTGCCTGAGCAAGCTTAGTGTCCCCACAGGCACCAGACCACACAGCCCACAGAGATAAGCATGTTCTCAGGCTGGAGCCATTTCACAGCGCTCCAACAGATCTAGCACATCTCCTTCTTGACAATGACAGGGAGCTTTGCAGGCTTTGATCTCATTAACAGGACTGCCAGCTTGAAGGGTACGGTCAGCCAGACACTCTCGTACTCCTCGGGGAAGAGATTTCCAGACTGAGGTTCGCAGGGTCCTGGTAGTAGATTAGCAGCAGATCCATGAACCTACAGTTTGGTGTTTCCAGTAAAAGGCTGAGAAAATGCATTATGGCCTTTGAAAAATATGTAAGGAATAATCAGGATCTGTTTGCTAAAGACCCAGCGTTACATACACCTCCTGGTCATCACTACTAGTAGCTTCCACTGGGGATTCCTAAACCTGTTCTCAACGGAAGCAGTATCAGCACTGCTCCAAAGACTCGGTTCCTGTTCTTTTCATCATTTCTGATGAAATGATGATCACAAGATCACAAAGTACAGTTTCAAACTCCTCTTCTTTCCAGAGGCTTAAAGGCCCCAGTGGTACTACCCTAAAAGTGGTATTTTGGAAAAATAATTCACAAACTTCCTTTCAAGAATGGTCAAACCAGAGAGAGGTCGGTCTCTGCAACGAATAGTTTTCTCTCCAGTGAAGTGCCCTGCTCTTGGGACCACACTGTACTGGACACCACATTTCCATCCGCTTTGCAAGCGTCTTAAAGCCCAGGCTCCGATTAAGACCCCATAAACGCAGCGAGCAGAGCCGCTGCTGTTCCTGCCGCCACACCACCACTCACGGATGGGCACCTTGCAGTGCTGCATGCCACCATCAGTGGCAGCACCCACAGAGAAGCCCACCCCATTCCCAAACTGCTGCCAAGAGAATTGCCATGGCATTGGTCCTACCTTCAAGTAGGATCCATAGTACCGGGTGATGTAGGGGCTATCACACTGGCTGAGCACCGTAATCTCCTGCTGAATGTCCTCAATTTCATCCTCAGCCTCCTCCAGATCAATGATCTTAATAGCAACCACCTCCTTGGTGCGGTTGTCGATCCCTTTATACACTTCACCAAAGGATCCTTTGCCGATCCGCTCCAGCTTGGTGAACAGCTCCTCAGGATCCACCCTGGAGTGCTAAACCAGAAAGCAGAGACGGGGAAAGTCCATTAAGTCCCACGGGAGCTTGCAGAGCACCACACGCACACACCCGTACAGCTCATCTCCCTATCTGTGCATCTACTGCATTAATTCACCTGAAACCCACAGAGCCAAAAGGTCTCCATATGCTGAGAAACTTCACACAGAACGCACCCAAGATGAAAAGCGAAGAAGCCTTTCACACGGGCTTTCTGCCCCTGCAGACCATAGTGGAGGAAGAAGCAGAGAGCAGCCCAGGAGGAGAACGTCAGTAAGTATCTCTCCAGAAAGCGTCAGCTCCTTTGGGACAGGACCGCTCAGTTGCAGGCACTAAATGGTGCCAAAGCAGCTCCATGAGCAAGGACTTGCTCACGCCTGCATGAAAAGACAGGCAAGGTGGACCAGAACCAGCCTTCTTTTGAAGATCCGAATGAGAAAATGGGCACAAGCAAGAAGGTTCACAAGGATGTTTCCCTACTCTGCCTTTCTGCGTTCAAAGGTTGGAACGATTTGAAAGCTTTGCACCCTTCCCTACTTGTTTGGAGGGTGAAATACTCCAGCAATATAAATACCAGTTCACATTAGCTGTCTTCTCTGCTGCTGCCTGATTTCCAGCCCAGCTCTCCTCAGGTGTTTGCAGAGGGAGCCTCACGTCTTTTGGAAGGTCAGCAGCGAGGAGGCCAGGCACCTGCCTACCCCAGAGGGGACAGGAGAGCCGAACGGACACTCCATCTGCAGACCTGCTTTTCTGGAACAGCCTCTCCTCTGGCTGGCACGCCCGGATGCGAAAGCAAACAGCATTTCCCGCGTTAGATAAGCACATCAACTGGGAAGCTACTAACACGATCGTTGGAGAAATACGGACTCTTTAACTGCAGCTTCAAAGTTAACTCCGTATTGAGATCAATACGGATGAGGAAGGGAAGAAATCAGAATCGTTTTCTGATGCTATTTCATTGTGTCCAGCTGCAGACCAGGTCAGGCTCTGCTTCATGCTACTAAAAGGCTCTTTGCGATTAGTTTTTCTGCCTTTTTTAAAGAGTAAGTCTAGGGGTTTGTTTTGGGGTTGGTGTTTTGTTGGTTTTTTTTAAATAAAAATCTGGAAAATATGCCTGGATCTACAGGAAGCAGCCAAGCTATTACGGTGAGGTTTCCACACCCAGAACTTCTCGGTCTCACCTCCAACACGTCACCCAGAGGGACCACTCCCTTGCATGGGCCTTGACCTGGCAGAGATTGTATCTGCGAACAGGGCAGCTGCATTTTCCATCTAACACCGGGTTCTAGCAGCAGGCCATCACTGAGCAGCCCTAGGTGCTGCTTAATGATTAAGCCAGCCAGTCATTACAGGTTGTTTGCCTTCTGTGCCCAGCACTATACGGAGCGAAGCCCAGAGCGAGCTTTACCATCAGCTCACTCAACAGGATTCCCACGTGCATTCCAGCCCAAGACACAGAAGGATAACCAAATATCCTTGTGAATCCATGGCAACACCCAAACAGGCTG
The DNA here is from genome assembly GCA_013400195.1 of Aramus guarauna. Lineage (NCBI taxonomy): Eukaryota > Metazoa > Chordata > Aves > Gruiformes > Aramidae > Aramus > Aramus guarauna. Next base: position 70,538 of record VXBL01002076.1, on the reverse strand, counting down.
TACTTTGAACAAAAGCACTGGAAAGAGACTGGAGAGGATATGCAGAGATGAAAGGAACTGGAAATACCTAACAGACACTGGAGAGAGGGAGGTGGGGGAAAGGCAGAGCATTCGAGCTTCAGAAATGCCAGGAGACAACACGAGAATGATGACTGCAGAGCAGGGAGAACAGCCTGGCTAGTCCAGGCTCACCGGAGGCCAGGAGCCGTTTCCACCTCTTGACCAACTTACAGGAAGGGGCAGCACGGTGGCCCAGACGTCACCCTGCACAGTCACCTACCACACCCCAAAAATGCCACTCACATCAGCCACTCCACACATCAGGGAGAAGGGAGAGAAAAAGGGTCATCTCCTAGAAGCACCTGGCTCAGCTGGGAAAGGAAACAACATCCACATGAATCCTGCAAGAAAACCTTCCTCCCCTCCCACTTAAGTACTCTTTCCATGAGAAAAGAAATGGCAAGGTGCACATCAAAGAATCAGGACTGATTCTTCAAGAACAGGACATCGAACATCAGAGCACCAGCTACTGCAGGCAGCTTTTGGGACAACCACCATTTTATGTATTGGGCTCTGTAATCACGGAGAGCTTCGTAAACAGGCTTCCATACTTCGATGTCGGCTTATCCTGTTTTCTGTGGAACCAAGCAGTTCATATAGGGGCGGTGAAGGAGACAAACCTTCCTGACAAGCACACGGAAACTTTGCCCAGGGACTCAGGAAAATGAAACAACTCTGTTGGGCAGAAGAGGCAGGCCGACCACATTAGGTTGGAACAGGAAACTTTGTTGGTAGGTATTGGATTTACCTTCCCAGCATCTGCCACTTCAAAACTGATCTGGAAATGCTTCAGAGCTCTCGGGTGACAGCACAAGAGTACGACTCTGTGGAGGGCCTGAGGCCGTGCATCCCTCGACAGAGTTGCCAACGTCACACAAGTCATACCCAGCAACGGCCAGAACCTAACGAGCAAGTATGGAGCCAGGCCTGATTCAAGCAGCCATGCCTGCGCAGTGGAACGCCTCCTGAACTACCATTGTGGACACCACGGAAGACGTTGCCAGGTGGCGTTTTTGTGGAAGCAATCCTGAATTCCCATGACAAAACTCAGGCAGATAAAACTATGCTAGTCTGCAGGACGTGCTCAGGAGCTCTCGTCCATTAAAAAAGTTCCCGTTCAAGCTGCCACATGGTAACTCACCGCTGACGAGCGGATGTTCGGAGCAATGGGCATGCACCCGATGCCTCAGCACTCACCAGACAGCAGAACAAACGCAGTTATGCCAGGAACGGAGAGCTATGCGAGTACACTGCTCCGTCAGAAGAGAAGCACGCTGCCACGCTCGGGGGGCTCAAGCGGGCCGCGCAACCCATCCTGGGTAGCCTGACTCTCCCCTAGCCCAATAAATTTGTGCCTGCAGAGCACTGCAATAAGGGGTGTAACGAGCAGGATCTGTCCTTTTCTAAATATGAATTGATCTCAGCGCCACTCTTGTTGTCAGAGAATCACCCTGGAGCTGCACAGCTACAAACACACCTGAAAAACTTCACTAGTAGAAAGTAACAGAATCCAGCTGAAACGCTTTACACCTTTGGGTTATTTGTGCTCATTTATGCAGAAGTTTATTAGCACCCATCAACTTTGCAGCTGCTCACCAGCTCGGGATCTTTCCATTTTCTTCCACGTTCACAGAACCCACCAGGGATGCAAAACGGAGCTCCCGGCCAGAGTCCGAAGAGCCAGCCGACCAGCTGCTGCTCCATGTTCTACTACAGCGTGTAAAGCCCTTAAGGGACGGTCACCTCATCGCACCATTTTGCTTGACTGAAAGTCAATTACAGAGCCGTTCTGGAGCAAGAATCCTCGCGCTGCTTCTCCCCACGGAGAGCAGTCAGACACGAGAGATGGCTCGGTCAGGCGTGAACAGACTTTGGGGGGAGAGCACACAAAGCACTATCGTGGTTCTACGTGCAGGAAGGGGAGGGAACAAGCGTGAGAGGGATGAGGCCAATCTACTAGTAATGTGCTCCACGTCTGCCCTCCAGGATCTAATCTCACAGCAGAGGAAAGAAGGATGCTCTGTCACGACAGGTGTGGGGGTGTTTGCCATCACAACTAATGCTTGAAAACAGAACGACTCGCTGCAGACATCGGGAATTAGGAATTGCAGCGTGTTACGAGACAAGCCCGGCAGTAACACCAGCTGCTTCATGGGGAAAGAATGGGTTTGGCAGCTCTGCCACCTCCAGCTGCAGAGACGTGATCTCCACAACCTTTGAGAGGAGTCTAGAGAAGAAGGATAAATAGCTCCCCTCATTTCAAAGCTACTACCTGGAAAGATAAGCTGCATATTGGGAACAGAAGCAAATACCCTTTGAACCAGCTCAAGGTCTTCTCTCTGGGCTGCGTCCGGCTGGATCTCACTCTCAGAAGAGTCATATTCAGCAATGTGAGCAAGAGTCGCACCTGCATCTGCCGCATAAAACACTGAGAGCTGCTTAAACCCTTTTGGAAGTGAGAGTTCCCTGGTCTGGGGCAGGTCAGGACCGGACTCACTGTTCTATATGGGAGGAGTCTGTAACAGAAAAAGATTGTCAAGGCCACAATACTTTAAGAGCCGAAGCTGAGTGGAGTTTGGCAGCCTCCAAGGGTTTATATAGAACTACAGCAGCATTTAGCGTTACTTCTGACTAGAGCACTTTCCAACCAGCCAAACAAACATCATTTTCCTCTGCCAAACGCAGTGGAAGGAGGAAGTTGGTTTTAATAAACCTCAGCTACTGACCTTCTTTCCTTCATTGCCTCCTCTCCTCCCCAACTTCCCATCCAGCATTTACCCACGTTGCACACTATGCGCTAACCTCTGGGCCACCAAGAGAGAGATCTGCAGCGGGCACTATGTTCTCTTTGGGGAAACCAGCTTTGTCTCTGGAAGCATTTGACAGCTTCCCTGTTTATATGAAATTTGTGCACAGCTCTTTGCAACTGCTAAACCCGAGACAGTTTTGAATTTCGGGAGTATAGACAAGAGAGAAGTTTGCGTTCAATGCTTTTAAACACAGGAATTTGTCTTAGACTCCCAACTTCTTCACAGATAGTATGCTTTTGCTTGAAGGGAGTGAAGCATTACTTAGCCAGAGAACTTGAACGGCTTCTTCAAGGTCACATAAGGAACAACAAAACTAGAAACAGAGCTCAGATCGGAGCTTTAAACACTGTAATGCAAATACATCATCTAGCAGACAGAGCTCCCAACAAAGACCGGAGGCCCGCTGTGCTGTATGTACATAGCAAAGGGCAGCCAAGAAGAGAGAGCGAGCCAGCTAGCTGGGGCAGGGAAATGGAGGCACAGAGGTAAAGCAGCTTGGGGAGCTGCCTAACGTAACCCTGCACATCAGCACCAGAACTGGGAATCAAAGTCAAGTCAAGCCTCCGACATCCCGATCCGAGGCTTAGTCTCTCAATTTTCACAGTACCTCCCACAGGCCAATTCCTACCGCCCTTCTCAGGTGCCCAGATTATGAGGTTCCATCAAGGATTCCCAAAGAGACCCGAGGAACAGACAACACAGACGGCTTTCCTATTCCAGGACCAGACAGACAGACGCTGAGAATGTCTTACATTTGCATAATACACTCAGAGATGAGACCACTGGAACTCTGATAAGCTTCATTAGTGAACGTTGGGCACAAAAAAGCTTCAGAGCAGCCTCCTCTGTAGCTGCAGAGCTCGGTTCTCAGCCCTAACCAGACAGTATCCTTCCCTCGTCCTTTCATTTCTCTCCCTCTACTGTGACTCACTTGGGCACTACATTTGCATTTAATTCCATACATACTTTGGGGAAACAGTTCATGCGAAAGACAGCGTGCAAACTAAGATGCACTGCAAATCAATTTTAAATCAGAAAAGGCTTGGAGAAAGCATCATCTCAAACCACTAAAGCTTTTAGTATTATAATTCTACACCTAGGAGCAGAACAGAAAAACGCCAAAAATTCTCGCAGAACATGGTTTAACAAGACCTGCATTCGGTATTGACATCTGCCAATAATCAAACACACCCCACAACCAAATTCAGAATAGGGAAGATTCAAGCCAATACTGTTAATGTGGTTTAGCTTTTAGTCCCAAGTCATGACATCGCCCTTCCACACTCCTCTTACGAAAATGTCATCACAACAACAGGATTTAGCCACATCCACTGAGGCTGTTATCTCTCTCAGCTACAGTTAAACAGTATCAAATATCACCACCTCTTACGCATTAAGGTTACAAGTACCGGTTTTCTCATGCTACTGTTATGAACCCTTCAGTAAGGTATGTCTGGCACAGCCTGCACACACGGCTCTTCTGTTCCCATTTCGAGACCTGCCCTCCCAAAAATACTCAGAGCGCCAACGATTCCTGTCTCCCTAAGAAGGGCAAAGTTAACCTCAGAGAAAGGCACCATACTGGATGAAGAATTCCATTTCTATACGGCGGACAACCTAACGCTGTCAGTCCAACGCCACGGTGGAATAAGACACAAATCAATCGGCTAACAGGAGCAAGCTAAGGTGCGTGCAAGAGAGATAAAGAGCAGCAAAAAGTGATTTTCTGGGGGTGTTATGTTTGCTCTTGATACAAGAGTATAAAACAAGTTTTTGATCACCACTTACCTGGCTGGCAAATTCTCTCAAGTGAGCCATGCCTACAGGATGGTCAGACATCCGCTTTTGCAAAATCAGGGAGGGTTGGGACGTCGCAGCACAGTGGGAAAGCGATGCTTTCTCATCCACTGGTCAACTGGGAGAAGGAAGAACACAACAGCTCTAACTGGAGGTTCTCAGAGCCTGGCGCATTCCCCAAAAGCGTTACCTTCATCTTTTTTCGCCTCGATTTCCAGTTCTCCTGGAACCTACCAGCCCATTCTGAGCGTGCCAGCCCCTCCTTGCAAACCCCATTTCCCAATTCTTTCCAGACGTGCCTTCCAGATGTATCGGGGAACGTCACGTTACTGATACACACCGACAAAGCCTCCGGCACCATTTTCCCCACCATCGCCCCAGCGTGCTCCGGTCGCCCCACAGCGTTACCCTCAGACACCCCTTTCCTCCGACAGCTCCCCAGGAATCCTCTCACTCAGGGTACCCCTCCGCTCCCATTCTCCCCAGTACACCCAGTTGCAAAGCTCAGCTCCCCAGCTCTTCCTCAGGGAACCCCAACCCTCCGCCATCCCTGGGCGCTTCCCCACCAGCGCTCCCCAGTTCTGCCCCCAGACCCAGCGCTCCTCAGCACCCCTCTCCACAGGGCCCCCCCGCCCCCAGCACGACCCCTCAGCCCTGCCCCGGCCCCTCAGGGCCCCCAAC
>VXBL01002076.1:30599-64051 GCA_013400195.1 Aramus guarauna | reverse complement strand
CACGATCCTGCTCTGGGTGATCCTGCTCTAGCAGGGGGTTGGACGAGGTGATCCCCAGAGGTCCTTCCAACCCCCACCAGTCTGGGATTCTGTATCTCAGCTGGATCCCTGGATTGCTTGAGGTTTTTTTTGAGTTGATACCTGCAGGACCAGTCTTCTAGCCCCACAAAATACAATCACCTTGTCTCATAAACACCCCTGTTCCAGTGCAACACCTTGCTTTAGGAGATCGGGGAACACCGGGAGGAATCAGAGCCTCTTCTGAAGGGGAAAAGGAAGGAGAGCTGAGTTTGGCTACAGCAGGGACCGAGGGATGAACACACGCAAATCACCCCGTGGCGTGGGAAGCCGTGGGTCCCTGTGTACGCCGCGTAGGAATCGTTTCACCCCCACAACTCAGCTCTCCACCTCATCTCATGGAAACTCATGAATTTAGCCATGTAGTTTCATTTTTGGCATCAGGCAAGAGGGCAGAAGTCTGACAAAACCCCAAAAAGTTTACATTAATGTACTAAGTCTGAATGTACACCAAAAAGCTGTCTCGCCAGCCTCCCCCGTAGCCCTCAGGGTGGTAAGCTGTTGGGATAATGGTATGGAGCTGCTAATGACTGCAGGGAGGGGCAGCAATTAACTTGTTTTGTCAGCTTAATTTATGGTAACTCTTTAATAAGGGTGATCAGCGTGGGGGATTAGCATTGCAGGCCCATCTGATAAGAAACTGCAAAACTTGGCTGGGTGTTTCAGAGCTGGCCCAGAAGCACAGGAGGCTGAGAGGGGGTTCAAATGTAGGCTGGTGCCCCCCGTGTTTGGGGCTCGTGGGCCGTCTGACTCAGAGCAACCGGGCCCAGAGCTGGGCAGGAGAGGTTGTGTGGGAACTGGGGTCTGGTCCCCACCTGGGAGAAACCACGTGCGGGTCAGTAGCGGATGATTGCTCTGTGGTAAGGAAGTTATTTTTGTGACTCTTCTCTGTGAGGAGAGGACTACTAATGTGCTCAAAAGAGTGCCAAGCCCCATCGCTAACCCTGGAGAGGCATCCCTGGCTTCTCCGTGGCCGTTGATGGTGTTTGTGTCCGTTGCACCTCCATTTGATTCCCAGAATATGTCAGCTAGACCAAAAGGAAAATAGAAGTGTCGTCTTATGCTCCTTGCCCCTGTTTTTCAGTCAGCACTGTATTCCTGGCAGTCGAGCTCTTTTTTCTTTTTTTTTCTTTTTTTTTTTTTCTTAAACATTATCAGTTGGGATTACGGAACGATCACACTACAAGTTGTGTATACAAACATAACTTCCTGCAGCACCCAGATGCTCCCTGCGCATTGCACCAAGGACTGGACCTCCATAGAAAGAAGCCCACTCCCTGCCTCCACGAGATCTATGCTTAAAAGAAGGAGCTAAGCAAGTGCCAAAGAGGAAATATTTCGGCTAGAGGAAAGCAGCAGGGAGTTAATGACGTGCTGGAGTGCCCAAGCCTACAAAACGTCTGTCACTTGGTATTCCGGGTTAAAGCTTTCGCCTGGCCTGAAGGACGGCTGTGGGAAAGGCAGCCTTGGGCAGGACTGCGTAAGCAGGCAGCTCCTCCTGGATCCGCCGGGATGCGGAGGATTGTCTTGATCCTGAAGCAGGTAAGCGGAGGATTGCCTTGATCCGAAGCAGGTAAGCGGGCATGGCTGCTGGAGCAGGCAGCTCTCGGAGCACAGCCCTTGCTGCCGGCCCCTTCCTATGTGCCAGTTCCGACACAGCTGATCGACCTTTTCCTTCCGTAAGTTCTTACCTATTGCTTCACAAAATTGTAGGAACTTCATGCTTTGGGAGTTCCTACTCTTTTTCCCATGCTGATTGAAATTGGTCAAAACCTATGAGCGGGAAAGAGTCACATACAGACGTGTGTAAATGCGTATTTGCTCTGTGTATGCTGTATGGTTGTCCAAGCCTGGATGCTGTGGGGAAAAACACTAAAACCCAAAGACATCTGTGTATCTTGTTGGGGTTTCTTCTCACAATAGAGAAGAAATAACTTTTAAAGTATTATTTTAAAGGGGATAAGCTGGTTTAGTTATTTTTTTTCCCTTTCTCCCTTTTCTAGTTCTTTCCGTTAAAGCAGAGGAATAAACATCCAGAATAAAGAAAAATTAGGTTAAAAGCTGGTGACAAAAAAAAAAAAAAGCAGTATTTAAACAAGTCTTCTGCTCAACAATGCCCTCAACCCTCAGACCCCACCTCCGTTCTGAAAAACGCTTAAAAATAAACTGTGCCGTCGTCCCCATTCCCGGGTCAAGTTTTGCCTGACTGCGAAGCCTGCTCCCTTCCTGCCCACAGAACAGGAGCTTTTGTCGGGAATGAGTGGCTCAGAACTGTTTAACATTCTCTCTCTAAAAAAGTAATTATTTCAGAAAACTTATGTTCTGCTGACAGTGTGGCCCAAACACTGAGATAACCCGTGTAATTACCTCGCAACAGAGAAAACTTGATGGAGGTATTTACAACTTTTGCCCAATAAGCTGATACGCTGGGCTTTCTGTGAAGTCCAGAGAAAAACGTGGATAGTCGTTACCAGAAACTTTGACTGATGCATTCTTAAATGTTCCACTGAAGTAACACAGCTTTTATTTTTCACTAGAAGTGCCGCGTGAATCTCGAGGGGTCCTGTAGCGCTCTCCTGCTGCTCGCTGCCCTTCTCCAGATGTTCTGAGAAGAAGAAACTCTTCAGTGAGACATCTCACAGTGGTTTCCCCGCTTGAAGGTACAAGTGCTGCAGTTCACTACCGCATCCTCACCTGTTGCATGCTTACTTGGATCAGACAGAAAGGGGGGGGCATTAAAAAGTGTGATAAGACATTTAAAGGGGGGGTCAGCCCAGACAACTGATAAAAACAAGAATGCCAGTGAGTAGACCCTGCCTGCAGGCTGTAAGTATTTATGGCCAAACAAACCATGAAGAAAGGACCTCAAGAGCTATTGCTCTACATCCTACCTGCTCTGGCTTATGAAACTCTTCCAAGAAAGCATGTATTAGTGGTTGGTTCAGATTTTTCTGTATGAATTACTCTAAACACCCAGATTTACGTTGTACTGTACCTCTGGAGAAACTCGTTGCGACACTGCTGTCAGACAGGCCGTGCGGGCATCCCTCAGAGAGCTGAGCAGAGCCGTACGGTACGGCCTGCTGTGAGGCGTTCCCTGCTCCCTGGGGCACGCGGCAGCGGGTCTGTGACCGAGACGAGGATGCGGTGCTGTGGTCCGAGTCCCGGGCCTGGCTCAGCCTGCGCCAGCTCAGGGCTTTGCACCCTGTTCTCCTCCCACGCCTGCAGCAGGTCTGGAGAGCTCTTCCAATGCCCTCGCCAGACAGACCTCCAGAGGTTTTTATGGCTCTCCGGGCTGGTAAGCGTTTTTAGAAGCAAACCTGGTTTGCTCTTGGTTGGTGCCACCAGGTGGCAACAGCTCATCGCAGCCCCACGCTCCGTGCAGGAGCAAATTGCACCCACTCCTGCCAAATCCCGGTTACTCTGTGGCTGCTCTTTCCTTTGCTGCGTGGGTCACGCCGTCTGCCTCTCGCAGCCCTTCGGGCTGGCGCACGAAGCGGTGCCCAGAGCCAGTAGCTCCCTGCTGGTCACTCAGCCGTAGGGCACGCATCTCTCCCTTTCAAAGGAGGGAGCCACTGGCTGCGGAGCAGGGGCGGCGGTGGCCACTGGCCCTGGGACTACGAGGTTTCCTGCTGTGTGGCCCCGGGCCAAGTCTGGTTCAGTGTCTCCTGTTTACCCTGGGTATGATAACAGCAATTCAGGCACAGGGAGGGCAAAACAGCAGAGAGTAAAGCGTGTGTCACGGAGGGTGACGATGACTCTGCGTACAGGTGGAAACCGCTGGTGAGTGACTGGGTTACACAGTGGCTGGATGACATCAGGTCTGGCGCCTCAACTTTTTCTGTACCGCTCTGTGGAGTCGTTATGGGACGTTATTTGCAGCAGCAGCTTAGGCACCGCGAGCCCGGAGAGCCCTGCAAAGCAGTAGTACTTTCCTAGAGTAAAGAGAGCCGTGGAGCACAGCGATTAGCCTTACAGGGTGCGCTAGGTGTTTGCTCTCCCTGAAGGCAGAGTTACTTAGCAGGCTAGATGGCTGAAAACTTTGCTGTAAAAAGTGCAACAGAATAACTGTCTCAGTGCTGCAGTGTTTGTTTGGAGAGGAGCTATTTCTAGTATGTCGAGAAGCTGAAGTGTTTTTCTGTATTGCACTTCTGGACATCAGCGATGCGGAAAAGCACTATTGCTGCGTTATGCAGTAAGGCAGTAACGCTACAAGACTAGAAGGAAAGTTATCTTCCTGACAAGAAGATCCTTTTGAATTTGTCATCTTTGCAAGCTGTGTGCTTTTGCCCTGTGCACAGTGGAGCTTTTAAGTGCTGGGAAAGAATGCATTTGTACGGATAGAAGCAAGAGCTGGACTTCACCAGCAGTTTTCCTCTTTGCTGTGGTTTATAGTTTGTGTCTGGACTTGGCCACTGAGCTTCTGTATACCAGATCCTTCTCAAGCTCATGCCAAAAGAGAGCCTGCTTGAACTTGCAAGGTACATTGACAGTTTTAAATGGGGATGTTCTCCCCACTCACCTTTCTTTTTGGTGAAGGTTTTGAAGAGCAACAGCACCTATCCTATCTGAATTTAGCAAAGCAAAGTAGTAGCAGAGAGTGCTCTAAATCTAAATTGCTCTTCCCTTTGGTGTGAGGCATAGGGCCGATTGTTTCTGCTCTACCTGGGTGCATCACAGCTGCTGACAAGCATAAAGCAATTGTTCTGTTTTCGCAGTAATGTACTGCTCCAGGCTTTAAACCTTGCTCCCTGAAGGAATGCAAGGGGGAATTCAAAGAGGAATCCGTACCCTTAGAAAATAGATCAGGCTATTCTTGTTGGTACTGTAGAAACCCACTTGCTTTGATGATAGCTCTTCATGAGATCCCCGCTTGTATAGAGACTGTGGCAGACTGTTAAAGCTTAAGTGCTCTCGTTCCTGCTTTCAGATTGTATCGCTCCAAGTCTTGCAATATTGACTGCGTGAAGCTTGCTTTCTGCTGATATTGTGGCTCTTGAGGCTCCCTTGAGTGTTCAGCAAAGAAAAGAGCCTTTATCTCCCAATCCTGCTGGCAAAGTGGGATAAGCAAGAGTGACATGTGCAGCGAACTCTCCTGTTGGCTCAGCATCCCTTTGCTTCCCACAGTGACTAATCCCTAAATTAAAGCAGGGCTCTTCCAAGCTGAGAGCATGGCGTACTTGCTCTTCCAAGCCATGTAGAAGACAGTTTAAGACAGTGAAGCTGAATCCTGGGCTCTTGCAGACCTCTGCGCTCTGCTGAGGCAGGAATGGATGCGGCTCATGTCATTCCTGGAGAGACTTTTTCTTTCCTGCTAGTCTTTTCTAACTACCCTGGAAGTTGTATGCAGATGAGTGGGTGGACCACTGTTTAATTGAGCGATAAAGTATAGGTGCTGGCATACAGTTTATCTGAGGGATGGACCTGGCACTCACTGAACCCCTCAAGAGAGAGTCCTGTCTGGAACCATGGAGTATCTCTGGAAACTAGTGTAAATGCTCCTTGAAAGAGAGTGTAAAATGCTTGGCTGGAACTGATAGCGTGACATTACGCTTCAGTTACCCCCCTGCTTTTAAACTGGAGCCGCTAAATGTGGTTGAACCCACTAGGAGTTATCCACCCAGGAAAATGAGGAGAAAGAGATGGCACTATCCAGAACTCCTTGGAAGACTTCTTGTGAAGGAAACTCATGGTTTTGTTTGTGTGTTGAGAACCACAGTTTCTCCAGTGAAGTAAACCCATTGCAGTGCTGATCCCTGGGTCTGAGTTCAGTATGCAAGGTCTTACAGAGAAAAACCCCTTCTTTCTCTCCCAAGGTGACTTTATAACTGTTACTCCCTTGCTGATGGAGGATTTTTTTGTATTGGTACATGTTTTTTATGCCATTAAACTGAAATATAACACTAAATAGAACTCATTAATAGGATGCCTATACTTCGGAGAAAAGAACTCCCACGCTGTGCATCCAAGATGCCTTGTGGAAGGGAAAACTAGCAATCCATGTTTTGTTAAGGAAAGACTCCTTTTTGCTCATGTTTGTCCAGAAACGCTTGCAAGCAGGAAGATGCAGTTAACCCAACTGAGCGCATAGTTGCTTGAATTAGGATTCTGAAAAGTTTTTTCTGTCCTCTTGTAAAACAAGAAGGTGCAAAGCTACCTGCTCTTTTATGCCTCCTTCTGATGAGGGGCTTAGTGCTAGCATCAAACTCTTGTTTATTAACGAACACTTCCTTGGCCTCTGCTGTCTGGACCAAAGCTACCATTAACGGCTCTATCACACAAGTTTCTGGAAGGTTCAGTGATAATTTATGTAAATTACTTAATCAGGCTGCAGTGGCCTGATCTCTTGGCTGCTTCTAGAACTGAAGTTCTCCTTAAGTCACAAAGATTATATTGCTCGTAACAAAATGCTGTAGACATGTTAGTGCCAGCAAGAAATTTTGTGCTGCTTTGGCTTCTGCCCAGAGAAACTGGTCTGTGGTTACCAGGAATTGAGAAATCAGACCTTGAGTGAAAATACACTTTGGGAATGTGCAAGAGAAATAGGGCAGGTCTGCGTGAAGCTGATTTTGCTCTGAGAACTCACCATGAGCATCATCTAATTCTTTTAAATCAAGAAGCTCTGTCTGTTAAATGACTCATGCTGTACATCTACCCTACTTTGCAACTTCTCCTAGTGGGGCACCTCTGTCCCTTAAACAGCGAACGTTCGGCAGGAAGCGTACAAGACGGCGCAGTGGCTGCCTGTCCTCCTCGCGGAGGGCTGTGAGAGGAGATGTGCTTAACTGCTCCCGCTGTCTTGGCTGTGGTGGAAAGCTCACTACCTGAGAGGGTTTCTCACCTTGCTTGCTCCTCTCCAGTGCAGCTGGTCTTAACTGTGTGATCTGATAGCGTATGTGGTATTTCTCCCTGTCTTTGCCACAGTCGTGGTTTAACCCCAGCCAGCAGCTAAGCGCCACGCAGCCGCTCGCTCACATGTCTGCTCCCCCGGTGGGACGGGGAGGAGAATCAGAGGAGAAAAGAAAAAACAAAAAGTAAAACTCGTGGGTTGAGGTAAAGACAGTTTAATAGGACAGTAAAAGAAGAGAAAATAATAATAATAATGAAAAAAATGAGTGCTACACGATGCAATTGCTCACCACCCATTGACCGATGCCCATCCCTGAGTAGCAATCACACCCTCGGGCAGCTTCCTCCAAGGTTATATGCTGAGCGTGACACTGTATGGTATGGGATATCCCTTGGGGCAGTCCGGGTCAGCGTCCCCGCCGTGTCCCCTCCCTGGTTCTTGGGCACCTCCAGGCTCCNGGTGGGACGGGGAGGAGAATCAGAGGAGAAAAGAAAAAACAAAAAGTAAAACTCGTGGGTTGAGGTAAAGACAGTTTAATAGGACAGTAAAGGAAGAGAAAATAATAATAATAATAATGAAAAAAATGAGTGCTACACGATGCAATTGCTCACCACCCATTGACCGATGCCCATCCCTGAGTAGCAATCACACCCTCGGGCAGCTTCCCCCAAGGTTATATGCTGAGCGTGACACTGTATGGTATGGGATATCCCTTGGGGCAGTCCGGGTCAGCGTCCCCGCCGTGTCCCCTCCCTGGTTCTTGAGCACCTCCAGGCTCCTCCCTGGCTGGGCAGCGCGAGAAGCTGTAAAGTCCTTCAGCTGGTAAACATTGCTTAGCGACAACCCAAATATNAAAAGAAGAGAAAATAATAATAATAATGAAAAAAATGAGTGCTACACGATGCAATTGCTCACCACCCATTGACGGATGCCCATCCCTGAGTAGCAATCACGCCCTCGGGCAGCTTCCTCCAAGGTTATATGCTGAGCGTGACACTGTATGGTATGGGATATCCCTTGGGGCAGTCCGGGTCAGCGTCCCCGCCGTGTCCCCTCCCTGGTTCTTGAGCACCTCCAGGCTCCTCCCTGGCTGGGCAGCGCGAGAAGCTGTAAAGTCCTTCAGCTGGTAAACATTGCTTAGCGACAACCCAAATATCAGTGTGGTATCGACACCATTCTCATCCCAAATCCAAAACACAGCACCGTACCTGCTACTAGGAAGAAAATTAACTCTATCCCAGCTGAAACCAGCTAAACAGCATTGACTCCCTCCCTTACAACCTCTAAGGCTTCCCTTACAATTTGTGAAGTAACTACGCAATTCATCTGCAACTAGTCGCTTGAATGAGATCCATCTCTTCCCCAGAACTGTAGTTTCATGTGCTTCTACTTCATTCTTTGAAAACGCTTCCCCCAATTCTAGTTTCACTGATTAACATCCTCCTTGCTGCTGAGTGATTTCAGATTTATAGCTGGCTAGAGTATTGCTGGTGTTTCTCCCCCGTATGACCTGCGGGATACTGCACTCTTAGTGCCAGTTCATGTGTACCTTCCTCAGGTGAAATTTCTGGAATGTTAAAGGGAACTTTCAGTGCAAGTTTTCACTTAGCGATTATTCATGTAGGTAAGTAAAAATTTCATAGAATCGTTTAGGTTGGAAAAGACCCTTAAGATCATCAAGTCCAATTTAAGCCCCTTCTTTGCTCTAAAACAAAAATATTAGAGCTGTGAGCATCTGTTGAAATTCTGCAGTGATGTAAAGCTCAGGAAAGTGATATGTGAGTGTCTTGCAAAACCTAAGCAACCCACGTTCTTCAGGCTTTTTGAGAAAAGTAATTCGTCTTGCCCAATGTGTAGTAGATTTTTTAATTATTTCTTTTTCCTTACCTCTCTGGCTCCTCATAACCAAACTACAAACTGAACTAGCTCAATAAGAAAGACTTCTCTGAGACTGCAGCTTCTTTGAAGTTTTGCCTTCATCCCCAGAAAAGGTTCTTGGTCTCAAGCTGCTTATTCATTTCGACAGTTCACTCAGTTCAGTAGCTGAATAAGAAGTGTTCTATTGTGGGTTGGTTTTTTGGTTTTTTGTCTCAGGTGCTTTTCTGCATTCTAAAAACCTTTTCAATGTGATGTTTGCTAGTTTAATTTAACACATAAAGACTTTTTTTTTTTTAAATTGCATTTGTATGAATGTTCAAGGGGGCATACACTAGCAACATGAAGCAACATAGCCTACTAAGTAGAAAACACCCTGGAGACATTCAGATTTCTGATTTGTATCAGCTGTAGAATTACTTAAATACACATCACTTTCTTCCTTTATAGCTGAGAAAAAAAACCCCATAGCATTGAGCTGTGTTCAGTTACAAATAAACAAGCTTTAATTCCTGCAAGTCTGAGACTCACCCTCTCTTAGAAACAAATATAGACCCAGATTAAAATCAGTGACCTCAAACAAGATTTCCTGCTTGCTGATTCTTACATACGATTAAAATTGACTTGAATCACTTTGACTGAAGCGGGCCCACCCTGAGCATCTTTGGCGCTGGCTTTTAACGTCTGGCTAGGTGTTCGCTGTTGTTGTGCCGATGCCCAGTGCTGGGGTCTGGAGGAGACGTGCAAGAAGCTGAGCACGAAGAGCTTCCTGGCCCTTGCTGAACTGATGGTCCAAGACCTGTAGCAGATCTGTCCTAAGAGCCTGGAAAATAACCAGGATGCGCTGTGGAGCCTGGGAAGGGACCGCTGATGATGATGATGGGGTTTTCCTTTTTCCCTGCGCATAGGTATCACCTCATCCCAAACACTCAGAGCAGCTCCTGTGCCCCACTGCCTTTCAGAGTCACGTAAACACTCTGGCTCAGAGGTTTCCAGTCGAAATAAAGGAGATGATGGAAGTCAAAGTCAACAAATGTCAGTTAATCCTGCTTTGGACACCTACCCAATCAAGCTTATGCTTCAGCCAGGAGGAAGGAATTGCTTTTGTCCTGGCTGTTGTACGTGCCTGATTCAGACACCTCAATGGCAGATAACAAAAAGTTGCCATCTCTTTTCTTCTCTCTTTTTTTTTTTTTTTTTTTTTTTTTTTAAAGTATCTTNTTTTTTTTTCTTTTAGTTAAAGTCTCTTCTGTCAGGAGTCGTGAAAGCTGTCATCTTAAAAGTGCTGGGAAGCCCGGACGTGCTGAGCAATTGTTGCTCTTGCGGAAGGATCTGTTGATTACCTTCTGTCAGCATTTCTCTGTCTTCTGCAGTGGACTAGGAAGCTCCGGATCACCACAGCTGTGTTTTTATACACAAACAATGCTACCACTGTAGTTTCATGGACGTTTGTCTTGATGGCAAAGCTGAAATTATTTCCTTCACCTTGGTTGTACTAATACAAATCTCTCTGCAGATATGCTTTGGATGGAAAGTTTATTGCATCCAGATGAAAAATAAGCAGCCAGCTCCCTGAACCAGTCCACAGTTCCAGCAGACACAAAAGTACAGCAGAGCAATTAGGACAATTTGGAATGGCTACGAGCAGCTGGAGGTGAAGGTTGCTTTAGCTGCTCCTGCTGCTGAAAAAAACAGCCTTATAGTGCCCTACTGAGTAAGAGGGGTAAATCTTGTTAACCACAGCAGTCTTGAAGAATATTTTTGTTAACAAGGGGTTCCACAAACTCCCAAGACCCTTCAAGTGTGTAGAAACGCTTAGTTGGCAGTCAGGGTGGAACTGCATCCTAATGGCCGAAGTGCTGCATGGCATAATTAACTGCATATGAAGCAATCATGCGCTCCAAATTTGATCTGTGGCCTACCCTCCTTGTCTGACAACTTGAAAAGACAGATTTATTTTTTTTTTAAAAGCATAGTCGCTGCCCTGCCCAGCACTGAAGGCTAAGACTGAAGAGCGTAAAGAGCCTTTCCAAAAGTCAGTGAGGGTTTAATTAAAAGTAGGGCTATGTTCTGGATATGCAAAATTTGAGTTTAAATCCCTTGGAGCACGTGTAAGGCATGAGGATGTGTGGAAGGGTAAAGACTCCTGCCTTGTGGTTATCAGATCCAGCAATCCATTTGCCTGTGTAGGACACATCCGTGCCCCCAGCACGTGTCTCGAAGCAGCAGATGAATGTGTCAGAGCTCATAAATGCTGCTGAGCCAGTGCAGAAATGCCTGCACCCACTTCAGGCTCTTGAGATTTCAGGATCATTGCAGGCAGAGGCACCTGCCTGCCTTCACCTGTCCACGTGCACGTATCCTGTGTGGAAGTGTGAACTGATTCCCAAACCTTGTGGGTGATCAGTCGCTAGAGTGAGACAAAGGTTCATCTTCTGCCTTTGTGGCTTAGAGCTGGAAAGGGAGGAGTCCCTTTTGCTCTCTGGGGGATAGGGAGCTCATTAGAGGTTTTCCACCCTTTCTATTTTGGTGGTACAGTATGTAAATATTTTATTTGTGTTTCAAAACACAGCTATAGTTGTTGAAGGACTTAAAACTTCTTATTTCTTCTGTGTGTCTGCCTTCTTGGCTTATGAGATGATCTGTTCAGTAAAATGTGTCATTTTGAAGCAAATTAGAGGATAAGAAGCAATGCAAACATTTATATCTAATCAATTAGGTTCTCAGGATGATGATGCAGCCTCATCAAAGTCCTAGATACAGCTAGAAGCTGCTGTTTTACAGTGGGCAGCCGTTGGCTCGATACCAGAGTAGCAATGTTTGATTAAACTCTTCTCAGGCAGCATTTCCAGAATAAGACTCAGGAATACCACGATTCAACTCAGGGCACTACTTGCTAACATAAAATTCATGCTACAGTTTCCCTTTCATTGTGTTTGTACGTCGCTTCTGGAGTGCACCATATCTTTGCTCTGCCTTTGTCAGAAGAAAACGTTGGATATCGGTGATAATCTGTGTCGGAAACCGAAGTAGTGGACTGGTTGCTAAATTTGATGCGTTTAAGTCACTAGACCCATATCCTCATGGAGGAAAACATGCCGTGGAAGAATAAGTTCCCTGTGACACAGGCTCTTTGCTCTGGCACGTGACACTTGGCACTGCAAAATCCTGCTCCAGGAAAGGTGCTCCAGGGTGATCCCGGTATGCGAGTCATACAAATAACTGCTTGGCTCTCAGGAGACTTTGAATCAAGCCCTTCAGAAATGAAAGGTTTGAGAAAGGTTCAAAAAGCCTCAGTGTGTTGCTTGGGTCCCATTAAGCTGCTACTTCCATGTATTGTTTTCCTGTTGCAGCTGGCAAAATATTTCTATATAAAAAGTGTTTCTTCTAGCCTCCCTGCTCCCCCTGCATGGCTTTGTAAAGCCTGACGTCATAGGTGTTTTCGCAGCGGTCAGTGAAAACCGCACAAACATAGAATTGAAGTGTTGCTGCTAAAATCAGACAGGAAGAGGCAGTGGGCAGAAAACTAGGTGAGGTAAGGCAGAAGAGGGTTCAGGGATGGTTTGGTAGAAGGCTCCGGTCTGGTTATCCTGCCAGCGTTTCACCAGAGCACCTTCTCTCCGAAGGGAAACCTGTTGTTGCACGTGGGGGCTAGTGGGCTTGGTTCCCAGGCTCGCTGGCTACTAACTGTGTGACTCTGGCGTCCCTCTGCTTCTCTAAGCCCTTGCTCTGCAGGTGGTTTAGAACACCGGACCTGTGTTAGATTGTGTAGTTTCTGCTGGAGTTGTTGTAGGCTGTATGAGGTGGCTGGGATTGGCGCTGCGAGGTGAAACGAAGCAGTACCTCTGCTACAAACCAGGCTGTGTGAACGCACGGCTGGAAATGACCTCCTCGGGCACCCGGCGCCGTTCTTGGGCTATCGCAGGAAACCATATCATGCAGACCCTTTCAGAACCTTAGCTAGCTATTTGGCTTCCACTGGTACTGTTAAAAGGCCCTTCCAGAGATTTACTTCTCTACTGGTTAAACTATTTAATATTGAGCATAAACTGTCCACATTTAGACCATTACTGCGTTCTCGCTGATGTGGTTTCTCCAGGGTTTGCTTCCACTTGACATTCTTATAAAATGTGGTCATTATCTCTGTGGTCCATTTTACTAAACGAATGCTGCAAGCTCTTTGGGTCACCGCATCGGCGATAGGCAGGAGCTGCGGTGCGGAGCCTGGTGTTCCAGCCAGAACGCTGTCATGCCAGTAATAGCTACGCTGGGAACAGTGGTTTTGGGTGATAGAAGCTCTTTCTGTGCTGTTTCCTGATACTCCTTTGCCACAAGGGTTTTTCCAGTATAGATTGGCCTCGAAATGTTGTAGCCTAAACATACGACGGAAAAAGGGGCTCAGATTATACTTGGCAGCTCCTTGGATCGTAACACCCTGTTCTTTTGCGGTCAGCTGAGCACTGTATGCTGTGGTTCCATCTGTATTTTACTTATAGAGGTATCTTTCAGTGTGAAGCTGTATTTTTAGTGTATAAATAATACAGGTAGAATACCATGCTCTGCTGAGTGTTTTTATACAAGGTTCGGTTTATTACACACAGCCTTCATGTTTCTAGTTCTTGTGTCTTTCTTTGCTGCAGGGTGGAAGTTGAGGGGGTGCTGCATGCTGTGACAGTCGGTCAGGGAACACGTGGGATGGGTTTGGCATCCGCGGAGAGCTGGGAGGCACTGTGGCACTTGCGTATTTGCCAGAATTCTGGGGAACATTATCATTAGTTAAGCAGTACTGATATTTAAGCACTCCTCTTTGTTTCAGAGCTCTACTGAATAGGCACAGTTTAAATAGGACTGCTGTTTGAAGCTGTCAGCTGCTGCAGGAAGCTAAGACATAATTTTTAATGATTTTTCAGCCATCAGAGTTGCAAAGGCAAGAATATGATTTTCCAAGAGACCGTCAGGCGCACTCTGCAGAGAAGGGACGCGTTAGGGCTGGGCAGTAGCACAGGATCTCTGCAATCTTCGTTTCAGCTTCTGTGGGACGGGCCTCTGTCTATAGCGATTATATTTATATTTGAGAAAGGCTAGTGGATAAAAAAAATTCTGAGAGCGCCTTTCAGCAAACACTTCTTTGCTGCTGGAGATGCACAGTCCCTATCGCCACGTTAACGCGATGATATCAAGCTAAGGCAGGGGTTCCCAGCAGACTACCGCTGTGTACACGGACCTCTCCTTAACCCCGCTCCTGCCCCAGAAGCAGCCAGCTCAGAAAGAGGATCTGTCGCCGGAGGGAGGAAACGTTTTACCGCAGCCCCTTCCCAACGCAGCAAAGCACCCTCCAGCAATCCAGTTAATGGCAGACCAAAACACGTGCTCTGTGTTAAGCCTGTGCGCGAGTTGTGTGTTGGATGCTGGCCAGTATTTGATACATCATATAATAAGGCTTTTTTCACGCAGTTCATTTGTTCCTTTTTATCCCCAGTGTTGAGACCGGCAGTGGTGCAGGTTGTGCTTGGGAGTTTTTTGTGATGGACCCCTTGGAGAGGTGTACTTGCCTCTGTCTTTCCTCAAAGGCGACAAGCAAGAGACGACAACGGCTACTTCTTGCTTCAGATCTCCTTTTGGAAAGACTGTATTTTGACCATGCCACGTACCCAGTCGTTAATCTACAAATTGCTGTTTCTTGGGGAGAATTTGTGTTTGGGCTGGTGGAATTTATTATCTGCAGGAAACTCCTATTTCTAAAACTTCTTTTGTTTCAAATCATAACACAAAAAGCCAATGTGTGTATGTGGTCTATTGAGTTGAAAAGCTATCGCACAAACACAGAAAAAAGTTGAGCATTGTGGCATCGATACAATAATGTTGTAACAAGAAGTTGATGTTGAAATTAATTTCTAAGTATGTTGGAACTAATTGAAATGTTTTCCTTAAACTTTATATGTTAGTTTTCTTAACGCCCTGAGATGAAATGGACACGGTCCCGCAAAACTCTTCATTCTGGACAAACTCTTTCCTATCAGCAAACCCACTTTTTTTTTTTTTTTTTACCCAGACTACTTGGAATCTGGGGAGAGATGCAAGCACCGCTTGCTTTAACCCCGAGCTGTAGCTCTCTCTGTTAATCACCTCCATCGTTTCGGATCGAACTGGCATGACTAGCCCACCGCTGCAGTATGCCATCCTGCAGTTGCCCGACTCGGCTACTGTCTGAAAATGCCTGGCCAACATCAACTCTGCAAAAGCTGCTGTGGGAATTCACCAGGAGCAATTCCTATTTCAGCAGCGCCTTCATCGCTTTCTCTTCTGTGGGGTAACCTGGTCCAGAAATTATGCTCCTACCCTCACCCCGAAGACGAGTCCCTGAACAAAGCCCCTGCGCGCTCGCAGCAGAACAGCAGAGAACCTCCTTAAGAGAGAAGAGAGGGGAGGAGAAAGCGTTGCTCTGGCTTACAGCAACCCCACCTCCCAGTTATTTCATCTTCCTTACAAGGCTAAAGCTAGAAGCTTTCCTCTGCCGCCTGGGTCCCTTAAAAGCAGCAGAGCAAGCCCTGAGGATCCCGGTGGAGTGGAGCTGGGATGCGAGGCTGACGGAGATGGGGAAGGAGGTTCTCCGGGACCCCTGCGGAGAAGGCTGGTGCTCTCCAGAGGAGTGTGACAGTATCCTATGAATCCTCAACCAAGTGTCCATTGATGCAGATCTTCCAGAGAAACATGAAACCAAACCCAAAAAGAAATCACTGAAGGGGACAAAAGTGCATCATGAGAGGTAAATATATTTTTCATTGGGAAAAACAAAAATAACTGGCTTTATTTCATTCGAAAATCATTATTGTAAGTAGATGTCTAAATCTGGGGACTGAAAAATACATTTACTAACATCTGAATAAAGACTTTGGTCTGACTTCAACAGCAGCACTGATCAACAGCTGAATTCAGGTGTCTCTGAAGAAATGTTGAATTTTCTCTTTAGGCATTCACACCTGAAAACTTTTTTTAAATCTGCTTTTCTGTTTTGCTCTCTCTTTGCTATTGCTGAAGTTTTTCGAGTAGTATGCACATTGCTTGGGGCAGGGGGGTGGGAGGGGAGCGGAGAAGAGATAAAGGGTGGCGGAACCAAAA
This sequence comes from Aramus guarauna, assembly GCA_013400195.1. Classification (NCBI taxonomy): domain Eukaryota; kingdom Metazoa; phylum Chordata; class Aves; order Gruiformes; family Aramidae; genus Aramus; species Aramus guarauna. The sequence continues at coordinate 48,129 of VXBL01002076.1, read as the reverse complement.
TCCAAACTGAGAACGTAGTAAACTGTCTCCAGCGAGACATTTCAAAGTCTCCCGTCCCCCTGTTCTCGCAATAGTGCCATTTCTTCAGAAAGATCCGTGACCTACTGAGCTGGAATGTCTGTTGACATCTGGTTGAGGTTACTGTAGCTGGTATTTGGGATTCAGGGGTGTTTTTTTTTTTTCCCATTTAATTGAAACAAGCTGAGATTGTCTACGGATTCTATGAATTGTTTCCACGCTCTGACTATCTAGTCTCTCTGAAGGGTATTTCTGGGACTGTGGAATCTGAACTGGAAAAGAGGAAACACTTTGGTAGTTCAGAACTGCAGCGCTGCTGAGGGTCACGCTGCCAGTGAAAGTCAGAGTGGCCGAAAGACAGAAGTCTTCGCCTCTTGTCCGTAAGATGCACCGGGACAGATGTTTTGCAAATACGATACTGCTGACTTGAGCGTAACTGTGAGGTGTAATACTTGGGCTTCTGTTTTACATCTTTGCAATGCTAGAGGGCTTACAGATGCTTTTATTCAACAGGTAAAATGAAGAACCAGCCTTTTGCGAGTAGCTGCTGGGAGCTGTGACAAACCAAGAGACCAGAGGATTACTGCGCAGCTCCTGCAGATTCTCACCTAAGGCACCAGGTCAGCCTTCAGCAAGCGTCTGCTGAGGCGTTGGGTTCGGCAGGCGAGGATGGAAGTGCTACGCCGTTCCTCAGTCTTCGCTGCAGAGGTGATGGAGGTTTTTGACAGGTCTCCCACTGACAAGGAGCTTGTGTCCCAAGCCAAGGCTCTCTGCAGAGACTACATAAATTCGAGGCTAATTCGAGCGGGTGTCAGCTGGAGCAAACCCGAGTACAACACACCAGTGCCTGGTGGTAAGCTGGCCGAGGTGTCCACCATACTGCTGCGACTAGGTAAGCCCCTGCGAGTATGGGTGGGAACTGAAACCTGTATGGAGAGGTCCAGACCAGACTAAGGTTTCTGGAATTGATGAGTGCCAAGAGGCTTCTCCTGTGATTATATCAAAGTTTTTCTTCTCTGTTTTGGGCATTTAGATTTGGTTTCGGTGATCTTCCCTAAGCAGCTCCTTTACCTGCATTTCCCCAGTCCCTTGCAGTGCTGCTCAGGACAGTGTTTCTGCAGAGCTACTTTTTTCTGAGGACTTACGACAACTTAAAAGCATGATGCAGTCCAAGAAAGCCCAATGGCAAACTAATTTTTTTTCTGCATAAGACTCCAGCTGTGTAAGTTTTCACAGTAGTTTCAGCAGTCTTTCTCAGCTTGGCATTTTAACAGGTCTTACAGTGTTTTCTGCAGACACAGATGACTTGGCTGCCGCGATGCAACCCTTGCCGGCATCTAGGAGAGTACTGCTGCCTCTAGACTCGAGCTTCATCAGTTGCTCACCCAACTGCAAGGACGTTTAATTTGGGGGCGGTCGCTTGGACCATGTGCGTTGGAGATTTTATAAAAACCGCTTTTCAGTGACAGCGTGTTTAATTTTCCTTTGCCTACCTTAATCATTCAGCGAGACGTGAATTTTCTTGCTTTTAGTTGGAACAAGGAGGAGTTGGCTGACGTTACCTGGCGTACGCTGCCGTTCGGTGCCCAAACTAGCCAGCATCCCTCATGGCCAGGTGACTGCCGGGCTGCAGGGAGAGCGATTTGGAGGTTATGCCTGCACGCTGCTACGTGAAGACGTGCTCTGGAGTCGTGCTTGTACCAGGAGACCCCTCTGAATGCTGAGAGTTGTCTGGCCTTTTGCTTTAGGTGTTAGCCTCCTGCATGCTCAAGTCGAGCTGTTTGTCTTTTGGGATCTTGACGCTCTTATTCTTGGAAGTTGCTTCCAACATCCCTCTCTGCCTGCAGGCTGATATAGTAGTTCACATCTGGCTTGGAAACTACCACTAGCATTTGCATTTGATTTAATTACACCAAAGTTCAAGTAAGTCTGATGAAGTAACCTTTAGCTGGGCCTAACCAACTCGGGACCAGGCTGCTCTCCCCACTTTCCCCCGTTTCTTTGTACTTCTGTTTGGCATTATCCCAGATTTCTTTTTAAGGCATAGCTGTGTTTCTTTTAACTGCCTTTTTTTTTTTTTTTTCCATTCATTCTTTTTCATTTTTCTCTCCTATGCTGGCTTCTATTTTCGTTTTCAGTGGTTGTTTAGTCTTCAAGGTTTTTTTTTTTTATTCTGTCAATCTCGACACCTCTTTGTCCTCCATTTCTTCTCTGCCTGGGTTGGGGGTTGAGATTTGTTTGCTTTCAACCAGCTCTTCTGTGGGTGGCCAGGAGCATCTTAAAGGGCAAGCAGGTGGCAGACTAGATCTGAAGGCGTCTCCTGGATGACTCTCCTGTTACTTATTCGTGTCCAGATGGAACGATTTGGCTGGTAGTCCCAGGATCTTGGCGCCTTCTCCAAGCAAATCTGTTTGGAGAGCGCCATGTGGTACCCATGCGACAAGAAGGGTGAGCAGTCCTCCTTGTTAGGCTGAAGAGTTGTTTCTGAACTGTTTGTTCAGAAACGCCGCCTGCCACATGGCCTGTCCCTTTCTTTTCCCCTTTGTGGCTATAAACCAGTACAAGGCCAAGCGATATGCCAGGAACAGTTAGCTGCTTACTAAGCAGTGCGACAACCCAGATCCATTTTTTTCTCCATGATAGTGCTGAGAAGCCTCTGGAGATGAGAAGTCAGAGTATTGCCTAGCCCTCTTGCACATGCCAAGAGTCAGATGAACGGGCTGGTGGGCTAGCAGAGGCGCTGGGCACAGGCGATGCAGTTGCAAAGTCTTGGGGAGCGAGAGCGCGTCAGCTCAGTGAGGCCTAGCAGCTAATTTGTGCAATTAATGAGTCAGAGGTGGTAAAGCCTAATGGTACGGCCAAATGAGACACCCCAGACCAACCCGCCATATGTGTCAGAGGTCTGGTTTAGCTGAACTTGTCTCTGCTCTAGCCAAGTCCCAGGCAAGTGCTCTTTCACCTCTGCACTGAGCTTCTGCATGTGGGAACTGTCGCTGCTGCCCTGCTTGTTCCTCCGTGGTTGCTGGAGGAAGGAGGAGAAGCACAGAAATTGCTCTAAATTATGCAAAGTGCACAGTCGGGCATCTGAACGCGGATGCCACCAATGTAACGTGGTGCTGGAGAGGTCCTGGGGCAGGGAATCTCTGTGAGCCTGGACTGCTTTTCTTCCCCCCATGCTCTTGTCCACCCTGTGCGTTGCTGCAGGGCAGGGCCCACTTTAACAGCGTGTGCGCCTCCAACCCAAACCCCGATCTCATCTGGGGCCCCCAGGCACTGCTGGCTAAAAGCTGGAACAGTGGCAGGCTCCCAAGTGCTGATCCCAGCCTCCCATGCCTCCCTCTTGGCTAACCACGGGCAGGGCTATCCCTGTTTCCTCCCATTTACAGGGCAGCCTGTATGCTCCCGGTGAGGAGAAAACTGCTGTTGAGTACTGCAAGTAAGGTTTCCTCTTATCAGGGCTGACCATGTGTCGGCAGGGTTTCCTCTTGCCGTCAGATTGTGTGGGACAATCCCACAGGCGCAAAGGGCCCGGAGGGCTCGTCTGCGGAATTCTGTAGAGCTGGGCTTTGCCTGTGCTGTGCCGAGGGCCAGTTAAATGAATTAAAGATTGGTAGCTAATGAGTCTATAACAAGCTCCTGACTGGGGTGGCATCTTCCTTTTCAGTTCCCCTCTAAATTAAACTTCTGGGAGGATCCGTTGCCCTCTGACTGGGGCAATTCATCTGGGTCTTGCAGTGGGATGTGACAGCTCTCCTCTTCCCCTGGGTGCTCCAGAGCACCCTTGTGCAGGACAAGGACATCTGTGTCCTCCTAAATCTAAACCAAATAGGACACCCCATGCACAAAGGGCCTTGGTCCCATGCAATGTTTGCGTTGTGTAATGCTGTGCAACCCTCATTAAATATCTCTGAACGCCTATAGAGAGATAAATCCTTTGGAAACTGGGCCTTATTAATTCTACTGCTCAAAAACAGTTTGTTTTGCTAGTGAGGAAAAGCTTTACTGCTGTTGCCCAAGCTCCATAGCTCAAACATGTGGGAGGAGGTTCTCTGCTTGTCCTTGGTATTTCCGTCTTGGTCTTCAAGCTAGTCTAACACCTCCAACCATTTCCCAGCTGGGGAGCAAACAACCTGGAGGTGAAAGCACATGTCTGTGTGTGCAGGCGTGTCAGGAACCTTGTTGCTGAGGAGTCAGCCAGGCAAATGAACATCTCTTTAACCATTTGGAGGAGAGAAAGAACTCCAGATCGTCACTCAGCGCCTGTGCGAGCGTAAAATAGCTGAGCTGATAGTCTGCTCAATTAATGTTGTGCAGCTCTGGGTGGATCCTTGGCTTTCATCAGCCTCCAGCATTCTTGAGTCGCCCTCGTCTTGAGGTTTTTTTGTACGAATCTGATGGGGTGCTGAGAAAGGGCGTATCTCTCAAAACCTTACCTAGATGTACATGCCTCCTTTTCACTTCTGAAGAAAAACGAGAGGGCTTTGCTTATCTGAGGCTTTGCTTATCTCCTGTGTTGGAGGAAAGGCAGGCAGCCAGCCTGGGAACATCATTTCTATCGGGGATTACTGCAGCCACAGCAGTGGGACAGGGCCACTTGCCTGTCCCCACTGCCTTTAGCGGTCCCAGGCGCAGGGGACATGAGGAAAGCAGGGTGCAGGTGGCAGGGGGCTGCATCTAAATGACCCGAAGCACTCTGCTGCCTGTTTAAAATAAGGTGGAGCTGGGCTTAAGCCTCTTTGGCTGGAGGGATACGTGGGGTGGCCCCAGTTGTAGTTCCTACGCGGTGAGAGCAGGATTTGGTGCTCTGCGTGCTGACTCCTGACTGTTTGTTCCCAGGGGATGAGCTGGAATACATTCGCCCCAACGTCTACCGGAATATCGCCCGCCAGTTGAACATCTCGCTGCACTCGGAGACGGTGGTGACGGACGCCTTCCTGGCAGTAGCTGCGCAGATTTTCACTGCAGGTACTGTGCCCTGACAGATACGCAGACAGGGCTGGGCGGAAAGGAACGGGATGGAGCCACCTGTCTTGGAGAAGGCATGTTTCTGGGATGGCCTGCAAGGTGGGGCCTGGTTTCTGAAAGAGCTGTGGGCCGTTTGGCAGTGTGCCCCGCTTTAATGATTTAATGAGAGCTCCTCTGTGCTCTGTTGTTCTGGCAGGGAAATGCCTTGTTTTATTGTATCCTCCTGGCAGGTTCTCGCTCATTCTAGAAGGCATCTCCTGCCCTTCCTCCTTAGGAGGTGGTATTACCTCATCGCACAGGGAGGTCACTCATTCCAAGCTCCTTTGCTCACCATTGGCAGCTGGAGAAGATTCATTACATGGGAGTCTCCCTTGTTCCAGCTCGCACTGCTGATGCTGGGAGCCAGAACCAGCTCATCACAAGGGAGTTCCTCTCTTCCTGGCTTCCTCTCCTCCGGCAATAGCCAGAACTGCAATGGAGCCTGCTGCTTCCAGTTGCTGCTTCTCTTTGCTTGTAGTCAGAGAGACAGAGGCCTCTGCCCTCGCGGCTAGCTGTTCCAGACGAGAGAGCGTTTTGAGCTTTCTCGCTGCTCAGACGTGAATGTTCATCTGGTTCCGTCTGACTGATCCCAGAGATGACTGTCGAAAGCAAAGACACGCTCTGTGCTGTGCTCCTGTGAGGGAACCTCAGCCTCCCCTGTCTGCGATTGGGGATGCAGTCTGGGGGAATCAAGGGAAGAGAAACCTTTTCCGTAAAGAGATTTATGTCAGGCAAGCTCCGACACATTTGTGGGTTTTCTGCAATGTCTTCTTGTGTTGTCCATGGAAAGGACAGTAGGTGTTAGACACTGGAAACAAACAGATAAAAAACCCCATACCACAAACCAAACAAAAAAACCCTCAAGAAAACCCCCACAAAACAAAACAAAAAAGGATAGCTACTTGCTAGCAGCATAGTAGTATGAGACATTGACACGGGAAGCGTCAGAGGAGGCAGTGATTCTTGTTACTTTGGGAGTATTTGGCACAGAAGAGAAGTCCAGGTGTCTGTTGTACTTTCAAATAGGCTTCCTCACTCAACACCTTCGCAATCAGCTATGCATCTTTACGCATATGAACTGCGTGGGAACCACTGACACCCTAGAGAAGGCGTATGCTGCCCTCCTGGACTTCAGATCTGAAGTGTGCTGTGGTGGAGAGCACAGATCCTCTCCAGAATCACAGCAGATGACAAAACAGATCTCTGAGAGGCACTGCTCAAGTGCAGTGGCAGGTCAAGCAGGGCAGATTTACCCCCCGGATCAGGGAAACCGAAGCTGTGTCATAGGAAATGGATGGAATTGGATTCTGTAGGTAGAAATGCAGGTTGCTGAGGCGCTGGGCGGGCTGAGGAGGCTACGTGGGCTCAGAAAGCAAGAGCTGGGCAAGTGTGGCAGGAACGCCTGAGTGCGGCTGCGTTCAAAGTGCAGGTGCCCTGTCTTATCACTTAGTGCTGAGCTTTACGTGCGTCAAGGCTTACAGAAAAGCGAAGGTCAAGTTTGCAGGCTCAGGTATTTGTACTGCAGGTAAGTAGGTTATCTTATTAGATGACTGTAGCTGACTGCATCAGAACTGGCCTCCCTCCGCAGCTGAAGTGACACAGGGAATTGAGCCGGAAAGGTGGATGGCCTCTGGGAGTCCTGCTCTCACCAATGTGTATCGACAGATTCATTGAGAGCTGCGGGTTTTTATGTTCTTCAACTTCTCAGGCTCAAGCTCTGTTGCCAGTGCTGCCCCTCGTCTGAGGACGCCGTGCTGCATAAATGGCTGGCAGTCGGCTGGCTACGCAGGGGTGGATTGAAACCTTCCCGGTGCTCTGTACGCTCCGGTTTTTCTTCTTTCTCATCTCTGCCTCAGAGCAAATAACAGGATAACCCTTGAGCATCAAGCTGGGGTTGTGTATTCCATTGCTTTTATCAATTCGCCATTGTAATTTCTCTTGCTAGAAGGCTGCTGAGTGGCAGAGGGGGAGGGGTTTGCTGATTTTTAACATTCCTGGATCCCAACTGCAAGTCTCAGGACTCAGCATTTAATGCTAAATCCAGCAAATCAGAGTTGGCTGTGGCAGCCAGACATTCATTCCTAATTTTTTTCATAGTTCAGGGGAAAGAGACTCTTATTGAGCAAAGGAAATCAGAGGCTCAAAGTGCAGTCTGAGTTTTTGTGCCAGTTACCAACAGCTAAAGCATCTCGGCCTGTTTTTCACTGTCCAGTTTATTAAGAAAACAGCTACAGTCTGACGCTGCAGTGCCTAGACATCCTGGGGAGCCCCGTTAGTCACTCGCGATGCCTTTCCAGCAAGGGAGTGGGGGATTTTGTCCCTATCTTTCTGAAGAGGTTTTCTCCTTAATCTTTTACATGGCCTTCTTCCACTCTGGTCTGGTTTTGAGTCTTCACGCAGTGGCTCTGGCTGTGCTCGCTTCCTGTCCACACCGTCTACAAGTCTTGACTAAGCACAAGCCCTGGATGAACCTCTCAGGAAGGCAAGGTTGAGGACATCTGACATACCTGTCGGTCCCACTGCATGGGTCCGTCATGCCGTATTCAACTTTACAGCATTGTCTGTTCCAGTTATCTTGGGTTTGGATTTTCTCTGGTGTAGCAAGGACAGCTTGAATCCCAATTACGGCAAGATTAACAGCTGAGAATATAGGCAGAAAGTGAGCAAGGCAGAGAGCACGGTAAGGCTCAAGCTATATTTTGCTTCCTTGTTTCCATACAACCTGTGAGTTATTCGGGGCGAGGAGAGCCCATCTGTGTGGAGGCTGGCACTGCAGAGCCCTGACCTGCTTTGGATGTTGAAGGATCTGCAGCAGCATCACCTCTGTGACAATACCACCGGTTCTGCTGGGTGGTCCAAAGCTGCTCTGCAGCCAGCAGGAGACTTTCCGCTGACTTTAACAGGCTTTGGATTTGGGCCTGGCTGAGCTGGCATTTACATTAGCTGTTTAAATAAATCCCAGAAGGAAGGGGTCACTTGGTGGAAAAACAGAAGAAGAAAAGGTGATGCGTTTTCCTTTCCTGAAGGAAACAGTTTCCTCCAGTGGGTAAGAGCTGCTAGACATGAGGGCGCTCTCAAAGCTTTCATCCTGGTTTTGTGTTGCTTTAGGTGTTTGTCGGTTTTTAATCAAGAGCTGGGCTGAAGCGAACCCTGTGCAACAGGGATGCGTGGTTAGTGGGTTCTCAGGAGAAGATACTTACCCCTGCAGGAGCAAATGCTGTTAGAAATGCATCCGGCTGCTTCCTCATCACTTAGGCTTTATGAGTTGAGCTTCCTGCCCTGTGCACATCCTTCTTGGCTTCTTTCTCTCTGCCAGAGGAAAGTGTATTGTGTCTGGCTGTATTCTCTCAGCTGTTGAAACGTAGCACTTGATCATGTTTCTCTTAGGTCTGATTCGCAAGTTAGGCTTTGATACTGAGTGGAGCAGAGGGAAGTTTATTTGAGTAACCTTGGATAGTGGAGTGCACAGGCGAGTCTCAAGGCTTCTTGAGCGCTCCCCCGGGGGCAGGCACGCTGGTGTGCAGCGGGAACACTTTCAAGAGCAGTCCTCTCCTGCTAATTCATTTTCCCCTGGACTCGCCAGTGTTTACATACCTTCAGCTCTGTGACCAGCCTTGAGTCTGCAACTTGTATGTCTTATTTTGTAAAATGCCTTCTAAGCAGCTTTTCATTTTTTCTGTGTCCTTTTGTTCCATCTCTGTGAACAGAAGTTTCAGAGCTTTTTCTGTTTTGATCACTCCTTTCTGGACCAGTTTTCCATTCCCTCTTGTCATTAGCTCCTGTGCATGCACAGCGGGAAGCTGCGAATAGATTGTCTCGCGTGGTGATGAGTGCCCGTTTCACCCAATGTGGATGGCAGCCAGACCTTTTGAGGAATTTGCAGCAAGACAATGTGTCTTCTGTGCTCACACGCACTGGCCAGATGCAATTCCAGCTTATGCTGAGGGATGCGTCGAGCTAGGGTCACCCTGACGCTGGCCTGGACATCGCAGGGGGCAGAGGCACTGCCCTCTCAGTAGATTGTGCTCCTCTACCCCTGCCAAGGGAATCCTTGAGAGAGAAAAATTAAAGGAGCTGGTGTCCTGGAAGAGTGCAGATGGGGACTGCTGTGTCCTGTTCCCCTGCCCTGCCTGGGGCTGGGCGGCTGCTGGAGCCCTCCTGGGGCAGAGGGACCGGCCACAGGCACGGCCCAGCTCTGGTCTAGAGCGGCTGTTAGAGGTGCCTGCCCTTCCCTTAGGGTCCCCCACAACATCAGGCGCGAACAGAGGCATAAAATGTGCCTTGCTGTCTCGGGTGAGGAGCCCAGCTGGCTGTCGCCGTCTTCTGCCTCCAGCAGTGACAAAAGGAGTTTCCAGGGAGAGAAATTGGGAAGGGATTTCCTCATCTCCCACCCCTGTGGCCCAGCTCCACTGGTAACAGGAAAAGCAGACTGAGAGATTGGTTTGACCCTTATAGCATCCTCTGGAAAGAGGAGAATAATGGGAAGTGACCGCTGAGCCATCGCCACGATAAGCATCGGCCAACAGCTTGCCCTCTTTCTGCTGTCCGTGTGAAAGGGAGAGGGGCTCTGTCCGTCCGCTGGGGAAGCGTTCACCTCCTGCAAGTGCTGCAGCAAGCACCACTACCAGCAACCTTGGCAGAGAAGCCAGAGCTGAAGGGCTTTCTCTTCATCCTCCCCGGGAGGAGACACCTGGACTGACATGGCTCAGAGCAAACTGCTTTCCACGATAGGGAAATCATGGGTCTATTGAGCCTTTGTCCTTCAGAGGTTGTGGATACTTTTTTTTTCTGTTGGAAATTGAAACTTAGGTTTTAAGCAAAGTTAATCAAGACTGCAGCTGTCTTTCTCTACCAGGGTGGCCTCAGCCCCCCATCAGTCTCATTTACTGCCATGTAAATATCTCAAAGCTACTGGACTTGCTTCAGATGTTTAAGAAAGAGAGCTGTCAGTAAAAGCTTGGGAATAAGCCAGGGAGCTCTTCCCTGGAATTTTGGGTAACTTTGGTTCATGTAACTCAAGATGCAAGGAGCCACATTTCTGCAGGGGTGGAGGACTGTAAAAACTGCCTTCCACTAAAGCTGAGTAGAAGCCAGCTGAGGCTCTGCTCCAGGACACTGTGGTCACCAAGAGGTAACCCCTTAAAGCCTCTTCCACTGGGTGCAGAGCTATTGACCTGCAACAGGACAGCCTCTTTCTTGCCAGGAGAAGTCCTCTGTCTAGTATTTTCTCATGTGTTTTTATAGCCTCTTCCTGGCTCGTTCTGCTGGCTGTCATGGTGACACGCAATGTGAGAAAGACAGATAAATAGTGTGAATACCGCACAGGCAGTGAACTTCCTGAGTGACAGCTCTGGGGAAGGGACACCGCAGGGCCTACTCAGAAAATAAAATCAGAATAACAGCCAATTTAGCAGTATTAATAACTTCCTCTGATCTTGGAGCTAGTGCTGAGGAAGGACAGTGTCACAGGAGACTCCGAGCTACTGCTGTTACTGTTGCTACAGAGCCTCACAAAAGGATCATCTGTAGATTTTGATCTTGCATCAAAAATGACTGTTTTTGGAACACTGAATGGATTTTCTTCAGTTTAACAAGCCATTCCTGTGGCTGACATTTGAACAGTTTCTCTAAAGTTTAGTACTTTTTTTTTTTTTTTTTTTTTTTTTTTTTAAAAAAGCAATTCCTAAAAGTGTGAGGTCCCTTTTGGGGCATCAAGTGGAAGAATCGTGGAGATGCTCTGAAACCGGCATGTGTTGTAAAGGAACGTGGGGAGCTCTACGGTGGTGTGAACAGGCGTGAGGAGTCTGGAGCCCCATCCCGGAGAGGTGGGTTGGAGACCTGGGAGTGCAGTGAAGGAAAGAGGGCAGCTCTTCCCTAAAATTGTATTTAAGGCTTTGCTTTCTTAGCTAATAGATTGCTGAGCACATCTAGTTTCCTGATGGGGTGTTTAACCTCTTCTAGTCCTTAGATCTAGTGACTGAACTATTCTTTCCTTCCTCTCATCTGTTTTCTTGTTGCAACCCAGCAAGGACACTTTTATATGGTTTTAAATACTGAACCTTCACCTGGCTTCTGGCTGCATTTGGGAGGGACCTTGGACAGACTCTAACACTGTAAAATACTTCACAGTATGTTTGTCAGATACTGGTATTCCAGATAATAAAGTATGGGGGGAATTAAACTTCCCACTGGATCCAAAGGAAATCCACGTGCCATTGTGCTGTGGTAGTTCTTCTACATGGGTGCAGAAGGGTTGCGTTTCCAGGTCACCGGTCCTGATAAAAGCCTGATGAGGGACTGCTGGCTGCAATGTTTAAGCATGGAGGATTTATGCCCAGTGGTGTTGGCAAAGTGCGGGGGAGACCCAGGGAGCTTGGCTGGTACCCAGAACTGGGCTCGAGCACTTGTTGCTAGCACTAACAGGAAGACGCCTGCTGCTGGGATAACGTCCGTGGAGCATTTGCTGCCGGCAGGTCAGCCTAGCGGGAAGGCTGTTTTCTGGGAGATTAGACAGCTGACTGACACTCCGTCCTTGCGCCGCCTTCACTGGGATGGGATATGCAGTGTTAAGTATTGTAGGCAGAGCAGCCAAGCTCTTGAAGCTACCCGGTTTACTGGTGGCAACTGAGACGTACTCCTTACATCAAGGAGGAGGCCAACTCTCTTGGCCCTGTAGCTTTGCCTCCCTTTTTTGCTCTTGTGTCATGATAGAACTGACTGACGATGCTTATCTCATGTGCTTTGTGTGTCACATTGGAACAGTCTCCTCTGATCGACGGTTGGACTTGATGATCTTAGAGGTCTTTTCCAACCTTAAAGATTCTATGATTCTATGATCTAGAAAAAAACCAGGAATGCTCTTAAGGGTGTTAAAGAGTTGTGCTGGTGACGAAAACCCCAGGTTGCTCAAGCTCTTTGAATTCAATCACCTCCTGTGCAGCATGTGCATGGCTGAGAAATAACGGCAATATAAACCACGGTGGTGCACATCTCCCCTATGTTGATGATGCCTTTGGGCTGCTTTCTCCAAAGCTGTGCACCCAGTGCTGAAACGGGATCAAATCATGCCCAGGTCTGTCCATTTAATTCTGCTCCTCCAGGTGGAGAGTTTTCCCCAACCCTGGTTCCCTAGTATTTCTTTCCCCCGTGGTGGAGAGCATGCAAAACTGTGGCTGCACCTGAACTTAGAGCTGCGTGGGCACGTGTAACGAAGGCGAGCTGTTTCCCTTGATCATTCAAGACTGAGCTATGTGTGCATGTGTAAACCTGAATGACTTTTCTTCTTTCCATAGGCATCACGTGGGGCAAGGTGGTGTCTCTCTATGCTGTGGCAGCTGGGCTGGCGGTGGACTGCGTGCGGCATGCACAGCCAGCCATGGTTCACACCATCGTAGACTGCCTGGGAGAGTTTGTCCGCAAGACCTTGGTGACATGGCTGAAGAGGAGAGGAGGCTGGGTAAGAGATGCTATCGGATCAAGCTTGCTTCCACACATGCAGACCAGAAAATAGCCCCGTTAATTAAAGTGAGAATGCCCCCACGGCAACTTTATGCAGAAAAACATTGGATGAGGTTCTCTTCCACAGCCCTGTGGCCACCACCATCCTCCTGACACCTGTGCCAGACTCCATACAGCTCTGTTACTGCCTCGTGGTGCTGTCCTCGACAACATCAGCTATTCTGGTCCTCAGCTTCCTGCGTAGCTGTACCAGACTAATTCAATCCTGACCCACTAGAGCTTCTTGTGTTCCTGACCTGAACATCTCTGGAGCTGCCAGCCAGTCATAGCCAGAGACTGTAAATAACTCTAGGGCAGCTGTTTTCTAGAAGCTGAATAAACGGCCCCGCCAATTTATTTCCTCTTTCATCTGCCCCACAGTTCCCCAAGTCAGGGTATATTAATATAACTTCCCACCTTAAGGAATTTTGGAGAATTTGGTAGTTTGTGCCATTCCCTGACCTGACCCTGGTGATGCTCCATGAATAACTTGTGATGTAGCTCCAGTCGCAGCACACTTATGCTTTGAAGGGCACCGATAACACCCATCGACAGCGGGAGGGCTCGTGGCTCTGGCACTGGCCTGCCCTGAGGCTGTGGGTGAGGCACGGTGCTGCTCTGCGTTGACGTGGGGCTCCGTATCATATGGCTTTAAGCATCTGATTTCTTTGGTTCTCTCTGTACCCATCGGGAAATACAAATGCTCCTGCGGAGGATGGTTCAGAATAAGAACTTCAGTGCTGCGGAATAGCTAGGTGCCTTTCTAGTGACCTCCTCAGGAGGATGAGATGGCTGGTTGACCATGTTAGCGGTGGGCAGCTGGGTTACGTACGTATGTACCAGGGTCTCTGTGCGGGTCTGGTGGGGATATAGACACTCCTCGGAGCGACAGAGCCAACAGCGCTTTGGGGTACTGCCTGGCAGATGCTGCCTAGAGCTAAATATTGCCATATGACACCACTGAGCTCGTGGGACATCTTGTTCCCAAGGCATGCAGTCTTTCCAGACCGAGCCGCAGCGGCAAATCCCCTCCTTTGCAAGAGGTGGTATTTATTCCTGAGCCGCTGGGAAATAGTCAGGCTCCCCTGGCCCACACAGACCCAGAGAGAGGGGGATGGCTTTTTCGAAACTGAGCATTGCTCCTCTGTGCTGAGACCTCCCAAATGTGCCTGTAGCTGATTCGGTCACCTAGTTTCTCACGGAGTGAAGGCACCTTTTTGATGGATGGCAACTGGAAAAGCAGTGTTGTTCTCATTTTGGATCTCTTGCATTTACTAAGTGTCATTGCCACATTAAATCTTCTCTGCCCTTTCTAAAACTGTGTGACCTTGAGGCCAGCTGGGTGAGGGAACCGTTTGGTTGGGCTGAAAAGTAACCTTTGATTTTTGATGCCCTCATCTGTTTCATTTTGTGTCCAGGCAAATAATTGTGCCGAGGTAGGTGATGAGGATATCCTGGGAAAGCGACTGATTAAGCAGCACTGTCCCTGTCTGTGAAATCCCTGCCTCAGTATCATTTGAGGCTGGCTTTAACTGGGTAATCTCTAGAGCTTGTTGAGATGTATTCTGTGAAACAATCTTTCCTTTGGAAAAAATCCCGTTTCATTAAAATTGAAATGTTGCGTAGGAATGTATCTCTTCCTAGTCTCCAACTATTTTTTTTTCTTTGTTTTGGTAAAATATGCATGTTCTGATAAGTTAACATCTTGCTTTAATTTTTATATTACTTTATTAGAGTTCAAAACAGGGTGTTTTGATACTTCCAACTGGATATTTTTGGAAAGTTTGTTGCACAGCAAACAGGCCACAAAACCCATCCCCTGACCAGAAGTGGTTCCTTGCAGCTGAGGCGATAAGCCCTGACCACTGCTAGCTCCTTCTGCCGATCTTCCCTCTTTGGATGGCCGGTGCGTTGCTATCGGACTTGCCAAAACGCTTGTTGCCTCGGCTGCTTGTGCTTGGGATCTGGCCCTGAGAAAGGGAAGCCGATCTGACTGCCCCCAACTAAGCAAAACAACTGTAAAAGCTGCTAGGTTGTGCTGGTTACAGCCTGTCTCCAGTACCCTTACTGGCAATTTTGGGCTGAAACAAGGAGATATTTTCCCTCTAGAAATGAGTGGTTCCTTCCCTCTGGGGAAAGGCTGCTAATCCTCTTGCCATCTTGTGCTGTGCTTCCCCGAATGTTCTTCCTCTTGATCTCGGCACTGCAATGTGAAATTTCCCAGCCTTGTTCACAAATGGGCCAGAGGAAACAGCTCTGCAGCAGGGAACCCTTTCATCTGCTGCCTGACCTAGCTGGTGGTTGGTTTGTCTTGGCCTGGAGTCCTTGTTCCCCCTGTGCACATGGCCCCCGGCTCTTACGCATTGCCTCAGGTTGAGCCTGCCAAGAGGAACCACCGTGCTCCGAGCTGTTTCCGAAAAGCCACCGTGGAGACCTTGGAAAGGCATTTGAAAGTCTCCGCTCAGCAGTAGGTTCCCATACTGCTTCCATAGGGTGGAGAAAGCCACTACCACCCCCCCCACCCCCCAAAGCCCAAACTAAAACAAACCTCTTAGGAGAAACAAGAAATGTTTAACCCTTTGAGGCATCATCTCTCCCTGGGGAGAGTTTGCAGCCTCAGCAGTGGCTTTACAGTAGAAGAGAAAGATTTATTTTCTTTTTAGCAGCTGTGACGTGCACTTGCTACAAAGGAGAGCACGCGACTTGAACTTGTTTGAATAATTAACAGGCGGAGATCAAACTGCCATTGCAACAGTTTATCAGTGCCTCACAAGACTCAAAGACCTGTTTTATTAAGTGGCTTTGAAATTTTCAATTCCAATGCCTTATCAGGTATGCTTTATTTGGATAACAATAGCTAAGGCGATTGTTAAACAGCTGAGCAATTTTGTTTATCTAAGCAAGCACCATACAGATTTGCAAGTGCTTCTGACTGCAGCTCCTCTTGGTTAGCCGCAGTGAGGTCACTGCTTTGTTAACCCTCTGCAGCTATAACCAACCTGGGGTGCGTATCTGGGCTTTGTACTGGTTCACCTGAGACACTAAAGCCCCTGAGAGCTTTTAGGTTTCCTATTGATCAGCTACCCCAACATCAGAATACGTGTGCAGACAGGTACCTGAACGTCATGACTTCTCTTGACTAGAGACAGCTTGACGCAACTGTATTTAAATTTGACACCGTGCCGTTCCCTAAAATTGGACAGGCTGAATCAGCTCAGACTTTTTTCAAATGCAAATAGGGTGAATTTGCTACGCCAGCACTGAAAGCATTTAGGCAGACACATTTTACTTTCCTCCACAATACAGATAAAGTACCTGTAACCACCGGTACTACATTGCAGCATCTTCTGTTAGGTCCTATCTTGGCTGCTTGCTCCGTTTGCTTGTGCTTGGGTAGCTACAGGCAGCAGCGGTTCCACACCTTGGTGTTCAGCCTCAGGAGCACTCCGCGTGCTGATTCAGCTTCCTCCTGTCATCCTGTTCCTTCCCATCCTCGAGTGCCTGTATTCATTCCTCCTGCAATCTCCATTTGTCCGTTATTCGTGGGCTCAGCGTCTCCTAATGCTCCCCAGAGAACGGCGGCGCGGGGTGATTCAGCGTGCCAGCCTTTCAGGCTTCCTTGTGAGAGAGGAACTGCTGGAGCTGCGTGGGAGGCTGTTGAGGCTGCTGCTGTCGACAGACCTTTGGTCTGTAGATGACGGTGGAGTCGGTTAGTGCAGCTAAGCTTGTGAAGGAAAAGCTTTTGAGGCTGATGGTTATTTGTCCTCCTTGTGACCCGATTCTTGCTCACATTTGCCACCCAAAAGCAGTTTCTGAAAGACGCATCAAGTTGATGTGCTGTCGGTGCTCCCTGTGTTACAGAACCACAGTCCACGTCTCCTCGTGCTAGGCTCAAGTTTAACCACAAACTCAATTATATTGCTGGCAGAACTTTGTTTCCCCCTCCAAAAGATGCAATTTTCTGTCTACCTCTGTCCTGTTCACTTTACCCTCCAGATATTTTCCACCTTCTCCTCCCAGTGCCAGCTGAGATCCTGCCTTCATGAATTTGCTGGATTGTTGTTATTTTTTATTCATTGCAGGCCAGCTTCTATTCTTGTTAATACTTGAAACTAGCTGCCCAAGCAATCTTTAAATCTGGCCCACGCGTCTGGGAGGCATCTCTGCCAGCATACGTATTTCAACAAACAAAGCTTGCATTGCTTTAGATTTAAATTGGGGGTTGGCTTGCTTGAATGAGTTCCAAATAAAACATTAAGGCAAGAGAAAAAGTGCAAGCAACTTGAGCTGATATTAAACAGGCCAACCTCTGGGAAGCATCTTGCTTTGCAGAAAAGGATGAGAATGCTGATATTGCCAAGGCTTCCTAGCTCTTTTGAAAAGGGGAAGAAAGTTTCTTTTATTTAGCTATTCAAAATGGAAAACGCTTGACAATCTTCCTGTAGCATTTCTTTCCCCAGGGGTGGCTGAAAAGGGGGATACTTCACCTTGTTGATGCAGAATGAAGAAAGTATATTTTGCAGACCTCTTGATTTAACAACCGGCAGCGTGTGGAAGTGTCAGAGCAAGCGCTCGTGGCTGCTGACGGCGTGGCGAAGCGGTGTTGCAGCAGTGGTGCCGCGGGGCGTGGGGCCGGGAGAGTCGCAAGTGGTGGCTCTTGTGGTTCTGGGCATCTCTCCCTGATGATCTCTGTTTCCTCCTCATTAGGCAGACATCACAAAATGCGTGGTGAATACGGACCCCAGCCTTCGCTCCCACTGGCTCGTGGCCGCTGTGTGCAGCTTTGGTCACTTCCTCAAGGCTATCTTCTTTGTCCTGCTGCCCGAGAGATGAATCGGAGTCGCCAAGTGCAGCCCCCCTACCCCATCTCCTTCCCCGCTCCAGAAGCAGTGGTAATGGCAATCTCTGAAGAGGAAGAAGAGAAGAACCGAGACAAACAAAAGGCTCGTTCTCCTCTCCCTTCAGCTGGGAGCAGATGATCCACCACAGTCTCCTTTTTTTTTTTTTTTTT
>VXBL01002076.1:8140-30582 GCA_013400195.1 Aramus guarauna | reverse complement strand
TTTTTTTTCCAGCCACGGGAGCCTCTCTCGCCGTTAATCCTTTCAAGAGTCTTGTTTCCCCGGGTGACTCGTGTGCGTGGCCTGGTCATCGCCAGTCCCTGGGCACGCTGACTGCAGCTGCCTGCAGCGTGGGCTGTCAGCCCTCTGTTCCTCACGGCTGTGTTGCATGCTTATCCTAGTGCCAGGCAGAGGGGAGGAGGAAGGGGAGATTATTTGAGATGGGATAGAAAATAGGAGAGGGGGAGAGTCCCTCCTTTGCTCCACGTTATTCCCCTTTCAGTCCTTAGGCTCGCCTTGCGTCGGTTCTTGTCACATTTGTGCTTAAACTCCGTCTTCTTCTTCTACCTAACCCTGGCTCGGTGGGCTCTGCCCACAGCATGGTGGAGGGGATAATGCGGCTGTGGGTTTTTAGCGTGATAAAACCAAACGTCCTGTCGTCAGATGCTTCTCCCCCACGTGTCTTGGAAATCAGGGTGAGCGGCTGTGCGAGGGCAGGACTAGAGGGCAGTGGCATGTGGTGAAGTTTGCGAGTGTATTTTGTTGACCCCTCTTCCTGCGCCCACACGAGAGCGAGGGGCAAGACCTTCAAACGACAACTCGGGATTGAATTTTGTAATGAAGAAAAATGTTTTCTCCACTGAGATTTTGTCAGAGCTAAGTATGTAAGTAGGAAAGGCTGGGGGGCATGGGCAGGAATTAGGGGAACAGTAAATGAACTGTCTGATGTTGTGAAGGGGGAGAGCTGTGTCAACTGATTTATGTTTCTCCTTTAATGTCTTCGGAAGTACAATTTGCAGTTGTCTTTGTGGCAAACAATAAAAGAAAATAGGTGGTGTTCCACTATTGCAAAGGGTATTTCATTTGTTTCCAGAGTTTAAAATTCCAAAAAAGGCCAGAGCAATGTGGAGACAAACACTCAGGCCATGCTAAAAATACTTCAGTTTTTCCCCTGGTAGAACATGTTAACGTGTTAAAACTACGACTCACCCGGTTCGTGCTAGGAATTTCACCCGCGGTGTCAGAAGCGTGCTGTTCTCCCCCGCCGAAGTGGGGCATGGCCACTGTCGGCAGGGGAAGGCTGGGCAGCTTCTTCTCTGCCAAAGCCTCTCGGGAGACACCCTGCCCCGTGCCTTGCTCCCAAGAGCGTGGCGTCGCAGAAAAACGCTCTTCTAGATTAAGAACATGTGGCATTACAGGAGATTTTGCTGGTTTGGGTTTTTTTTTTTTCTAAATTCCCCTCCCACACCCAGTGTTTAGAGGGGCTTTACCATTTCCATCCAGAAGTTACAAATGGGTTTGAGAATAAAGCAAAGCCTTTACTTTTCGGTTATATCTCTGTGACAGGTTTCTGCTAGCCGTTCGTAGAGCTGCGCTGTTGGTCAGACCAACAGAACCACCGGCAGAGGATATGGAGGTGGTTATACCCTTGCCCAGCCCAGCTTTTAACTGGGCTAGCCTTTGGCACTTCTGATGACTTGACACGTGAGTACAAGGCTCAGCTTTACCCGGACTACTACACCCGCAGTGAAGGGTGCGTTACCAGCTCACTCCACTAGTATTTTTTCAGTAGTAATGCGGAGCAAAACCCCTAAAAGCCAACCTCCCCCATCCCCAGTCCCTCAACAAAAACACTCACCAAGAAGGAGAAAGCCTCCCGGTCCGTATCGAAGCTGCGTGCTGCCTTTGGCAGCGTCTCGCAGACTTTGGCTACGCTCTTAAAAGTGGGGTGGAGGTTATACTGGTGACGTTCCCAGTGTGGACGCAGCTGATGGTACCCTGAGGTTGGTGCATATTTGTGTAAAGCTTGCAGCAGTTCCCCAAATAAAACCAAATTTTCAAAGGAATAAGGTGGGTTTTTTTTTTCGGTTTGTTTTTGGTTTTGTTTTTGTTTTTTTCTTCTTCCTGACATAATTATATTGGCATTATATTGGCACCTCTCCCACTTGGGATTTTCTTCCTTAGTTTCCTGATAGATCAGACTATGGAAACTTAGACCGGGTGTAGCGTGCGTGGTGAACGAAGCTAACCACGCTTGGAGCAGCACAGAGAGGATCCCCTCTGATCTGCCATGGGCACAGTACAAGCTGGCTAAGTTCATCGCAGGGGGATGCAGCTTCATTGTCTTAAGGGAACTTATGAAAAACTAGCCTGGATTTCTGGAAATACCCCGGCTGCGCGCAGACTTTGACTCGGATAGTTTCGCAGCTCGCGCAGTCCAGCTTGCCTCGTCGTGCCTCGTGTTTGATGAAGTGGATGTGAGGTAATGGAGCTAGCAGTCCAACGCTGGCACTGTCAAGACCTTTCTCAATTTAGAGGCTGTTTGGAAATGCAATACTTGAGGCTATGACTGCTTTTTTATTAAGGGCCATAAAGAGTTAACTGCACCAATTAAGTAGGTTTAATGAAAAGATAATGATAAGCCAAGTAAAGCAGCATTGCTGGAAAGGAATGTGTGTGGGTGGGAAGGGGCTTAGAGAGGCAGGCAGACAAAGACTCCGTCTGGAAACTGCTGATAACGTGGTGAAGCTCCCCGAAAACAGGTTTCAGGCTTCTTTGGCTTTTGTCCGCCTTCTTGCATTTACTAGTCCCCACAACGTATGTCCTGGAGCTGAACGGCGTGCTGCTCTTCTACTTGGTGTTAATCCAGGATGAATCTTTTACCCTTCTCCCTCCTCCGGCAGTAACCACATTGGCACCAGTCTTGCTACCAAAACAAACAGCACGCAGGACTGCGCACACCGCTGTGCATTTGGGAAGCAACGGTCTTGAGCCGGATTCAGCCAAATATTTATGTTGCGTTCAGTTTTAGTTGTGTTATTTGGGCATCTCAGAGCACTTGCGGAGGTCCTCTCCGCTGTCAACAGTTCTGTGACTCTCTGATTTTTCTTTCCCTCTTCTCTTGTGGCCAGTCCTACCTGATGGGACACGTCAGGGTTGGTTGTTTATCACCCCAGTAAATGTTTTCCTTTGATATGATTGGTGAAAGTCCTAGGAGTGTGTCTAATTTATTTAGCTGTTAAAGAAAACCAAGAACATAAGTACCAAGGTTAGTACTATTACACTGTTGAAGCCTGGTGGTTGTTCCTCTTCCAGCATCAAAACCTGGAACCCCCAAACTAGCCATCCCACGTTTCCCCCCCAATGTTTCCAACTATCTGCTTGACAAAATTTGCTTGTAGCAAAAGTTGCTTGCTTTTTTTGTTTGTTTTTTTAAGCTGTTTTGCTCACACTGAATGTTCTGAGTGAGACTTACGTATGCACAAACTGCCTTGAGGGGGTTGCTCTGTGTCCGCAGTCACCTTTCAGTCCACCGCCCAGTTTCATCCCCTTTTGCTGAAGGGCAGCGGTCACCAAGGGCAGGGACAGACCCTCTTTTAGCACCGGGAAACGTGGCTGCCATTCACCCCGTTAGGCAGCAGTCGCTCGGCACACGTAAAACCCAGCCAAGCCTTGCTGTGGCACCAGGACGGCTGGGGACATGGCAGAAGGTGCGGCGCTGGCAGTGGGGCCAGGTGGAGATGCGGGAGATGCCCCGGGAGGAGGGAGAAAGTGTTGGAGATGGGGAAATGGCATCTTAAGTATTTTAGTAGATGAGGAGTATTTTGCAGACGGGAGCGGCCGTGCGTTGTTACAGCTGGGAACGTCAAGGTCAGCGAGTTGAGCCTGGAGGAACCTGAGGTTCAGCACCGCTTTGTTCACGAAGAACTTGCTCCAGTAAGGTTTATCCCACTCCCTCTGGCACCGTCTTTGTTTCTTTGTAATAGACCTACGTTCAGTCAATGGAAATACTTGCTTTATCAAAAAGGTAGGGAGCAGAAAAGCCGTCTCGGCGTGGATACTTCAATGACAAGCGTTTGACCAACGCTTGTTGTGTCCTAGACATGACATTGCTTCAACCGCAGCCTTACTTATACCTCGCCCTTGTCAAACACTGGCAGTAGGCTCACCTTCTTCAAAGCGACTAGAGAAACTGAAGCCGTCTTAGTCTCGGACCAGATGTCACTTGTGTTCCTGCATTGCTTCTTCTCCCGTAAATGGAAAGAAAACAATCTGTGAAGCCCTTAATTTATCAGACTTGTGTCTGTATTATGTACTGAAGCATGGAACAATAGCGTCAGCGAGCGACATTGAGGTTTCCTGGAAAACTGCTATATCAAACTTCCTCATTTTCAAACGTGTTGTTTAGACCCTGAGAAAAAGCTCTGCCTATTTTATTTTTTTTTTTATTCTCCTTTTAATGCGCAAAGTCTGCAAGTGGGGTTGTTTTTTGTGCACAATTAAACTAAATATGAAGCAGGTTTCAAGTCTCTTAGGCGGCTTTCCGTAAAGATCAGACCCCTAAGGCATTCTGACGGCTTTGCCAAGAGCCATCTTGATGTGGCTCTCGTCAACATGTGTCTCCTTGATTTTCTTTACTGTTGTTGTTTTTTTAAATCTAGTATTTCTTCTTTTTATAGGCCTACATTTGCCACAGATTAATTATTCTCTTAGGGCAACATGAAAACAATGCATGCTACTAAATGAAAGACAAGAAAACAGTAATTTAATGCACTGCCGGCAGAATCCATAAATTTTTTCTTTGTGAGTGGTTTGACAGATGGAGTTTAAATACTCCCTCAGAAAAGCCCGTAACCTCTTTAACTCTAAATATTTTGGCCCACTGGGATTACAAGCCCCTCGCACAGCTAAACAGAGCCATCCTTGGTTGAACTTTACACCGTCACCCAGGACCTGGAAGTGCATTGCATGTTCCAGCAGAGTCTGTGGGAAATAGAGTGTTCCCGGGTCAATCACACGACATGCAGTCCATGTCCAGGCGAGGTCAGAAGAAGGAAAAAAAAGCTTCCCCTCTCACAGGAAAAACAAACAAACAAAAGTGTTGGGAAGGGAATTTCTAGCTTCCTTACAAGCGTATTTCAGAGCTTTAGCTCGAAGAAACTTCATCTCTCCTCCATCACTGCAGGAAGACTTGATGGTCCATCTCTACTCATGCCAAATACTGCATTGTGAAGCTCAAGCTCAGAAAAAAGCACTGAAGAGATCAATCCCTTGTTTAAAGCTTCCACCTCTGGCCCTACCTCATGACCTTCGCTCACGCGTTTGTTCAGCTCTGCTCTGAAGCGAGATAAGGTATGGTGTCTGCCTGCCGGAACAGGGCTCGCGCTGGGCTTCAGTCAACCGGAGGGCAACTGGTTTGGACTCTGGAGGCCTGTGGGCAGTGCCGAGTTCCTTCGTCGTCACTAACCTGATGGGACCTGAGAGGACTGTCCCCTTGGCAGGATCAGGCCCTGCAACAGTTCTCTCCGTCCCGCGGCACGAGGTCCTCCCTTGCGGTATCTCACCTGGCTTTGTTAGGCAGGAGCTGGAGTTCCCGCAGCCGGTCCCTGTGATGCAGATCTGTTCTCCCGATGGTCTGTGATACTGTCCAGGTACCACAAAGCGACCCGAAGGCTGAACTCGAAGCCCTCTCAGCATCAGGGGAGTCACCTTTTTGCCCCTGACGTGCAGGCGTGAGTCAGGAGCTGCGACGGGGACGGTTTGTTCCTGTTTCCCACCAGCACTGAGCCTGGATTTTCTGGTGATCTAAGAAGGGGAGTTAAAAAACCAACCCACAAGCCTTTTAACTTGATCTCCTTGGCACTTCAAAAGAAAAAAATTAAATCACCGATAAGCTGCTAGAACATACCTTGCTCTCAGTTCCTCAGCCAGGCGACAACCAGGCTGCCCTTCTGAAGCCTGGCCAAGCTTCTGCTGGCAAAAATCCCTTGCCTGCTGGAAAAGGAGAAAGCACGGCTGGCGTTTGAAAGGGAGCAAACCACCCCAAAAGTGCTGTGCTGTGTTCAGGGCCCCTCCTGCCTGCTGGAAGGGTTTGGGTACGCGCCGCTGTTTCCCGTTGGTACTGGCCGGGCTAATGGTAGATCACTGGAGGCTGGGAAAAGACGCTTTGAATATCTGTGCCCTCGGGTTTTATGGCTTAACTGGAGAAGGAGAACAGCACTACTGTAAGTACTTACTTGTTCGATACAACATTTTGTCTCTGAGGGAGAGCGATGGATTCACAAAGCGAAGCCAAGGCTGTATATTATTCCAAGCAATAAACCTCCTGGAGCCTGCAACTAGCTAGATCTAAATTATGAGACACCCTTCCCAAACCCTGCAGCGCATCAGTGGGAAGACTGGAAAAATTGCACAGCAGCTTTGCTTACATTTAAGCAGTTTAATTTAAAAAAAAAAAAGCAAAAAAAAAGCAGCAGCTGGTAGAATGCCCCGTGTTATTTTGACATTGCATTCACCCACTTGAGGCTTTCTGTCGGGGCGATGGCTGGTTGGAGTGAGGAAGCTGCTGAATGGGACGTCTCTGGGTTACGCACATTAATTTCCGCTACGGTGAGCTGCTGTGAAATAGTTCTGTGTCTGGTGCTGTGAAGGCCACGTAAGGTGAGGTAGAAGTCAGGATAATGCTGCTGGACGGGACAGCCCGGCTTCCAAAGAGACGGGCTCAGGAGATGCTCTGCACCGGGGGACATTTTCAAGGCAGCCTTCAAAACGGGCCGGGTGCTCTGCAAAGCTGCCAAGCTCGCCGGGGTAAGGCGTTGGGCTAAGAGCGTCTGGCAAGGGTGGGCTTGAGCCTGAGGTCGTGCCTGCGGCCAGCGAGGCTCAGCCCCGGGGCGGGCGGGAAGGGCGCTGGCGTCCATTGCGGGGGATTGACGTCCAACCTCGTCCCCGTCCCTCCACGCGGGCTGCGAGTCTCTGTGCTGCCAAGGACTCGGGGTGGCGTGAACTTGCCCTCTTAGGCTGGAAAATGTCCAAGTGGTGGGAGTGAATGCTCGAGTCTGGTTTCTAACGGTTTCCAAAGCGGAGGAGAGCTAGGCTGGGGTTCGCAGCGTTCAGCCCTGAGCTTAGCACGCGCTGTCGGTCCGCCCTTAGCAGCAAGGTTGCCCCGTCCGTCTCAGCTCTTGTTTCGGAACGGGAGCTGGAGGAGCAGGAGCACAGAACCCTCCGGGTGATGGGTAGGGGCACGGCAGCTCCCCGAGCGATGAGGAGGAGGCAGCTTGGCCCTTCGCATCGTGGTACCCGTCACGCCAAGGGGCTGTTTGTGTCTGCTGCCTCCCAGGTCAGACACAGCTCCGGGGCTGAGCAGAAGCAAAGTCTTGGGGACACCGGGAGCCTGAACTGACAATGCGCTAAGATTAATTTGCAGTTACTGAAATCAGCCCGTTTAGGAGTTCGTAAAGCGTGCAGCGCTGAAGGGAAGGAGAAGGGAAAGCTGTAAGGAGCGCAGCGTGGGCCAGGATCGTCCATGGACTCACAACGTGCTTTCCAAAACCCAGTTATCTTTTGAAGATAGCTTCTTACTAAGAAGAATTTGTTGACTGCATATATTTATGTCTGCAGACATATAAAAATTTCAATCAGCCCTTCTTTTGAAGAGATGAAGAGCAGCTGAGAAAACATTTGCCCTTTTTCAAAGAGCTTTATTTACGTTGGGATCAGAGTGATTCAGCATGGAGGCACCAGCCCGGGGCTGGAGGCAACGCACACTTCCCTTGGAGATGGAGTTGAGGATTATCTCAAAAGTGGAATTTAATCCTGCTATCTTTCACTTAAAAGATTTAGCAAAGTGCCTCCAGTTTACAGCAGCAACTTCTCGCAGGACAGCGATGTCCTCGGGCTTTGAAGGACGGAAATACCGGGCGGCACGTCTCGAGGAAACATTTTGGGAGGTAGCTGTGGTCGGCTGGAGAACGGGAGGAGCCTTCCCCTGCGTGCAGTCTGTTCCCCGGCCTCCCCCGGCTGCGGCTGGCCCCCGGCGCGTGCCCGGGCAGGACCGCGAGGCAGCGTGTTGCCGGAGCGCCGTCGGCGTGCCAGCCTGCACCGGAGCAGCCGAGGCTGCGTGGGCGTGCGAGGGCAGCAGGAGCGGGACGGCACGCCAATGCTGTTCCCTGCACTGTTTCCTGGCTTTTTCAGTGACGGGCGATGAACTAGCTATGCAGGAAAAGGCCCATTAAGAAGAACACAAAATGCACTTAACTTAAAACTCCCATGCTGAAATTATTTCACGGTGCCGTGGTTTCTGTGTGGCCCGCCCTGACCCGTAGCGCTGAACTGCTCCCATCCCATGGACGAAAACCAAACGGTGAAGGAAGAAGGAGCACCAAGGGAGCAAACAGGATGGTCTGACGTCCTACAGCTGAGCTGGAGAAGACTCGACCCCTTGAAGGGATCACACAGGACAGCAACGGCTGGCCTCTGCCTGTGCAGGATGCACGTTCCCAGGCTGACTCCGTTCGTAGAGGGAGAGTCTTCCCTGCGGGCTCAGTGCTGAGGGTACCGGCTTCGGGACGGGCTACGGGCAGAGCCGGCGAGCCGGGTCCCACGCTGCGGGCAGGCTGCACGCCCGAGCTGCCACCCAGATGCCAGCGGGGGACAGGGGCCTCTAAGCACGAGCTGGCTGTTTTCTTTCTCTCCCACCTTATCTGACTTGAAGTTTAACTTCGAGAACATAACACTGGCATTAAACACTTGGGAAAAAGTTACGAATATCCAGTCCAGGCTCTCAGAGCCGGGCTGCGTGGGTCCGTCCGGCTTTGCACGTCCCTCGGGTGGCCGGGAGCCCCCGACTGGGAGGTCGAACAAGGCACGTGGCAAAGCTGCTCAGAGGAGAATGAGAAGATGCTGTCACTTGCTGGTGGTACTGGGAGACGACCGAAAGACAACTGGGCCAAAGCTGGCAAAAAAAAAAGAATAAATCCCAGGAGTTTCACAGCAACCAGCGAACAATTTCTAGCAGAGAAAGTGTCCTCACCGTGCAGCTACGCTGTGCGATGAAGACTAGACGACGCTGCGGCTGCAGTGAGCAGGCACAGAGCTGCGTGGAGGAGTCAGGGTTCAGCAACGCCGCAGCGCACGAGCAGTCAGATGCAGGGGAGCAATCACACAAGACACCGGTGCAGCAATCCCGTACAACGACAGCACGGAACAGCCTCTCAGGTTAATCCCGGCTATAAATGTGTGTCGGCTCTTCCACGCCGATTTACCTTCCCCGCCCTCTGCAGAAAACCGTCCGTCCCCCCCCCGGGCGCTCTGCGGAAGCTGCTCGCTCCGCACGTATTGCCATGCAGAGGAGGTGCGAGGCTCACGAGAAGGTGGGACATGCCGCGGGGACACCACGGCGTTAAGGCTCTGGGCGATGCTGAAAAACCAGGTCTTCTGTCTTCCTCCCGCCCAGCGCCGCGCACGGGGTTTGCCAAGTGCCTCGAACTCGAAGGCGAGTATAAATATTATGGGTATAATCACCCGTGTTGTTAAACCAACCAAATTGGTACTGGGTTTTGGGTGGGATGAGACCAAGCAGCCTCTCCCGCGATGGGGGGAGTCGTTAATCACGTTTTAGCTGGCTGACACCTCCTGAGCGTGGACTTTGCTGGAGCAAAAGAGCCGGAGGAGCCGGGGAGGAGCCCGGCGCCGTGTCCCTGCAGACCTCTCGTGCATGCTGCCATCTCGCCACCGTTGCGCTGGGGAAGGAAGGAAGCGTCAAGAGTGCACAGAAGACTGAGAAAAACAGCTCAAAAGAGTAAAAACATTGGAAAACGTGCCTGTTCTCCAGGCACTCCTGGGAGAACATAAACAGAGCGTTTGGAAAAAAACCCCGACACCTTCCTCTCCTCCTTTAGTAACAGTTCAATCTGCTGAAAATATGTTATTTGACATAAAAAGCAGCCTGGGAACCTAAACATTGCCCTTGTCCGAGCCAGCCCTGAAGCCCGCAGGCAGGCAATTGTCTGTCTTCGCCTCCCAGGCAGCAGCAGTGATGCCGAGTTGACCCATCCGCGGTGAGACGGTACATTTTCTTTTACAATGTTTGTAATTAAGAGCTCTGGTTCCCTGGTGATGTGCGTCCGATAAAGCATTAAAAATAAAGCCGTTAAATAAAGGAGGCACCGTCGCTGCTCTTGAAAACCAAAACAAACCGGCAAAAAAAAGTGCACCAGAAGGAAGCAGAGTTTGGGCTGCCTCTCCTGGCTCGCAACGCTGCTTCTGCGGATGCAAACGTTTATGGAGCACGCATTTGTGAACGCAACTGAAGCCATGGAGTGGAGTTATCCGCACAAACTCAAACCCTCTATTAAATCTGGCGTTTGTGCCCTTCGGACGGCAGCCGCCCCGCTTTCCCAGCCAACGCGATGCTCGAGAAAGCAAAGCAGATGCAAGAGCAGGTTCGTGTCTGCTTTTGATAACGCCCCTCGAGCTTTTCTTCCTGCTTTTCTCCGCTGCTGCTCAGCCAGCACAACCGCCCGCCCGGCTGCTGGGGCTCCAGCTGTGCCCTCCTCCTCCTCCAGCTGTGCCCTCCTCCAGCTGTGCAGCTGCTGGCAGCGGGGTTGCGGTTGCCGGCGGCTGTCCTGGCTCCGGCGCGGTGGCAGACCTCCGCTCGCTGCGAGCAGCCGGGGTGTCGCGAGCCTCTGCACGTAGGCACCACTGCGGTTAGGAACAGGGAATAAAACCCGTGACAGTTGGGATCCAGACAGAGAACGCCGTCGGTACGTGTGACTCCTGTCCTGGGGAAATGTGTCCAGAGCTGTTCGTCCGCTAGCTGCTTACTCTTCCGTAGTCTCCTTTAAATTTTCCTGGAAAATCCCCATGGTGGGGCAGCACGGCCAGTCTGCGGAAGAGAAGAGCGGAGCTCTTGGGACCTTCCACCTGCGTGACCTTTGCTGTTGGACACCCGGGCAGGCTGCAGGCTACGAAAACATGCAGCTCTGTCTCCAAAGCAGCCTGGTATGAGTCATCCCGGTGATTAGATGAGCAAGGGAGAGGCATCCTGAGGGCAGATTTGCTGTGCGGGGTTGTGCAAGCCGCGGGAGGGCTGCTCCTCCCGCCTTTCCAACAGACCCCTCGGCGCTGCGGTTCAAGGGGAGAGGAGCCACCAGCGACAAGACCTGGGCAGCACCAGCAGACTCCGGCTGCCGCGAAGGCCCTTGGAGAAGCTCTGCAGTGCGATTCAGTTAAAGCCGACAGCGCAACCCCAGAGAAACCTTCGCCGCAGCAGCTTTGTTCATGAACCAGACGCATCCGGCTTTGTTCCTTTAATCCGCTTCACTGCTAAAGAACCAAACCCCCGTAATTAGAAGATATAACTTATTTCTTTGTCTTTGGCCCTGACCGGGTTAGAACATTTCTGAACCCAGGTGATGCAAAGGGAATTGAGGACCCTCGAGTCGCAGATAGCAGAGCTTAGAGCCTCGAGGAGCTGCTGATCTTACCAGGCTAGCTCGGCCACCCCTTCTTCACCAGACCTTTCTTCAGATGCACAGTCGATTCGAGGCAAAGAAGTGTCTGCAGTGCCCCAAACCTGGCTTTGCTGTGCCGCCCCGAGCTGCTATTGCGTAAGAAGAACTAAGAGGGACGGTCAGCACGGATCAGAGCTGGCAGCCTGGACCAGCGGCCACCGGTGGGACCAGGGCCAGGAGAAACATCTGCATGCCCTGGGAAGTCAAGCAGCTGCCAAGGCTTTCAAAGCCTTGGGACCTCTGTGTGAGGGGAGCACGAGATAATCAGCTACGGGAATCTGCAAGAAAAATTTGAGAATTTCTAAAATTCGGGATTTTGGGTTTTTTTTTTTAAGGTCTGCCAGAGTTTTTCAGTAAAGGCTGTGATTGCCTTGGAAGGCCAGATCCAAAGTCCAGTAAAAAGCTTAAAAAAAAATTAAAAATCCATACCAAACAATAAAAAATAAAATACATGCCCATAAAAGCATGACTACATTCCTATAGTTATGAGATTGGACCAGGAGTCGGAGCTTGGGTTTGGACTTGTGCAGCTCCCACATGTCCTACAGGAAAGCATTCTGCAGGGAATTTTGCTGTTTTCATCTTTTTTTGAGACACAATTTATTCAAAAAAACACAACAATAACCCCAAACAGTTGTTTATGAAGTGGGAAGATTTGCTTGCAGAGCAGAATTGGAAGGGCCTGGAGGCAACACCTTGGCATGGCCAAGTCCAGATCTCCTGTCCACAAAGCCAGACAGCTCTTTGGCCTGGCTCAGCACGGAAACTCTTGCTTTAGCCATTCCTCCTCATCTTGTAAGCCACAAAACGGCTTCTGAAGACTGTTATGGAGAAGACAAGCAAGGATGCTGTGCAGTATTTCTAAGAGCTCCCGAAGGCAATGTGTTATTAGATCCAAACGTGGGCGTCAGCTGGGTCTCAAAGGTCTTTCACTTGCAGTAGCTCAGATGAAATCCTTGGCCTCGTTCAAGGCACCACTTCCAAACAGTGGGAGATTCTCCTAGTTTAGGAGACAAAAAAGAGGACCGTGCTGAGGTTAGGTTACTTACCAAGGCTGCGGCAGAAGAAACCACCCATCACGGCAGTGCAGAGGCTCTTGGTAGTGCCACAGCCCGGGCAGGGAACCTGCTACANTTTTTTTTTTACAAACTATTTCTGGAATTACCAACCTATCCTTTCAGGAGAGGAGACCTCCCCTCGTGTCTCCCACAAGTGCTGTTCCGATTTATTGTGCCCAGAGAGCTACCGGACCAAATACTCTGGGCAAAGGTGTGCAGCCAGTCATAGAATCATAGAATCATAGAATCATCGAGGTTGGAAAAGACCTTTAAGATCATCAAGTCCAACCGCTAACCTAACCTTGCCATCCCACCACTAAACCATGTCCTCAAGCACCTCATCTATCCTTCTTTTAAATACCTCCAGGGACGGGGACTCAACCACCCGGGGACTCAGTCCCGGAAACGTGGGGCTTTGGCCAGGAGGTTGTTACTGCCAGAAAGGTCCTGCTGAACCCACCCACAGCTTTAGGGGTGAACCCTTTAGAGCAGCCCAGTAATTTTCCACACCGTGTTGAAAACAGCACTAGAGAACGACGATCACGCCGCTGCTGCCGCGGCATCGCTGTTACCGCTGCACCGATGGGTCAGGAGGACGCCGGGCTGGGTCGCTGGGCACGGATGGTGCCCACCTCGTTTGTGTCAGGTTTGATGTGGATGAATCGACGCTTTCGGTGCATTGCTTTGCTGGTGTCTGGCTGGATGCATGGACCCAGGTTACAAAAAATGCTGGAGTGCGGCAAAAAAAACCCCACAGTGCTTTGCCGGGTCTTGTCTCAGGGGAAAGGCTATTTTATTTAAACGCACGACCATTCATAATACTTAGATAATGAATGCAGGATTAAAAGAAAAATCTCCATGTCTGGATACACCAGTGCGTTAGGCAACAGGAGAATAATATTTCAAGGTTGTAAGGCATAACCATGCAAAAGAGAAGTCCCCTTTTTTTTTTGCACAACTAGTGCTTGTAGCCAGGGTTAGTTATTTATGTCCAGGCTTGAGATACTCCACAGCTCCCAAGTCTCTTGAGCAGCTGGCTGAGGAGCTCCCTTGGGCAGCCCGACCTCTCACTGGCGCTGGGGCCGCACTCTGTCCCAAATACTTCCTTTCCTCAATGCTTTTTTTTTTTTTTTTTTTCTTTTAAAGGCTGGTCTTTTTCATCTGTCGCTTGCTGGAGGCAATAGCAGAGCACATTTTTTTCCTTTCCCCTCAAAACCAAAGGCTTTCGGCTCAAATGCTTGACCACCACCCAGCGGCCCTTGCGGCTGGGCGTTTGCTCACCCGTACCACGGCCGAGAAATGTTGCGTATGAGTAAAAATCGACATTATAGAGCTACAGCACTGCTGAGTCAGCAGAGGTCCCCGCTAATGAGGGCAGGGCTCAGATGCATTGATGGGGGCTGGATGCCTCCATGCCCTCCTGGCCTGGGCTTACGCCTCTACTGCATGACTATTATTTGCTTATTCCAGAATATTTTTGCTTTTCATCTCACTCCTCTTAGCATTTCCATCGCTGCGTCCTTCTGTGGGAAAGGCAACAGAGGCAACCTCGGAGCTGCTGCCGCCCCGTCTGCACCCAGGGCTCCTTCACGCAGCGGTGGTTTCTGTACGTGCCTCTGTCGTGCAATCGGGACGTGTCTGCCGGAAACGGCTGACACCAGTCCCCGTGGCCACCGTCACCTGCCCCGGGACTGGGGATGTGCCGTATCGTCAGCAGCCGCCCCAACGTAACGGGATCAATGTGCAACAGACCCAAGAAGAGCTCGGCCAAGGGGCTTGTCCGGGTGCTGGGCGAAATTATCCATCGCTGAAATGTTCAGGGCTGAAAAGTGGAAAGACCATGTTTCCTGTGTGACCTGAGGTATAACAATCCTGCCCAATCAATGTGTCCTACAGGCACTGGGAGCAAGGTGGGGGGAGCACAGCGAGGACATGCTGTTCAGGAGGAATTTGGGTGCCGCAGGCTCCCCTGGTGGCACGTACCCCAGTAACTGCTCCTGTCCGGCTTTGCCCGTCCGTGAAGGATGTCTCTCTCCTCCTAACCGCGGCCACCCCGTGGTGCCGGGGAGGGGAAGGAGCCGTGCCGGCGGTGCGCACCCATCCCCTTCCGCGAGCTCTGCGGCCGGCGAAGCCAGTGTCAGACCACATCCTGCATCGTGGTCCTGAGCCCGACGTGGGGTGAACATCAATAAAGCTTCTTCAGCCCTTCTTCTTTGAGGGGGGTGGTGCCGGGCAGCAGCACCTCCGTGACTTTGGGAGGAGAGGGGTTTCTACCTCTACCCGCTCGCCTGTTTTCCTGATGCTTACGGGTGTTTGACATTTGGGAGCTGTATCTCCCCGGGGGGGAAAAAAAGTAGCCACCATTCAGAAGTTGCAGAGGGGAATTGACAGGCGGAGGATGGCTGTTGGAGCTTTGTTTCCTTTGGAAACCAGGCTAAAAATATCCCGTTCCTGGCTGACAGCGCTGTCACAACGAGCAGCGCGCAGCGGGAACGGTTGGGCATCTCCTCCGCAGCCTGTCTTCCGGCGAATCCCTGCGGCAGCGCCCACCAAACTTCAGCTGAGGAATCGCCGGTCTTTCGAAGGCTGTTACTGCCGGTATTTGCTCAAGCAATAGCCACGGCCGCGCTCTGACACTTGGCTCCTGATTTTTGCACTGACAAAGTCCAGGTGATGTCCTTGTTGGCGGTGATGCTTTGGGGCTGCTGGAAGATGCTCCCATCCAACTCCTCTGGTGCTCGTCCCGCGCTACGTCTCACCATATAACGCCCCAGGCTGCTTTGCATCCTTCAAATGACCATCAGCTTGCCGATCCTGTCCGTTTATGTCTCTTCCGCGACAGAGGTATGAGTTCATTTTGAAATGCTCAGATACGTGGGCACGCTTCTTGGCCTTCGCTGCCTGCAGGTGTGCAGCCCAGGACGTGTTTCAACAGTGCTGCAAACAGTCATCAGTTTTAAAGAAAAATGAAATTATCGGGCCAGATCTTGTCAAATCCTCTCACCTGGTGGATGAAATCTGTTTACTTCATTGATTTAAAAAAAAAATAAATAAAAAAATGAAGCCAACAAATCTCACTGGAGCCATACCTGCTCTGGTCCACAAGCTGCTGCCGACGCAACGCCGGACTTAGGAGAAGTTGAGCGTGGGCTGCCCCACGTAAGGGATGCGCGCTTCTTCCAGGTACCGGAGGGCTTTGTCTGGGGAAGGCGTGCGGGCCAGCTGCCCAGCATCCAGACCAGGGGCTCCATCGCAGGCTGGGCTGGGGAGTCCCTGCAGAGGAGACGAAAGAATGAAGGAAGAAAATTCAGGGATCTGTGCTCTGCCGCTTGCTGCGAGCTGCCTACAGCGGGGAGGAGGGGAACAAGAACTTTGCTTTTGGGGGGCTGTGTTGGCTCCAGACCACAAAGGGAGACAGGGAGCTAAGAGCAGGGATGGAAAGTGGGTCTAGCTTCCTGCCTGCTCTTGTCTTGCACCAGATGCAGGAGACAAGCTTCCAAAAGACCCGTGTCTGAGGCCTGTCTCTGGTACGGATTTAAGAAGAAAAGCTCATGAATGCTGGGGAGGAGAAGTCCAAAACCTGAAGGTAAGGCACTCCAAATTGCAGTAAGAGATCTAATATTGTGGGATGGCTTTTCTCAAGCAGCAAGGATACACCGGTCCCATTGATCCTGCAGACTTAGGACGTGAGACATCATCTCAGGGGAAAAAGAAAGTTGGCCTCTATGTAGTGCATAAGTCTGGTGGCCCTCATATGTTCAAAAGTCCAGCTCTGATTTTTGTGATGCCTCCCAATAGCTGGTGTGGACGCAGCGTGGGATGTGAAGATGCTAACGCTGCTCCTTCCTTCCACAGCCTCTCCTCTGCCCCGCTGCCACCATGGAGGGAGCGATGGCTGGAAGAAGCAAGACTGAGTTGGGCTGAATGGTTTTCTAAATAAAAGAATAAAAGATCTGTTTTTGCAGGAGTGCTGGACACAGTAGTAGCTCCCCAGACAAGCCGCTAGCCTGGTGCAAAGCACGGCATCACCGAAATGTCCCCACACCTACAGGCGTTGAGGACCGTTGCATGCATCAGCCCAACAGCCTCAAGGTCAGTAGCTCACAGAGACGTTCCCGGCACACACGGTGGGACATGTGGGTCTCCTTGGCAAACCCCCCCGCCCCAGCGAACACCCTCTGGGCTTCAAGCCCTAAAGACATGCAAGAGCTCCTGATTGCGCACACGGTTACAGGAACGGAATCAGAGCCAGCTTACGGACGTGAGGGGCCTTCACCCAAAAATGGGGTGAAAAGGGCTGGCCAGCCGAAGAGATGGGAATAACACAGGCGGTCCTGGAGGCTGGTAACACCCAGGGTGCAGGCAGGTTGAAGCCCAAACGGAGCAGCAAGCTGTTCTCATTTAGAGAAGCAACCAGGCTGTGTCTGGCAGAGTGACAAGGCGCCTTCTTTAATGACTCATTTCAGAAGAACAGCTTTGGTAAGCAACAATTTTGCACTTTGCTGTGATTTCAGAGGGTGTGAACTGAAAAAAAAAAAAAGAAAAAAATCCACACACACCCCAAAATTCAAAAGAATCAGTTGAGCCCAACTGAGACCGGAGGCCACATGGCTGTGGGCTCAGCCCTACGCTGCCGCCCGGGGAAGACCAGCACGCGCAGAAATGGGAGCGCCGGCAGCAAAACCCAGGCTGGGTCCGTAAGGTGTTGTCAAAGCGGTGGCTGGGATGTCAGTGGGGCTGTAAGGATGTCCTCCTCCCACTCACCTGCTCCGTGACTCATCCCGGTGATCTCATCCGGTAAAACCAGGAGGAGATGCTGACCTGCGAGTGAAAACGTGCAGTGCGGGTGTCTGGGTGCTCAGACCGGGCTGGGAGGGACCCCGTGTTTGGGGGACCACGGTGGAGAAGCAGAAACTTCCCGTTTCCAACCTTCCCTTTCAGGGGCAGCAAGCTCAGCAAGGGAAAGGCAGCCGGCGTGCCCGTGGGCTGCTGGTAACCACGTTTCGTTATCCGGAAGCACTCTGAGCCACGCCACAAGAGCTCCAGAGCAGGATCTCATGGGCTTTTAGCATCTCTGCAACAGCCTAAAGTGCACGCGCTGCATGTCATTGCCTGGGCTTACCGCCCACTTCTACGGGGAACATCCCCAGCATCGCCATCTTATTTTCTGCTGCCGTAAAAAGCATGCGTAGCGTGATCAGCAGTACCAAAAGAATGAAAGACTGCCGCGGAAAGCTCTGGCACTCCAGTTGGTTTTCAAAGACAGACCATTTTCTTTCCACTTCCACCTTGAAAGCAAACAATTTTGAGGGCCAAGAGAGCACCGCTAGCTGGCCCGCTGGGTTTTTGCTTTTTATTTGCTTCTTCCGTCCATTGCTTTTCTTTCTCTGAGCAGCTTAGGAGGTGAAGGCGAACTTCAGAAAGGGTAGCTTGAGGCTGCAGCCTGGGCTGCTGCTGCCCTCTCCTGGGTCTGAGACAGCCGAGAAGCCAAGAGATGAGTTTTTTCAAACGAGATTCCTGCAAGCCTGGGTGCAGGTCCCCCTCGGCGCGTCCCCTCGCAGCCTTGCGGGGTGAGGCGTTGGGGCTGCGGGCAGGGGACGGCCCTTGGCGGATGCCAGGCGCCGGGATGCTGCCCAGGCTGGCACCGGGGTTGGCCTGGCCGCGCCGTTTGAAGACCTTCTCTCACCGCATCCCCCATGACTCCTAGCAAAGTCTATGGCAGGAAGATGGATGAGCGGCGTGGTTAGCCCTTGCGAGGGCCAATATTGTGGGAGCTCGTGGTTTCTGGCTTCAGTTGCTACCTTTTCTCTCCAGGATGGTTTTATTTATATTAAACTAAAAAGCCTTCACAGGAAGGTGACATAGCTGATTACTTGTATGCCCGGCAAGTCCCCTCCTCCAGTCCCTCGCTCGGACTTCATTGCCAGCGGAAACAGAACCTCCTGCTTCCACCTCTAGCTCTGGCTTGCCCACGCTGTGGGTCTCCCCCACCCAGGACCCCAATCCTGGCCGGAGGGATGCTGAGCAGCCAGCCCAGGAGGGACCTCACCCCAGCTTGCTCCTGCTGCAAGGGGGTTGGGGGCACACGCTTCCCCTCCCCACCTGAGCCTCTGGGAAGCTTCTCATCCATTGCCTCTTCGAAAAGGGGCTGAGGAATGACGGCACCTCCCCTGTGGCACCGAGAGCATTTAATGCAGCACTTGGCTAATGGTTTCGGAAGCCACTGAGTGGTTATTACGGTATTATTGCCCTGTGAGTGGCTGGAAACTCAGCGCTGGAGGACTCAGACACTCTGGGTAGTTGTGCAGCCCCCGGTTTCTTCTCAGTGGGAGCACAGGAGAAGGGGGATTCAGTGGTCTCCCTCCACCTACAGCCCACCCCGGAGTGGGAGACCCGGCGTCCCTGATCCAGACCCACAGCTCCCATGAACGTCATCCCTCCTGTAGCCTAAAGCAGAATAAAGCCCCGGGACAAAGGCTGGAGCTGAAGTCCTCCCTTGCCATGCAAGTGCTCCAGCCTGCGGGTATAAACACAATCCCTTTTTTTTTGCATACCACAGATCTTTCCAGCTGTGCCACCACGTTGTGCTACAGGGCCACAAACCGCCGTGGTGGCCAGGAGCAGAAGACGGATACCCACGAGGTGGTGCCAGACCGATGCGAAGGGAGCTGCGCATCCTGCACACCCCGACTGGTAGCGCAGCGCCCGGTGGGTGGATGGTCCTCGCTTTTAATTACGCACCAGCCCAAATTATTTTTTTTTTATTTATTTTTTCCCCTGGAGCTCACCCATATTGAAGTTGGCTTCACACATGCAGCCGCTCATGTCACTCCATGTATTTAAAAGCCAAATTAACCCACTTGAAAAAAGAAAAAACAACAACAGCGGTTGAAGAGCTAGAGAAGGGACGTCGGGCACGGGGGTGGCCAGCAGCCGCACGCACGAGCTGCAAAGCCCAGGCATGAGGCCACCATGAGGGGCAAGGGGACCTTGGCCAGGTGGGAGATCCCTCTCGCTGCTCGTGCCGAGCCACCGCTGAGTGCGGAGCACCTCTGGTCTTGGTGGCCACGCTGGGCTCGCTGGTCCTGCCGGCTGCCGCGTGCGCAGCGATCCTTCCCACAAATGCTCTTCCAGTCAGGGATGGAAAGCTCCGTTGTGGGCTATTAAATATGAAGTCCCTGAGCCACAAGTCCTGCCCCAGACGGAAATGCAGCACTATTTATACACCTCTGTGTGAGAGCCCTGCAGACCTTTTACTGTCTCTGTTGCTTTTTGAACGCTTTCCAGCCCAGCTATATCCTTCGAGCCGGGGAGAGCAGAAACTTGCTCAGTGAATTACGGATGTGTAGAGGGCTATAATGATGTTCTCCCTTTTAGGGGCTCTTCTTTTCCAAATAATTTTTAACATGCACCTCTCATTTGAACAGCTTTTGGGCTATCTGGTTGTGGTGGGTTGACCCTGGCTGGGGCCAGGTGCCCACCAGAGCCGCTCTGTCGCTCCCTTCGGTCACCAGACAGGGGAGAAAAGGTGTAACGAGACGCTTTGCGGGTCGAGATAAGGACAGGGAGAGATCACTCGCTTATTATCCTCACGGGCAAAACAGGCTGAACTTAGAGAGGAAATTCATCTAATTTATTCCCAAACAGAACAGAGCAGAGGAATGAGAAATAAAATCAAATCTTAAAACACCTCCCCCCACCCCTCCCATCTTCCCAGGCTCAACTTCACTCCCGGCTTCAAACCTCCTC
This sequence comes from Aramus guarauna, assembly GCA_013400195.1. NCBI lineage: Eukaryota > Metazoa > Chordata > Aves > Gruiformes > Aramidae > Aramus > Aramus guarauna. The sequence goes on along the minus strand of VXBL01002076.1, from coordinate 10,487 downwards.
CCCCCCAGCGGCACAGGGGGACGGGGAATGGGGGTTGTGGTCAGCTCATCACAGGGTGTCTCTGCTGCTTCTTCATCCTCATGGAGAGGANCTGTCTGCGGAGTTTCTTACATCTGCTCACTCCTCTCTCTGGCTGCAGAAGACTTCCCGAGGTTATTTTCTCCCTTCTTACATACATTACCACAGAGGTGCTACCACTGCTGCTGATTGCCTTGGCCTTGGCCAGCAGCGGGTCCATCCTGGAGCCGGCTGGCATTGGCTCTGTCGGACATGGGGGAAGGTTCTAGCAGCTTCTCACAGAAGCCCAGTAGCCCCCCACTACCAAAACCTTGCCATGCAAACCCAACACACTGGTAAAGCTGAGCTCTTACTCCAGGGAGGGACTAACTTGGTGCACACTATAAGACTGTAAAGAGAAGAAAATAGGAAAAAAACCCGCCACATTTCTCCCCATTCAATACCAGCTGCCACTTTACTATCTGCTCACACGGCATTACAAAGTGTTGTTCACCCCGAATCACCGATGGTCTTGTTACCCCCATGACCTGAGCGAGCGGTGGAGGGTTGGAGAGGCCGACGCCGGCACCAGGATTTTGCCCAGCCTGCGTGCCTGAATCCTCCCCAAAATCCTGCTTCATCCTTCCCATCCTCTCTGCTCACTTCTCTTCATCCTCCCCTGCAGCCGGGGGAAGCGGGAGGAAGGCGGGAGGCAGATGGTGCTGGCTGTGCGAGGAGGGGACCAAGGGCCTGGGGATGGAGCGGTGGTGGCCCCGGCCGTTCCCGGTCCTGGAGGGAAGCGGTGGGCGGGAGGTGTGCAGGGAGCAGGGAAGCTTTTCCCCCTGCTTTCCCTCTGCCTCCCCAACTCCTGGCAAATGCTATTCCAGCCTCTGGGCTGCCGGGAGCTCCTGTCCCTGTAGGACGTTGAGCAGCTACGGCTTGTCCCTCGCCCTCGGTGGCGGATGAGTGGGGCTGCGCACCCGAGGCAGCTCCGGCCCCTCCGCACGGAGCAAAATCCTGTGTGCAGCAGAGGGAGGCACGACCTGCGCAGGATCAAACGAGGATCAAATTCTTGGTGCCCTGAGTACTGGAAAGCCAGCGTGGTATCAAACCCTCTGGGGTCTGAGTCCTTTTGTCCCACACTGATGGACTGGCATATCCAGACGCCTCTTTTCCTATCCCCACCCTTCGGCCGGAGCGTGGGATGCTCTCGGGATCCCCCCCCCCTCCCAGCCCTGCCGGCAGCAGGATTTGCAGGGCCAGTTGGGTTGCGGCGTGCCAAGCTGCTCGATGGCGGCTTTGAAAGGCTTTGGCTGCTCATCCTCGCTGTCCACGACCGGTCCCACAGGCTCGCCGTGCTGGCGGGGTGAGGGCCTGCCGCCCCGGGCCATCTGCCTGCCGGCAGCGCTGCCGGTGGCCCCGGTTTCCCTTTGCACCATCCTGAGCACCGGGACTCTGCTGCAATCCCGTCAAGGTGGGATTACTGGGCTGGAGCTCAGCACCCCAGCGAGGCTTTTCACATCCCCTCTTGTTTAACTTGATTTTTTTTTTTTCTTTTTCCCCAATCTTAGGCAGAGGAAAAGCTTTGTAGAAAATGAAAACGGATAAATGGATAGGGTTGGGATGCTGGCACGAGCTACGGGTGTGTGCCGGGGCTGGGGTGGGGGGGTTCATGGTGCCCAGCCGTCCTGCCGCAGCCCCCAGCCCAGCGAGGGGGACTTGTCCTGCGGCTCCTTCCCACCCGAATGTCTCCCTGCTGCTGGGTAGCCACAGGTTGCCCACGCAGGAGAGCCTACCTGAGCATCGCCTGAGGCTTGCTTGCCGAAACCCTGAGGCTTGGTGCCAGGGAGCTCCCTAGGGAGCGTGTGGAGATGCCTTCAGGGGCTGAGCGGCTGATTGAACTCCTGGAAGTCTTCGTGCTGGGTGAATTGGTTTTGCCAGACATTCAGGACACGGCTGTGCCCCTCCGGGGCGAGGAGACAGCCACGCTTCCCCGCTCAGCCCAACGCTTCAGGCAGCTCGAGGACCCGCGAGCAACGTGGCTGGCGGCCCGGTGCGGGTCGAGGAGGGCTGCGGTGCATGAAGAGCATCGCTGCACGTGAGGACCTTCCATCTCTCCATGCCTGGGGATGGAGTTTGGCTGGGCTGAGGAAAGAGCCTCCAGCACCATCACCCCACCGCCCCGCACAGGGATGGGGCCGGGAGCCGCTGGACACCCCGGCTCAGCCGGCTTTGACCGATGTCACCGGGCAGTTCTGGGGGGTTTGAGCTTTTCTCCAGCCCGTCAGGGGAAACGCAGACCCTCCAACAGAGCCGTCCCTGCCCTCCGCCCCCCCCTTCCGCCCTTGTC
>VXBL01002074.1:84619-127080 GCA_013400195.1 Aramus guarauna | reverse complement strand
ATCCCAAAAAAAAAAAGAAAAAAAAAAAAAAAAAAAAAAAAAAAAAGCCTTTGTTAAACCTCAAACCTCAGCCCGTCTCAAGTTCCTCTTCAGGCCCGAAACGATCCAAGGCATTTGTGAAACCCTAGACTTCTCCTAAGTATTTCCAACTGACTTGGTTTCATTTTATAACAAGTACTTGACCGCCAGATCAAGCGGTAGTTACTTGGCAAAAACAGCTTCAACCAGTCTACAGAGAGATCGGCCATTCGTCGCTCACGCCTCTACCCGTTTTGTAGGCAAATTACGGATTGCGCCAGAAAGAAACCTCGAGGTTTGTACGTACGCCTTCAGCTTTCGCCCGCCACAAACGAGAATTTGCCTGCCGGATGCGAGCGACTTCTGACACATGGTTCTGCTTAAGGGATCTACTAGATTTTAAAAATAACATCTGCTCCATTGACCCACCGGGCGTTTTTCCAGCAAGACGTACAAGAATAGCCTATCAACAGCCGAAATTACGGCTTAATCTCTCTCACATCTGACTGCCGAGTATTCTAGGACAGCCTGGTTAACGTAGCAGCGGCCAGCGCGTAAGGAGATTATTACTTCCACAAACGGGGCGCGACAGGGTCCCTTCGGCAATTTATTTGAAGAGGGGGAAAGAGCAGAACATCCCCTTATTTACCTCGCAGGTCAAAGCACCTCGTTTTACACTGCTTGCTGTTGTCACACGATTAAAGTCCTTGCTGGGAATTTACCTGCCTAACATTTAGGTGTCAGCTCATGCAAACCCATCAGCAGAAGGTCTCCCAGAGGAGACAAGAATCGGCATCTGTTTTGTTAGCCCCGTCGAGCAGAGCGCTTGCCCTACCTCCATGACAAGTTGGTGAGCACGGGAGACCAGTGTGAGACCATTGGCGTGGTTAAATGTTTCCGAAATGTCTTGCCCAAACGTGTAGCCGGCACCACGTGGAGATATACCCCAGCCGCCACGATCATCCGGATCCGACCATAACAGATCACACATAGGACCCTTGAAAAAGATTAAGCGTTCTTCATTAGATCACTAGCAAGATGGTCGTAAAAAGCCACTTTTAAAATACATTTATAGTACAAAGACTGCCAGCGTGTCCTTCTCTGCAGAAGGCACGAGTTCATTGCTGCAGGAAAGACACAAAATAGCGGCGAGTTACTCGCTGCATCAGTCAGCGTTCTTCCCCAAGAAATGAATACCAGGAAAGCGTTCCCACCGCCTCTCCCACGCACACCATTTACTCTTTCACTTCAACTAGTCAGAGATACAAAGACACGGAGAGCAGATCCACAGCCTTACTCCTGACTCTCTCAGAATAATCAAGAAGGCCACGTGCGAAGGTATGCACGTCCAAGGATGCACGACGGATTCGTTGCTGCCAGCCAAGTTGCAATAAATTAAAGAAAGGGTAACGACCCGTAAGAGGGCTATGAACTGTTCCAGAGATTGATGTTGAGCCTTCAGCGGCCCTTCTGGCAGGGTATTCATCATTTAACTTCCTCTCCTAAACAGTCTATTGTTGGACTCGACCTATTCAAAAACATCCCGGTGTACATCTAACAGCCACCAATGAAGCTCAGCGGCTTTTCTTGCTGAGCTGCAAAGGGGCAGTGAAGACACTCAAGTATTTATCCGAACCTGCTGCCGTTTCCTACCTGCCGACCTGAGCTCTGCTGAGATCTGGAGGGATCACACTGACTACGTCCGGAGAGCCCCAGGACAGCCGGATTTCAGCACAGGACTGGGAAAACCCCAGAGCAACAACACAATTGTTACACCAAACTATTCTGGGATGAATTTAAACCGCTTACTTCAGGATTTCGGAAGGCTTGGGCAGACCTCGCTGCATTATTCTTGCCATTAGACCAAAAACCTTGCAGGACAAGCAGTTCATTTTAATCAAGGACCACTCGAGTCCACTTGTAAGCCCCAACCACTCCGACTCAGAAGAGCCATTTGCTACCCCGGGAGCTCAGAAGGTGGTTTCTTCAGCCCTGAAGAAAGGACTGGCTGGGGAGGAAGGATGGTGACACAACATGGCTTCACGTGGTGGCTGCCTGTTCACAAGCAGGCCCGTGATGAGGCTGAAGGTAGCAAACACCTTCCCCTGCCAAATACCGTTATTCTTTGAGTCAGCGTGACAGTCAAAAAATCCCGTGACTCTGTGAAAGACAGCTGTGAAAACCGCACAGCTCTCCTTTTGTAGACTGCTGTAATCAAAGCAGATTGACTTGTGTTTTACCCAAACCTGTGTTCATCTACTCCAGCTCGTAGCAAGGCAATAATCCGCTGTGTAAGCGTGTATCTCACTGTTAAGTGGATTTCAACTGGAGGCTACATTTGCCTTTTCCGCCAACAGATATCTAAGTTTATGACGCATTTCCTTTCCTGTTACCTCATGCGGAACTTCCTGCAGGCGGTCCAGAGCCCTGATATGATCCAGTGTATCTATGGATGGAGACAGACCACCGTGGAGACAGAATATCTGGTCCGGAGGAAAGGAGAAAAAAAGAAAGAAAAAAGAACAATCCATTCAGTGCATATTGTTATGGGAAGACTGATCTCAGAAATGGCTGGTTTTAACTCTGTTATTCTTTCACAATTACGGCCGTCTCACCCTTGCAGCAGAGAAACCAAATTTAATTCCCGCAGAAGGAAACAAAACTACAAGGCTGCACCTTGCATAGAGAGATCAGAGCAATGACACCATGCCTTCCGTTTTAAGAGTATCTTCCTTCACGGCCACAACTCAACTCACATCTAACGTATAACGAGGGGATGCCCGCTCATTGAGCGGTCATTTGCAGCGAACCATACGTGCAATACCCTGCCATTCCTTCGGCAGCGGAATCAAAAGGCTTCCCGCGCCATCAGCTTGTATTAACACCTCACTAAATTCTTTCCCAACCCACAATAAGCACTTGACCTTTCAGAAATATTCAGATCACAGGTTAAGGGAGTTTGTCTGAGACTGTTCCTGTAGAGGTCAGACAAAACAGCCTGCCTAACTCCTCGAAACAGAGCGTTTTCCTTACTCAAGGCTTACCTGGCCATCTACTAGAGCTGTAAGCGGAAGATAATCAAACAGATCTGTGAAATACTTCCAGACGTTGGCATTGCCATACTTTCGCAGACATTCATCATAAAAGCCGTACACTTGTGTAATTTGTCTGCTTTCGTGATTGCCCCTCAGTATTGTGATGCGTTCTGGGTAACGCACCTATTGACAAAAGAAAATTCTTCTTTAACGCAAGAATTACACCATCAATACAGAAAGAAACAGTAACACGCTATTTCAAACGCCAGTCAAGCATTCAGCTCCGTTACAGCATACGTGTCCATTAATGCATTTCAGTTTACATCCATCTAGCTCAAGCCAACGGTGGCATCAAGGGGAGGAGCAATTCTTTCAAGACTCCCCAAAAGCGTGGTTTTGCCCAAGGCAGCCGTAGAAAAGCTGTCGAACCGTACCTTCAACGCTACTAGAAGAGTCACCGTCTCCACCGAGTAATAGCCTCTGTCCACGTAGTCTCCCATGAACAGGTAATTTGTGTCTGGCGATTTCCCACCAATTCTAAAGAGTTCCATAAGGTCGTGGAATTGACCGTGGACATCCCCGCAGACGGTGACGGGGCAACGTACCTCTTGCACATTCGATTCTTTAGTAAGAATTTCTTTAGCCTAGAAAGAAAAACACATTTAGGACAAAAAGGTAGGAAGCCCCTTCATAAGCGGGCGCAGATGTTATTCCACTGCATACAAACAAACTCAAAGAAGTAACTAAACGAGTTAATTCCCAGCCTCCCCGGAAATGGTGTGAACTTCTAAACTTGCACCAGGTACACCACATCCACCACCACTGGGGTTCACCCACAAATCCTGCACCTCCTGCAGACATTGCTTGCGTGCAGACAAGACGAAGCACTATTCCGACAAGCTTCATTAGCACCACAGTCAGGCCTTATCTTCTTAAGCACCATTTTTTTTTTTGTAATTTTATTTTTAAATACAGATTTTGACAGATTTCTCCATCTATATGTTCAACACAGCTCGGGTCTGTTCACCTCAGCTACGTGAGCTATGGCAGCACCCAGCACTCTCATCCGACCGCCAAAGACAAGTGCCGTTCACTTTTACCAACTTGGAAGCCTTTACCTCAAGAACCAGAGCTGTCCCCTCAGTATTGCAGCCCATCCCATGTCCTGTCAGCAAGAGTTCAGTGCCAAACTCGTACCAACAGAGATTAGGCAATACTCCTGCCGCAAGGGCGGAAATACCAGAGGAGGTAGCGCACGCCACTCAGGCGACTATTACGTTTTTTTCAACAACTTGATTTGCAAAAGCCCACTTAAAGCTAGATATTTCATACTTACACTAGCAGGAAAGCTACAACTGTAATTTTATCTGCTAGAAGTCGTCTGACTTGCAACGACGCACTTAGACACGGACTCCCTCCTGCCACATTTTAGTCTGAGTACCATCTGGGTTGCTCAATGGAGCGCGCTCAATCCCACGCAGCCGTGTGGAACCATTCGCAGGCTGGAACAAATCCTCTTCTGCCAGCACTGACAGCTACTCCTCACTGCCTTCCTCCTCCGGGATCCCTCAGGCTTCCCGCCGTTGCCGCACACCCGTAAACCTCACGTGCTCTCCCAGGACCAGGATTTCGCAGCAGCGGGTCTGTACCATGGAAACGACACTACGAACGGCGCGTTCGTTCCGTATCGACAAAGCCAGCTCATCACGGGATTGCTGAGCAGAGAATTTCAGAAAAGTTGCGCATGACAAAGCGGCTCGTCTGGCATAAACGCTGGGCAACCGCCGCCGCACCAGACGAGCTGAGCCGTGTTACTCTGCCAAACAATAACCAACGAGTGTGCCGGTGCCGGGGGCTGCCGGGGCTGCCCCAGCTCTCCGGAGGTACCGCGCTTGCGGAGTGCGTTGCGGTAAGTACGAGACGACAGGAGCCATACGTAAGGAAAAGGAACCTTCTCTGCACATTCCCAGAACACAGGGCAATTAAAAAAAGCCATTTCCCTTGCAGAGGAGCAGATTTCTTCTTCTTGCTCAAGCTACCGAGGAATACAAGTACTCCTAAGCTTCTCTGTACCAACCTGGCACAGAACATAGCTGCATATGCAAGAGGCGCTTCCCTCGCCCCGGGCACTTCTGCATGCCAGATTTCCAATCCTCTTCCAAGCACAACAGTTTAACAACTTCTAAAGGCAGGTCACATACAACTGGAAAAGCAAAGTCAGAAGCAATTGAAACATATGGAGCCACAACCAGCTTCCCTGGCCGTACCCAGCTGGCAACAAAATGACCACAGATGGAGGGATGGCATCCCTGGATTTAGTCATCTCTTCCTCTACACCCAGCAGTTCCTCTGCTAGTTACAGCCATGTAATGTAGCCTATCTGCATCACCTTATTATCGCTATCAAACATCACGTTTGTTTTGCTGCTTCCAGCTCATCGACCGATGCAGATCAGCGCTCCAGGCACGCATGAGGCACAGAGAACACCCGCAGACAGGCTCAGTCCGATTTGGACAAAAGAGCTGAAAGATGCCCGGTGCTGAACAGTCACGTCCCAAGGATGCTTGCCTTCACATTCAAACGTTAGTTGCCTTGCCTCTTTTAGGGAAAGCGCACGTTTGGAAAGAGTAACTAAAAGCCAAGCAGTCAGGGCTTGGACAGCATCCAGCATGCCCCCTGCGTGGTACGTAACCCAAGGGATGCGATTCTGACCCTCAAAGACAGGTCCTGCATATGGACTTGATGATGTGCGGTCTACCTTGCAGTTCTCAACTGACTAGAAAGCGCTGAACATGTTGCGCCGTATCGTAACAACACTCAAATTCTGTTCAAGTGCCTTTAAAAGCACCTATCGCACCTTCTGAGAGCTGCTACCCTCTGGGAGAGACAGCTACAAAACAGAGTCACAAAACAGCTGCTCGGTGTGTTCTGACTTGCACGTGGCAACAGAAAGGGTTTCGCCGTAAGCTGGAGCTAGCTTCACCTCAAAAGGTGCGAGGTATCGCCTGCCTTTTCGTATCCCGCGTACCGCTCCCTTCCCAGATGTGTCAAAAGAAATACACTTACTTCAAGCCTCCGGGGAAAAGATGCAGTACACTCTACAGATACCATACGTACTTACCAGTGTCTGGACCACATCGTCACCCTCCACCTTTCTGATCCGCCCAGAAAACCCACGCGCCCACCCTGAGAACACGTACAGGTAAAGCAGCACAGGCAACAGAGAAGAGCTCCTTTTACGCAGAAATAGCGCAAACATACTTTACATACATCCCAGGAAGGCGGGCCAGCCTGAGCCCTGAAATTTTGGTACTAGGAGAATCTAGAAGTTTCCCCTCAGGAGAAAGGAGGAGCTAGCAGCCAAAGAGCAGCAGCTTCTTAAGCTGCCTACCAGCTGTTACTGGGTAGCCTATTTTAGCTTACTATGTAGACAAACACATACGCACATTAATAGATTAAGCCTGTCGTTTTAACACTGCAGAGCTGGTTCCAATCAGGCTTGGGAGCTGAGCTCGGCTGGCCGCGGAAGTCTGCCCTCCCGTGACTTTCTAATGCAGAACAAGACCTTTAAGATCTTAAGCATCATTAAAAACACTCTAGACTAACCAGTGCGCTGTGCTTTCGTATTTCATTGTGCGGAGCTAATGCCGGAGTCAAATGTCTTAAAATAACAAAAGCACCATTACAAAACAAGAATAAGAAACTCTCATGCAAGCAAGCTGCCCTGCGTTATCATCGGTTACTTGAAGAGGCTGTTAAATAGTCATATTTTAGCTACCTCTGTTTTAGAAAGCGGTGACCAATGTTATCAGCTTCCTAAGCCTGCGTCCCAATTGTTTTGGATGAAAACCATATCCAGCTCAGAGTAACAAGAAGCAGCTTTCAGGTTATTTTTATTAAACGCACCTCCATCAGGTACAATAGTTACCCTGTCTGTGCTCAAAATTACTTTGAAGAGTAGACTATTGGTTGGCTGAGAGCTTTCCCAGTGTTGGATTCTGTAGATCACCTTTGTAGACTGGAACACAAGCCTACCTGCTGTCCAGTCCTCAATCCATGCGGAGGGAGGCTGGAGAACGCATGTTTCAATAATTCACCGCGTTGACCTCGCAAGAGGAAACCGAGCGGTCTCGGGGCTTAAAAACAACCCATTAACGTGCCGCTCCGAAACGTGAGATGCTACACCGGCTTTGAGACTGCCGTCGGGATCACCAGGAGACTAATCCCTCCGTGAGAGACTTAACAATCAAATCCACATCAATCATTACGCCGTTCAGATTTGTCTACGGTAATTGTGTAGGCCGGTTCCACGGGCAAGGGGATTACAATCCAACCAGGAGGCAGACTTTTCAGCCTTGTGTTTCCTCTAGATAAAACCAAAGACCCCAAGCACCCGCATTGCATCCAAGATCCTTTGAGAGCACCGAAACTCAGCTCCTTTGGGAAGATCCATTTACTGCACCACGAGCTCACCAGCAGAGGCTCTTATTCGGATATCAGAGAAGCTAGGCATGGAGTTTCCGATCAAAATTCAACTGAACCGTCACTCCGTCAGCTGCGACGGACCAAACTACTATGTCAACAAGCCTGCTGACAATATGAAAATCTCAAGGAGCTTGGCCTGAACAAGAACCAGCTAGATTCTCCCCAGATGAGCTGCAAGTTGGAGGGACAGAGCTATCTCACCCTTCATCAACAAGGCAGCAGAGGACACCCTGGAGCTCAAGAGCGACAGGGACCGTCAAGGTGCACGCGTGTTCCTAGAGGTACCTGGGTCAGCATACCCCGGGATGAGCGTCATCGCTGGCGAGATCAAACATTCCTGGCCGCGACTCAACACAACACTTGGAATTTCATGGTTTGAACAGTGTCCAGGATGCTACTTGGCTCCATCACTCATACTAATTTCACCAATTAGCGCAGAAGAGCTTGCTAACTCATTCTCCTAAAATTATTCTTAGGTGAAATGATCTGGGAGGGCGGAAGCATCCTAGGTAGGTGCCGCTGTGGCTCCTGCCGCTTGGTTTGAAGAATCAGTTTAAAATCACATTGCAATAACCGTACAGGGAATCCAAGTCTTCATTAACGATTAGAATCCTTCTCCTCCCACCACTTCACAGCACAAAGCTCTCAAGCTGCTCACAGCAATGAGACTGTAACCCTTCTTGCACACCCAAAGAACGAGGATAGAAAAAAGAAGCTACAAAGAGAGATTGTTACGGATGGTTGCTTGCCTGCGTTTAATTTAAGAGACAGCCTTTTACTCGCCTTCTTTCATACCCCATTTTATTACCTTGGTGAAAAAACCCTTTTCCCTGGAATAAGTAGGATCCCCCTCAGCTCTCTCACCAGAATTAATTTGCTGACCTGCCTTGAACTTTAAAACCTAAGTATTCAGAGATTTCCGTGTCCAAACTTGGGAGCGCTTCCTATTAAATGAATCCAACTTCTTGGCCCTTTAGCCTGACTTTAGCTGTCCAAGATAGAGGCTACAACCCGGGCAAGTTCAAAGGCAGTTCGATACAGCCAGCACCACCATCAGTACCCCAGTTAACAAATTTCGAAGCTAGCACCAGCACGGAAAGCCACCACGGCACCTTCGATGAAGCACATACATAACCCAAAGCAGAACTGTATAGATTTTCGCTGCCTATTCAATGAGAGTGGAAATAGGTTTTAATAACCTTCTGCCATAAAGAGAGTCTAAGACCACCGTGTTAAGAGAAGTAGTACGAGATCCAAGACATCCGACGCACGTTTCCCCACCGTGCTGGAACATTTCTCGTGTTGACAAGCCCCAGCAGTGATCATAATTAATTGTCCTTCTATTATCCTTTAAATATCCACATGATTCCAGCTATATTTCATTTTTAAGACCAGCAGAACAGGAAACAAGTGTTCTCATGTTGTCTTGAGATGACATCTCGATTAACTGCATGAAGAATACAAGACTGATTAGCTGCCAAAATGATGTCGAAACTGGGCAGGTGAAGACAGAAAGTGATTTTTACAGGTGCAGATTTCAAGAACATTCGAGAGGCAGAATAACAATAAACCCCAAGTCTGGGATTTGTTTCTTTGGGTTTTTCCCCCTGCTCGTTTTGAAACTTTTTTATTGTTTTCCTACCGCACTCTCCCACAAATGGAAACCTGCGGCAAGAGGTACTATTGTGCTTGGCCTCTTAGAAATTAAGTCACAGGAGCGCTAAGAAGTGAAACAAGGCTGGTAAAGGTTTCCCCGAGCGTCACGTCAAGGAAACGAACTAAACCAACTTTCTGGCAGGGCTGCTCCACACCAAAAGCAAGCCCGCACACCCAAAATTTCTTGTAAGCTCCTTTCCACTACCAGCTGGGTGATGCAACCACTCCCCAAAAACTTGAGAATAAGCCAGGTAAGAGCATTGCAAAGCATTTACTTCACACCTAAGTTGTTTCAACCAGTTACCAGCACCCTTGAAGAACGAGGTGCTGTGACAAATGACAGTTGTTTCACACCTTGCTCCACGGGTTCAAGGTTCCTACCTGTCACCTGGATGACAAACACCCTCTCCGCCTCCAGCTGCACCGCCGTGCGCCGAGCTGCCGCTCTCCCTATTTACTGTGTAAGCCCTGACGTACAGCCACAATCTGCTGGCGTTGTCCTCCAGCTTCTCAAAACACAGCAGCCACAGCTCCTTAATTAACAACGCAGATGGAGAAGAAGGGAAATGGTTTTCTGTCACGGCTTGCTGGTTACAACAGCAGTTCCCAACCAGCAATGCTTGGAGCGGAGTACAGCTCACGCTAATAAATTCTCCCAGGCTGATTAGCTGGACCTCATGCAGGAGACAGCACAGCCACAGAGAACTTTTACTCTTCAAGACATAGCTACTCTTCAAGCCGCTGCTGTCGCTCCCTGCTGCGGCACCAGCCCTTCTCACCACGCTCCCTCGGAACTGACGGAGCTCTGGAGAAAGAGTCACAAAACAGACAGCCCCAGCATGAAATAAAAAAAGGGAAAGAAAACAGAGGCTGGGGGGGGGCTAGCTAGATATCAGGACCACTAGTGAGGGCGCCTGCCAGGAAGCCAGAGCCTGGTGTCTGGCATAACCTCTGCCTGTGGCATTCAAACAAACAGCTCCTACCTTTCCGATGAGCACCCCGGCACGTCATGAGGTTGCAGCGCTGACCCTCTCTACAGATCAGATCTGCGGCAGTCTACCGAGGATCCGACAGAAGGAAATAGCTGCATCTTCTGAAGATGGGATCGAGATGTTTAATCACTGGCCAAAACGCGCTGCCGTGAACAGGCATCAGAACACGTGTTTCGCTTCTGAGAGAACTGAGCGAGACACACAGGTAGTAACGTGACAACGCCAAGTTTGCCATCAGCAATATGACGCTAAAGGGAATGCCGAACTAACTCCTCTACCCTCTGCACCTGACAATTATCAGTCCATCCGGGGAAGGAAGCCGAGAGCTTCTCCGAAGCGCCTCATGCGCGGCAATGGGCTCTGCTGATCTCCGAGATAAGAGGCAAACAGAAAGAATAATCTTTGTAACTACATTAGCTACCGCTTCAATTCTTTAACTGTCCCATCCTGCAAAGAAAATCCTAACTTAGTCACAGATTGCAGTATTGAGGGAATGTCCACACAGAGGTATGTAACTTCTCAGACAAAATCTGACATGAGTGTAAAGATCGGTCTTCTGATGGGGTAAAAAAAAAAATTAAAAAAAAAAAGAAAAATTGCTCTTGACGGTCTACAGTAAACAAGTCCAAACAGCAATTTGCCAAAGGACTGTCCAAACCACAGTCCGAAATAGCAGACCGTGTCCTTCACCCAACCATTCCTATTTCTATTTTAGTCTCCCTCAACAGCTTGTAAACCTCTGTTCAGGCCGGCACTACAGCTTATCTCTTATCCCCCCTCGGCTTGCCTAGATTACACATCGGATGTCAAAAGCCTTCCTCGCTGATTCCGGGCTGACTTCTTAGCATGCGGCCAACACAACGGTAGGCGATGCGAGGGAGAAGCGACGCCGCTGAAGGACAGGAGGGATTCCTCCCCGCACACACCACCCCTCAGCCTCCTCCGCAGCTTCCATCAACCCAAAGGCAAGAGATTAAAACAAAACCCTACTACTGAGGCCAGTCCTGTGGGGGGGGAAATAAACAAATAAATAAATAAAATATTTATTTAAGGCCAGAAATGCGCTGCCACCGCGTACAGGCGGAGCCCCCCCAGGCAGCAGCCCCCCGGTCTGACAGGGAGGAGAACCAAGCCCGTTCCCCCGCCCCGGCAGCCCGCACGTCCCCACTGCCATTTTCCGTCCGGGGGCTGAGGTACCGCCAGCCCCAACCGAACCGCTCCGGTTGGCAGCGCTGCCTGCCGGGGACCGCACCCCGCCACCGGCACCGGGCCCTAGAGACGAGGGAAAGCCGGGCCCAACCCGCTCCCCGCACTCACCTTCTCGCAGAGGCTGCGGACCTGGCTCTCGCTCAGCTGCCGGCACTCGTTCAGCTGCTCGATCCACTGATCCAGCTCCTTGGCGAAACCCTTCTCCTCCATGGCGGCGGCGGCGGCGTTGTCCGAAGGGTGGGGCCGGGCCGAGGGGCCGGGCAGGGCCCCGCCGCGCTCGGGACCCGCGAGGCCCGGGCCCGCCTAAGGCTGGCGGCGCAACAACCACCGGGCGGCGAGGCCTGATCCGCTCCGCTCCGCGTAATGGCGGCCCCCTTCCCCCCCTCCCTCTTCCCGGCCCTGCGCACTTCCGGCCACACCCACACCACTTCCGGGACGCCCCCTGCGCACGCGCGAGACACGCCTTCCCCCTCACCCTAACGGTCGCCTCCTCCTCTGAGGAGATGGCCGCGCCGAGCCGCCCCGCCCCCGCCGCCCACGGCCCCTCACCCTCCGGCGGCGGATCCCTCCCTCCCCCGCGGCGGGCTGGGGTGAAGCGGGGTACGAGGGAGGCGGGGAGGAAGTTTCCGTCTCCCTCGGGTGGCGGCAGAGGCCTCAGCGGGGAGGGGACAGCCCCGCCGGCCGGCCCCTGTCACCGTGTGTGGAGGCGGGGCAGGCCGGGCGGGCAGCCCTGCTGGTGGTAGAGGCCGGGAGCGTAAGGGCAGGATGTCAGGTCCTGACCCGGGCTGTGCGTTGGGGATAAGGGGAACCCCTTGTCAGCACAGACCCAGACCCCGGCTCTGCGTATCCTTGCTAGGCTGTGACTGAGGAGGCTGCTGCTATTGTAATTTGGATTAACGGCGCACTCGTATTTATGATAGGCGGCATCTCACTTGCTGCCCTTGGACAAGAGGTGGTCGCTCTATTCCACCCAAAGCGACTGAAAGGCCTTACGGTACAAATGGAAATAAATGACGGAAAGGAGGTGCGACTTTCACCCTGTCAGAGGCCGTCACACAGCACGTGCGTGACTAAGTCCCGCTGAAATCCTGAAAGGAGGAACTTGTGCGTTGCCAGGGTGGTTTTGGGCACCTCCCGCTCTGAGAAGGAAAACAACGGGGTGGAGGGAGGCAGCCCTTGGGTTGAAGCTGGCTGGGATGGCTTCCACGCTTTACTGCCCGATTAAAATTTAGGGCTTTTAGCGGAAAAAGGGGCTTTCAACGATCCGCCGATTTGCACGAGGGTGCTGATCTGACTTTGGAGGAATTTTTCTTGGTTTTTTTCCTTTTGCTGGGACTTTTCTCCCTTCTCTGCAGCTGGCTGCCGCCGCCACGGTGCTGGATGAGGCAGGGATGGGCAGAGGCCGTGCTTCCTCCGAGCTTGTGGCCGGCCACAACGATCGCTCGTCCATTTTATATATACAAGGGTGATCAAAAAATGGAGCCTGCGTACTGTGGCGTACCAAAGGCAGCGCAGTATTAATTAACATCAACAATTAACATATTTGCTTACAGTCTGCTACTTGATTCATCTCGGAGTCAGCCCTAAATTGCGAGTGACCTGTGAACATTTCTATCTACTGCAGCATAGCCAGCTCTTCATTTGATCTTCTCTAAGTTTTGACTTGCTTTACTGTCTCCTCTATACCGGAACGTAATAGTAATGGATAATGATGTAATAACTCTGGTGGTTATACTGCTCAGGTCTGGAGCGCCGGGTACACTTGACTTCCAAGTGCCTGGCCCAGACAGCGAGGACCGGGATTGTAGGAGTTGAGTGGTGGGAAACTTTCCTGGGGTTTTTAGCAGAATAAGTGAAGTCCTTGCGGTAGGTTTTTTTTTTTCATGTTGGATGGAAACGCTGAGAATCTCTGAGGACCTACTCGGGCTGCGCAGGTGTTCTGCTACCAGGAGCACCAAAGCCGGTTACGGTTTCCTGAATCCCCGCTGGGTAAAGCAGCCGGACTTGCGGACTTCATCCTGAGGTGAAGGAGAGAATTAAAGGGTTCAAAACATCACATCCCTAAAGTGAATTTTCCGACTGAAAATACATTCAGCAAACTAAAAGGGAGCAATATATATTAAAAAAGTACAATTTCGTAGCCACTCTGAAAGATTGCCCATCCTTTGCCATTTCAGTACCCAGAAAAGACGCCTGCCAGGAACCCTTCACGTACACCGGGATGTTTTATTTGCTCATTGGCTTCCAGCAGATTGTTTTTAACTGAATTGCCCGTATCCGTGGCACTGCAGCGGCCCTGGGATAAGGCAAAACCTCCAGCGTGGCAGCGGGCAATAAATCCTTCCACCCGGGAGCTTCGCAAGGACACCACGCGCCGCGTGCCTTCAGGAACATAAGGGAGACCCGCTGTAACAATGATCCTGTGACTTGTCCAAAATCACCAAAAAAAGTATGTCCTGGGTCTCAGGAGGTGATGATGTAGCGTGAAAACAAGTGCTTTTATTTATGTCTTTCAAATTTTTAAGGTTTCCTCGGTTATTTAATACGAGGAAACAAAATCAGAAAGAAGGCCGTGTGCGCTAACATGGAAGTCTCACATTACTCCTGCTGGGAGAAATACCACGTACCCCGAGGCTTGCAAAATCAGAGAAAAGCATTAACTAGCTGTTAGCAACCTAGTTAAGCTAGTTAGTTATGTACTTGCTAACTAATAAGTTGATTATTATCCCAAGTTTTAGATCGGAAACAACTATCTGGTAACTACTTGCCAACGCTCCCCGTATATGGAGGCATACATGGGTATATCCACATTTATATATTACACTTTGGTGATAAGTTTCTATTTACCGATTCCTTACCACCATTAAAATGTTTAATAGGAAAAGCCTAAACGGAAAGCTTGAATAGATATATTTCTCTTGGCTTCTTATCAGGAACTAAAGAGGTTTCTTATGTATTGATCCGAGCTGGTGGGTCCTCTCCCCGGTGTCAGCGAAGGACCAGCAAAACCTCGCACCTACGGCTGTTGCGGCCCGAGCCAGGACCGTCCCCGGATCAGCCCGACGTGGTTTACTGGAAGAGGCGCGGATTTCGCCAGCCAGCAGCAGGGGATGTTCAGCAGACTGCCCGGCAGGGAAAATTGAAAAGCCTCGCCGAGAGAAAATGAACGAAGGCAGGAACCTGCAGCGCTACACTGCGATCTGGATGTTGGCCGCGAGCCTGGCGGAGAGAAAACCCACCCAGGCGCACTGCGGGTGCCCTGCAGCACATCCTCCGCCGTACAAAAAGCGAGGGGGTGTTGTAAATTTGAACCTGCGTACCTGTGGGGTGCCCTCTGGATCATGGTCTCATCGCTGCCGGCCATGTCCTCCGAGGTCCCGGGGCGGACTGAGAGGAAGGACGTGGTTGAGTAACCGTAATGAGAAGGAAACTGTTTGCTCTTGGCAGGGAAGTAACTCTAGCAGAAGTGATAAATCAAACCACAATAAGCTCTGAAATCTTTCTGCCTCAACTTTTCTTGCTATTGAATTCTTTAGGAAGTGAACCATTTCACACACCACAACTACCTCAACGTGGGTCTCAACAGGTTTTACGGTGGCGGTACTAAGGCTGCCTTTCTTCACCGCGCCCAGCGTGTTCTCATCGGCGATTAAAGTGTTGCTTACACCTTCCTCCTGCAAAATCTGAAAAATACTTTTTCAGGCTCTCAGAACGCAGCTGCAGCTTCCTGAGATCCACAGGCTGGGCTTCTTCCAGCATTTCTCCCAGGCAGCAAATACCGGGATGTAAAATCGGGATTTTTTTGAGCGTGACTTTCCTAACAACTGGACACCAGGGCTTGGTGTTTCTTATCCATCCTGGTACAGGGTTTTCCAATTTTGAGCGGACAGACCTCATGGGGTTTGGACAGGGCCTCCTGGTCAAGTTCAAAGAGAAGCCGGCTCTTTTCCTCCTCAGCAGCCTTTCTTAAAGACATCCTTCTACCTTTCCCAACAAGGCTTTCAGCTGCCTCAAAAAATATACGCTCGGCACCAAAGATCGATTCCCTCGGGGGCCACGGATGTTAGGAGCCAAGGTGGCCGGCAGCTCCGGCCTCTGATTTTTGGGCAGCACCAGGCTCCCATCTCCTCATCCAGAAACGAGGCATTTGCTCGGGATGTCAGGTCGGTTTTCTCTCTTTTGGTTTTTTTTTGGCTTGTTTGGAATGCCCCCCGGCCCCTGACACTTTCCAGCATTTAGAGAGCAGATTTTCCACCACCTTCTCTAAAATCTAATCATTTCTGTGCTAAAACCTTCAGAAAAGGCAATGCTGGTGAAAGTTATGAAAAAGGCCATGAAAAAATAAATGCTGGCTCTGTAACGTCAAACCATTCATCGGGTACCTTTTCTTTCTTATTTTTGGGATTTTTCCCGCAGAAATTTGGTCTTTCTGAGTGTGACACAAAACGCAAGGGAACCCAAATTGGAAAGAATTACTTACTGCCACCGCCGCCTACGGAAGGCATCGCCGGGGCTTCTCCGCTGCGTCCCAGAGGACGGTGTGTTCCTAACAGTACACCGGCGTTCTAGAGAGGAAAAAAACCCCACAGAGTGAAAAAATAAATAAATCGGTAAAGACTTTTCTTCTGTCAGCAGCTGAGGGTGCACGAACCAGGACTAGAGTCACCGCGCGGCTTCTAGTAGCCGTCCTCGCTTGGGGGGAGCAAAACCCACGAAGAAGAAAGGAGCTACTTGAATTTCTTTTGTTTTTGTTTTTGTTTTTTTCAGTTTGGCCCCATCCGCATTTCCCATGCCGCAACTTTTATTGCAGGGAGTTATTCCACCTTGATCTCCCCTGTGCCCCCTCACCCCATGTCCCCTGCACCCGACGACGGGACACCCCAAACCCCCCGTACCCTCACCCCGTGCTCCGCATGGCTCTGCATCACCCACAGGCACCCGCAAACCCCCCTGCACCGTCACAGCGTTATCTCCGGCCCCAGCACCTGCCCCCAGCACCTCGCACCTCTTCCGCAGCACCCGGCGCTGAGCCCCGGCGCTTTCGTGACAGCACCAGCAGAGCTGCCCCGGGGAAAGGTCCAGCCACCAAAAATCAGCTGAGGAAGCAAATCTGGATAATTTGGGGTGACGTACCGATGCTCAGCGCTCCTGGGGACCGCGCAGAGCCTCACTGTCCCCCGATTTGAGGCTAAAAGGTGACGGAGGAGCATTTCGGGGTGCAGAAGCCACGTTTTCGCTGAGGATGGAAGGCAGACGTACCTGACCGCGCCCTCCACAAAGCCAGGCTTCTTGTTCCCAGCTTCTCCCCACAGGATTCGTCTCTGCTCCCTCCTTCCCGTGCTGGCGTCCATTGCCGTAGGCACTGCTGCTCGTACTGCGAGGAGCAGCGGGAAACATCTACAAAACCTTGATAAACTGGGGAAAAAAAAGCCGGAGAGAGGTCAGAGGGGAGGAAAGGGGCAAAGAGGGGGAGGACGGTGCCTGGAGAGGGGGATAAATCCCTGAAAACGTATTCCGTGGCCATACCGTAGGCACGAGGACAGTGTCTGACGGGAAGGAAGGGCAACAGCCCAAGCTCTCGCACAGACTCCCCTGAAATGTTCCTCTTAGATACCGATACATCTTTAAGGGAATAAAAAATGCCTTCCTGTAGCAGCCTGAAACATTTTCAATCAAAAAATAGCTTTTTTAGGGGGGAAAAAACCTCAAAACCTGAGGGTCTGGCAACAGGTTTTGTCTGCAAATGCCCCACAAATCTGGAATATTTGCTCATTGCTTTTATTGAACCCGCCGGCTGATTTGATTACGTCCCTGGAAACGGATGTGCAAATCGTTTTTCCAGCCTTTTGAGGGCACTGCCTTCCACCGCGACGTCTCCAGCGACTGATGCCGACTTCCCGCTAACGCAACGCGCCGTAAAACCGAACGGGCGTTAGATGCCGATGCCCACAGCTTTCGGCCGCTTGTTGCTTTCAGCGAGCTCGTAGCCATAAATCCCTTCATTCCCAAATGCAAAAGACCGCCGTCGGAAATGACTTACCCTCGAGAAACGCGCTAGCAACAATTTAATCTCTTAAATTAAGCGGGCCGAAGCACGGCCGTTCCTCTGTCACGCACTTACCGCATAGAAGGGTCTGATGATGAAAAGGCTGGGGAAAAAAAAAAGGACATCAAATCGAAAAGCCCTGGGGGGATGAATGCGAGATAACCGAGAGAGAAACATTTATAGTCTGAGTCTCGGCTGAGAAAAGCCAGGTTTCCCTTCCCTGGCAGAGAGATTTCCTTCTCGTGGGAAGTGCCCAAAGGAGAGCTGCGGTGCAGGCACCTTGGAGCGGCGATAAATCCGATTATAAAAACCAGAGCAGACAGTTAAGACTACACAAGTAAGCAAATTTATTTTAAGACAGAACAAATATTGTGGCAAACAACAATATGCAAATTCAGTTGAGAACAGGGGTAAATATCAGACTTTGTTTTCAAATCGATATAAAATATAGTCAGATTTTATTTTGTCCAAAAAGCAGCTCGCGTCGGGGGGGGTTGGGAGGGGATGGGTCTGTTCACGCCATCCGAGGTGTGTGTCACCCGCAAAACCTCAGGTTCGGGCGGCGGCTCCTCCGCCACCGGAGACAAGCGATGCCACGAGGAGATGGAGGTGCCTTTGGGAGCTCCGGCTCCCCTTGACTCCGATTTTCTGCCTCTGTTCTCACAAAATTCCAATTCTTGCCACAAAGCAAGGGGCAGGTTCGTCCCCTCCGAGACCCTCGGTGCCCACCTACCACCTACGTACCGATGGGGCGGTCACGGGGACGTCGGGCATCTCTGAAGGCACCTGCACCTCCTCTTCCTCGCTGGCTCCCGATGGATCGACCTCGCACGGCAGAGCCCGAAAAGCCAGCGAGGAAGCAGCTCGCCTCAGATGCCGCAGGAGCTGCCGTGGTGTGAACGGGACGAAATCCCCTCCCGGCGTGAAGGTGCTGGCGTGCTGCTTTCTAGAAAAGCCATCCCAAATAAAAGCAGACATAGAAAACATTAGATTGTCAATGATGCTTTGAAACAAATTCAAGTTTATCTTTTTTTTTTCTTTTTTTTTTTTTTTTTTTTTTGTGAGCGTGTGTGTGTGTGTGTGTGTCGACTTCATACAAACAGACAAGAAAGACGTCGTGAACTTCAAGCTCTGGATCGGCATGTTGTCAGTTAGCATCCGCAGAAGCACCATCGGATACGGAAGAGTTAGCACCAGAGAGTTTGGAGGACCTAACCGATAACATGCGTCATTTGGAAAAACCAGGTGACAGGTTGGGAACGGGCGGTGGGGGGACATGGTACAGTCCATTGGAAACAATACAAGGCAATTCATGAGTTTTCATACAGTACAATACAGTCACGGATCAATTAACCCTTTCAGTACAGTACATGACAAGTAACACTTTGCACCCTGTTAACACTAGGAAAGGAGGCTTTGGGTCGGAGAGAGGTGGCTGGTCGTTTAACCCTTCTGCTTTTTAATTTGAGGGGCTGCGGATCGCTTCGGCTGCTTTTCAGACGCACGTTCGTCCCACCCCAGCTCAGACAGCCCATCCCCAGCCCGGCTCCCGGCGGGGATGCGCTGGGGGAGCGGGATGCCGCCAGTCCATCCACCCGCAGCAAGGTCTTCACCCAAATTATCCTTGTTTGGACAGGGAAACGGAGAGCCACCGCCCCTCTGCCCCGTGCCAGCTGCCGAACCGATGAGAAAACCTCGAATTGGAGTAGTTGAGTTTCCCCCTGGCCAATTCTGGTGCCAAAGGACGCAGAAAGGGTCCCGAGGTTGAGTCCAGACAGCCCCAAAGCCAAACCCACTTCTTCCCTCGGGTGTAGTGAGAACAGGGTCCATTGGAAAAGTGCTAAATTACAGTACATTGGCATTTCCATATGTCAACTATTGAACAGCAAAACAGATTGTTTGAAAACAGAATCAGTATCGTACAGTAAGTTCACACTTAATTCTTCACCGTTTCTACACTTGTAACACATGCATTTTATTTCCATTAGTTTAATGCCAGTAGGACCAACATCCTCCAGAACAATGATCTAACATTAAACAAAACTTCCTAAGAAAAATATTAAGCATCACATAAAGTTTCAGAAAAAAAACCTGTTAATTAGCATCACAAGGTACTCAGATTTACATTTAGGAGTTTTCATGCCATGACTTTAAAACACCTTTTGGTTAATATCCTGGGGGGATGGGAGGAAACAAACTCAAAAAACTCCAAACCAACCCCCCCAAAAAAAAGGAACAGTCGGGGAAATTATCTATCTATCGATATGTATACGCACACAGACACACATGCACGTAGACGCAGATAGGTGCATGGGTGTGCGCGCGTTTTGAGACTGCTTCCTGCAATGCACGATTTGTTTCGATAAACTCCACAAATTTCAAGGGCATTTGCACGGGTCCAAAAAGACTTTTAAGGAAACGAACTCTAAACTAGCGAAGCAAATTAAAAAGTCTCTCTTGGAGAAAAAGAAAAGGTCAGTAAAACATGGCCTATGTGTTGTTACAATGCGCTTCCCACAAAGTATCTTAAAACCCAAACAACTAAAAATCCCTACAGGAGTTTTTTTCTGCCTAAAAGGTCCTTCCAAAGCGAGAGGTGCTGTGCTAGGCTTTGCATTCCGGCCTCACGCATGCTGTGCAGGAGAAAACACTTACTTTTACCTTCCCGAAGGACGAGATGCCAGCTCCAAGGGGCAAAAAAAGCTGACCTGCGGGGGAAAATAAATTAAAAAAAAAAAGACCTGTTCCACGTCCCCCTTTCTCGCCACCTTAATTTCCAAGGACTCAAGGAGACCGGTGAGCTCTCTGCGGGGGTGAATTTTCCAAAGGGTTCGCCTATATCCTCGTGACAGCGAGCGGGATGTATGCTCTGAGTCACCGAGGTACTTTCTGAAGAGGCTGTCCCCTCGACCGCTATCATTTTGGGGGGCCCAACTAGAGCAGCAACATCCCCAAGTGCTATTTCTTTAAAGCTAGATTTGGGGGGAGAAAGGGAAAAGAAAAAAAAAAGAAAGATCTGGATTCTATTTACATTTCTGTTTTTAAATCCAACGATAGAGGATATAAGAGCATAATACCTGGGGCTGCTCAAGGTTTGTATTTTTTAACCACCTTCAATTCCCACCGAATACGCAAACCTATGAAGGTCTATTGAAGAAGGGAGCCTGAATTGAACCCAAACGAAACCAGCCACCAAAACTGGAGCTGGTCAGGAAAAACACTTCATCTACTGCAACAAGCAAGCCCAATATACTTTTTTGTTGTTGTTGCTGAAGGTTATTTCCATCATGTCCGCTTGCTAGCAGCGAAGGAGAAGACCTAATTCACTTCTTTCCATTCAGACAGATCATGCTGTAACGGCGGGGTTTATCCATCAAGTATCACCGGAGAGAGACTCCCATCAAGGAGTATTGCCAAAGAAGGACTCGGATCGAGTATCGGCTCCTCAACGAGGATGAGCGGGAGTCCCGAGCGCGGGTACCCCAGCGTGGAGGAAACGCGGCGCTCTCGCGACCAACCGCGATTTATTTGCTGCTATGGAAAACCCACAAGGGCTTTTAAAGAAGCAGAACGCTCTCGGTTGGCTGAGAGTTGACAGTTTGAGACATCAAAACCCGGATTATTCTGCATCCCAAGGATCACCACCCCATTTCAAATCCTAGAGATTTATTACTATCTTTACTACGAGCTCTACCCTACTGATGTCTTGCTGGCAAGGGAGCTCTGGTCCCCGACCATCCGTCCGGAAATATCATGGGAATTTAACAAGAACAGCGACGCACATCTGAATTGCCTCCTAATGCGAGACCCAACCAACTCCTAACTCCGCTTTTCAAACTCAACAGTAAACCCCACGGTTATTATGCTCCACCTTCTAAACCATCTGTAAGTCTTTTTACTTAAAAATACCTTTTGTAGGTTAAGCCCACAATCAATCCCAACAGCACTTTCAGTACAGGCACAGTGATGGCTTTTATTGCAACGGCTTGAGTGCAATTTTTCTCGATACCAGCATCTCAGACTGGTTTTAACTTCACTGTCCCACGGACTCGCCCCGCTAACGCAGACCTGTTTTCGGTCTCCTACCGAAAACAAGAGCGTCTGCCCTACGCTTCTCGCTCCGGGTCTGCTTTGCGTCCTGCGGTCCGCACAATTCCAAGCGGAAATTAGACAATCTTGCACCATCCCGATCCCTTTCGAGACTTCTCCTGTGTCTTTGGTGTTTTTAAAAGCCACGCGCTTGGGTCTCCAGATGACCTCAAAGTTTACAACAACCACGTCTGCCTGGACGTCAGTGATTTACATGTTCGTTCTGTCGCGTAAAATGAGCTTGCGTGGGTTTAGTTCCCTAATTTATAAAATTGCTAACAGATATGTAATGGAAGTCAGGCACCGGACAGTGGTCACATACACCTCGAAATTATCTTCTGATGGCCCCTAAGTAATTAACACCGCGTCTAGGAGACTAAGTAGAGTGGGGAAAATAAACAGTTCAAAACTCAGTGCTAATAGTACTTACAAAAGTGCAGTGCTCAATAGAGTCAGAAGCAAAGTGACTACTAGTACTTAAAGTGCTAGTTTCAAAGTCGGTTTGGTTCAGTGTCCGAAACACGGGTAGAACGCAGGGGATAGCTAGGGCTGAAATTAAAACCAGACAGCACTGCAACTGCACATGCCACACCAAAAGTGCTTCAAATCACACCATTGCGGAGAGATGCATAATGCTACGGCTCAGCTTGTGAACACAGACGAGCAAACGACCGACACCTTTTAGGTTACGATAAAGAACAGCTCCATTAACTCCATCACTACAACCCCATTCAGAAAGCAAGTGGTCACAGCTTACGAAAAAAAACCCCAAACACCCCAAAACCAAGAGTCTCTCGGAACATTTACGAGTCTTTGCAACTATGATACTCAAAGTCTAGCAAAAGCAACCCTGGAAAGCCTGCCCAGTGTCTGCAACAAGCTTCGCTGACGCTTATCATGCACTTTACGGAGGCGTCGCGCCGCAGACTGCCTCCTTTTACACGCTATCTTACAGTTAGCCTATTTAACTATTTATTTGTGGTTTGCCTTTTTTTTTTTTTTACTTTTATTTTTTAGCTTTCTGACTATGCATTAAGCTGGCTTTTTTCTCTTAACCACCCTAACAGTCAAAGGACAATGAATGCAAGAACAAGACAATGAAGGCAGTCTGGTAAACACTGACATTCCTAACATCCCATCTTCATGCTCATGAAGGAAAACACTCCAGAGAAGGATTTTGGATCAGCATGCTCCTGGAAAGAGGCTGGAAAAGGAGGATCCATCCCGAAGGATGTCAGGCGCTTCCCCTTTCTCTCTTTAAACCCGTGCTTCCCACTGACTGCCCCAGCGCCTATTCCAGCTGTTGACATCTGCTTTTTTGTTCCCTCACGTTGAGCTGCAAGCCCAGCCCTACTTGTGCTGGGAAAGCAACGGCTCCGCTCGCTGGAAACAGGGGGCAGGAAAACTCCCCCCCAAAAAGTCTGCGTTGGTCCCAGTCCTCCCGCTGGGCTGGCAGCGGCTCCTTGCAAGCTGGGATGTGCTCCAGCAGCGCCCTTCCGTCCCCTTAGCTCGGAGCTCAGCGCTTTGCGAAAAACAAGGTGTTTTCTCCCAGAATGAAAGTGGCAAATGAAAAAAGGGAAACTAGACCTTTGATTCTTGCTATGTTTCAGTAGACACCCCAAAAAAAGGTCACTGAATAGCCTAAGTGGCTCCCCAGGCCCCGCATGCATCGCCGTCAACTCTCCCAAGCGTTGTGCAAGGCAACGTCTGGCCGTCCAGCATCTGGTGTGCCTGAGCCAGGTATAAATTTTTTTTTTCTTTTTTTTTTTTTAATGGAGAAAGCTCTTTTTAAAACAAAAGTATAAGCTTGCTGGAGTTGGTAGGGCATGTGGGGTATGCTTCAGGTACAGCTGCAGACACTTCTGAATTTTTCTGGTTTTTCAGAAGCACGTAACAGTAATACCCCGGGGGGGAACAAAAAACGTTACAGACCCAGGTGACTTATTTCCGCTACTGCCACAAAGGCCTGTATTTAAACAAGCAAAAAGCAGGGTCGCGCATCCAGGGGCTATGGATGTAGATCCGCCTCTGCGGACATCCAGCGGAAAGGAAAGAGCCTGGGAAAGACGTGGGAGCTGAAGAAGGGCAGCGCGAGATTGGCGGTGCCCCGCAGCGAGGAGGGCTCGCGATTTCTGCAGGCGGGGAAACGCAACCACCTCAGTCCGCAATCCAGATAAGAAAACTGCTGAAATGATATATCCCGTCTTGTCGCCAAAGCCAGCGAGGTCTGGGGGAAGTACACAAGCGCGCGTAAGTGGTCACGACCCTGCTACGCCACGAGGAACAAGTCCATCAGCGAAGGAGAGCGAGCGCTACGGGGGAGAAGCGTGCCAGCTTGCACGCCCCGGCTTTATCGTAAATGGTGGTGGAGTCTCGTGGGACTAAAAGCAATCGGTCAGCATTACGCCGGGCAAGGAAGCATCTTGCAGGACCGTATTCAAGCCTGATCTTGCAAGACTGACGTATATCACCATCTCCTATAGGCGGGCGCTGGGATAACATTTGGTTTAAGTAACGTTGACCTCAACGTTGAGACCAAACAGAAAACTTACCAGCGTGAAAACTCCCGTACCAAAATTGCTCATTTTCCAGGTCTTTTTATAACACGTTCTTTCCTGTCTTCCAATGGTAAGGATTTTTGGCAGATGATTTGGAAGCGGGTAATAAATCTGATGCTCGGACACTGCGTCAGATTGCACGGTAAATTCCTGCACTGCTCTCACAAGGAAGTTTTCACATCGCGTTGTGTTTTTGCTGCTTGAGTTTGTCCTGAGGACGCACCGTCGGCCACGTCTGAGACTCCTTGCAATTTTGCCTCCACCTGGACTGGCAAGCCTGTTAAATTTTTAAAAAGAAAAGCTATTACAGGTTTTCTGGGAGAAAAGGCTGCGTGTTAGCCCGTGACCTCGCCTTCAGCCTGAGCTCTGGATTTTAAAGGCATCTGTAAAATCCTCCTTCGGCCGGCACATTGGATTTCCATCTAAATATTCTTGGTAATTTTTCCAGTCTCCAAAAAACAACGCATTTCAAAGTTTATTAGAAGCAACACTTTATTTTTGGAGGCGGAGGCTTTTGCTGCATCGAAGCCTGCAGATATCTGTGCGCCACAATTAAATGCTGATTTTCAGCGGTGAATAAAGAGATTCCCAGACGCAGCCTATTGCCGAGGAGAACGCGATCCCACATTACTCGGTATCGGAGGCGTAATGCGAACTGAAGATGAGGGGCCATTTTTAATTCTATGCCAATTATCGCAACAAAAACCAGATCCTGCAGCGGAAGACCGATTCCGGGAAGAAATAATCATCCATCTTTTGTAGTCCTAGTCGTGCTGCTCATGAAGAAGCTTATTTACAAAATGGTAATCTCCAGAAAAAGGCTGTGTTGTTGTTGTTGACTGAGAAAGCTCTACATTCGCATACTTACTGCTACCGTTCTGGGGGTGCTCTGTCTGGGAAATTCCGCTTTGAAACTAAACGCTATAAATTTCAAGTATGGGAAAAGGCATCCGGTTCAACAAATCCCAGCTGTAGGGCTTAATGCAACCCACCGTACCACAGAAATGACACTTGGAGATCCCTGCTTTGAAATTCATGCTTTCGGTTTAGAGAAGGAAACTCGTACGACCTTTAAATTATTTATATGTGAAAAGATGCTTTCAATAAAAGCAGCAATGATGTGTAAAACAAAATGAAATTCCAAGTGCAGACTTTGTGCATTTTGTGTGGTTACTCAAACGTGGACGAGAAGCACCTTTTTTCCCCTTGCACAAGAATGTCCATCGTGCAGGATGACATAAAAACGCTCTTTTTTGTACGCAGGAAAGAAGAAAACAACGTATAAACCCACGAACCTGCAGAGTAGTTGTGAAAGGGATGGAAAAACCCCCGAAGTGGCAGGCGTGCAACCTGTTCCTGTTCCCCCACGGACCACCGCAGTCCCTAACGCAAGATTGCAGCGTGAGATTTACCTCGAGGAGACGTGAGCCTGCACCTTCGGGTCACGGCCAAGCAAGACACCGAGCGCCTCGGCAAGCCATCCGTTGCAGCAGCTTTTCCTTGACCATCACGATACAGTCTTCATCAAAGAGCGAAGTGTACGGGACAAATTTATTTGTGGAGATGGCAGCTGCTGCTTCTACCTGGGGATGCCACCGCCACCAACTCGCTACCGCGGAAAGGGCTCTGCTCGGCGTTGTCCATCTCTCCTCGCTGGGTATCCACCCGCGTCGATAAGACATCGAGGATGCCTGCGTCCGGCGTTACGAGACACGTTCCCGGGGATCGGCAGAATAACGGCGCATCGCCCTGCTGTAATGACGGCGCCTGAAGATGGGAACATTGGACCGCAGGGACCGCGCGTTGAAAGCAAAACATTTTATTACCGTCGGTTAAGCCTCATAATGCACGCTTATGAGTAAGGTAGAGGTTATATGGAGATCACTTTGCTCGCTACCAACTACAGCTTCTGGGATTAAATGCAGCAGCTGTTGAGCGGTGCTTGATGGGACCAGTGGAAAGAAAAAGAGAATAACATGCAGTTGAAACGGTGCGGGGAGGGGGTGTAAGCTTGGCAGAAAACAGTTCCCTAACTTGAAATTCAACCAGAAATCGTTTTTTTTCCTGCTGTACAAAAAGCCACAGCATCCTAGACAACAACTGGTGACCAAGTACCGCCCCTGAAACGCAGCCCTTAAACACAACACCCGCCTCAGCATCTACCACCTCGTACGGGCGCCGCAGCACCGACACAGCACGGGAAGATCGGAGGGGACCGCTTTCGCTTGCGGGGGGCGACGCCTCTACAGTCAATGGACGGAGCCTAGGTGCAGAGCAGGATGCTGCAGGCACGTGAGCTCCTCACTGATGTAATCGCAGCCCCTCCCCGCGGTACACAGGTGTTTATCGGAAATTTTGCGCCGCCACGAAGGCAGAAGGGTGGATTACAGCTCGCGTATAAGCCGAATTCAGCGTGGTTGGCTGGCTCGGCGACAACGCTCTGCAAAGGCTCGTCTGGTGTTGATTCAGACGTGTGATTTTTTGGTTTGTTTTCTTTAAGTTTCCATGCAATGTTTTTTGACAGTAAATGCCATCCTGAGACGGTTTCTGAAGAACACAAATTTCTTCCAGCACAAATTGCACCTACAATCTAAGACCCAAAATACGGTTATCTTTCCTGGAGGTCAGAGGTCACAAAAAAGCTATTTCGGACCATCCGCTGACGAATCACTGACATATTTTGTCACTGACACTGACATAATTTGACAGCACCAGCTTTTTTAGCCCAAATCAGTTTACCTTCCAGCCGATCTCCTACAAGCAGCTTCAAATTGCAACAGACTCTATCCAGAGGAACACTCCGTTCTGATCTTCCCTTTCCCGATATCACAACTGTTAGTTCACGTTTGTTTCGGTATTCCAACAAAATTCAAAGGAAAGGGAGAAAATGCCTTCACTAGTAATAGAGGACTCCAGCTATCGCTAGCACAAAACTGCCGATTTTTTCTTTCTTGTGCAAAACAAACCTCTTGGCTAGAAAGGTGGGAAGCTCTTGGAAGGCTGAAAGCCTGGAGGAGGCTGGTGTTTAGGCTGAGGCAAGTGACAAATACGCCTGTCTTAGCCTCCTGCTTGCTCTCTTTCGCACAGCATCTTCAGCCCCGCTGAGAGGAAGAGGTCGGCATAGGTTTTGAACAAGCAGAGAAAGCAGCTCTAGGGTTTATTGCAACAGCTGAAGGGCTGCAGTGTCGAGGAGGAGGAGGGTGAACTTGGCTTTGTGGAGAGCCTGGGAAGGTGAGGAAGCGAAGAGGATCAGCACAGAGGGGCTGAGGAGGCTGCACCTCTCTGCGGGAGGGCACTTCACAGCCTGTTTCAGGAGGAGGTTCGGCCACAGACAACGTGGATGGTGGCCCAGTCCACCCCAGAGAGCCGCCATGCTCTCCAAAGTCCAAGTCGTGGCTCAGTCTTCTCTCTTACCTCTTGGCTCCTGGCTCACGAGCTTGCTCCTCTAACTTTCTGCTTCTCTTTTAGGGGGCTTGCGGAAATACTTTGGGGGTGACACCTTCTCCTCCGTCTGCGCTCCCTTCCCGTCCTTGGATCATCTCAGAAATGGCAAGAAACTTTTAGAAACCGTGGGCTGCTGTTGAAACCTGGTGAGGCGGTGGGTTGTCTAAAAAGGAATAAGTATGTTTAGAGGGGTTATCCCTACTTTAGAGGGTGCCTCCTCAGAGCAGAAAAGAAGTGAGAAAAGCAACAGGTCAAACTGCAGTTTGCTGCTGCAGGGAGGAGTACGTGGGCACCACCTCTGCCGTACCCTCTGGATTGTGGCCTTGCTCGGGGATGGGCACATATCCACACAAAACTGCCAAATAAACTGACAGCGTTAAGCTGTTTTTAAAAGAAAAGTCTCTGTAATATGCATTCACCGAGATAACCCACGGTTAAAAGTTGGCAGCATCTGTGAAAATGTTTATCGGGTCACTCCAGCACTTCCCTCTGCTTCTTTTTTTCCTTCTTCCTCTTTTTTTTTTTTTTAAATAATATAGCTAGGAGGAACTTATCGCTCGTTAACTCAAAGGGTCACCCCTGACAGCACTGAGGGATGACTGCGCTGGTGTAAGCAGAAAATGCCGTGACCGAGCACAGGGGCCGGGCTGCAGCAAACTTACACGCCAACTGCCTGCTGGCACGTGCCGATCCCGGGACAGAAACGTCCACACGCTCTCCAAAGCGGCTGCCTCGCTTGAGCACCAGGCAAGAGTTAAAAGTCCCACGAGGCAGAAAAGTAAGGCTAAAATAGCTGGGCTGCTGCGGTATCCGCGATAAAGGTGTTTACGCCTTCCCTTTGTCGTCACACCGTGATATACAACACGCGTGGGCGGTGGTCCCTTGCCTTGTTCGGGTCTCTGTTGCCACGTTGACCCAGGTTCTACGCGCGGGCTCTGATGGTCCCCGGTCCCGGCGGCTCCCTGCATCGTCACCCGCTGCAGTAACCGGAGCCAGCGCAGGACTGTAAGAGAGCAGACGGCAGACTCGGCAGAGGCACAGCTCTTATCTCAACATCTTCGTACCTACTTTGCTGCGGGTACGCTCATCCCACGTACCTGAATTTACTAACCCACATCAAACCCTTGGGTCGATTCCCAAACGGAAGTAGAAGCGCCTCACCGTTGCACGCGCAGAGAAAAGCGACTCTAATTATTCTGCAACCAATTGAAACGTCCCAGGGAGGATGAAATCCTGGCAACGTTTAGCTCAAGATGCATATTTCCAGACTGCAGCCTACTTCTGCGTTCAAAGAAACAAAATGAAGTTTACACATGACAAAGGATCCGGGCACAGCATCGAGTTGTGGCAAGAAGCAGAGTCTTAGCTCAGAGCAATACCTCTAGCAGATGCAGTAAAGCTCATCCCTGAGGAAGCTGTCATCCGTTGCACGCTAGCTGTTCGGAGGAAGCGGCTAGCCTACGATAAGCGCACGATTGAATCTGCCCCGCGTAACTGGTTCATGCAACCGTACTTGATGTGAGAACGATCACAGAGGGAACGAACGGCTGTATGGTTAAAGAACTACAACTCTGCTGCAGCATCACCCCGAGCCCCACAAGAACCCGCCTCAACCTCAAGTTAACATCTCCCAAAGCCCCACCGTCCATGCAATGGCTGCAGAAGCAGATGGGAGCTGCAGAACAGGATGCCTTTGGTCCCTGGACCAAAGCGTACCAAAACAGACACAGAGGAAAACTCCTGCCTGGGAAAAATATCACCAGCTATACATCTTTTTGTCCTACGTCAGCTGCAGCAGTTACCGAAAGCAGAGGGATGGAGGGAACCGAGGCACATTTGGGCTTTGCGCAACATTTCCAGAGAGGATCGTAAGCAAGGGCTTAAAAAACGGTGGTGAACTTCTGAGAAAAAACACGATTTAGGGCTCTCGAGCCAGGTCGCCCATGAGACGTGAGCAGGACTGATAAACACTCTTAGTGGTCAAACTGGGAAAAGGAACAGCACAACCAGGACTGGGCCCTGCGAGCAAAGCGAGAGGAAAGCGTCCCTATCCATCGAGGCATATAAACATCTACAGGGGTTGCTACCTACTTAGTGACCTTGATGTTTTGCAACGAGATGGAGCAAGAACTAGAATGCCAGTTTAAGGGATATGCTCTGAGGTAAGAGGCACGAGGTTGAGTTCACCTCGTCAAACACGGTGCCTGTTCTCAGCTTTGTAAGGAAGAGTTTGAGCCCAAACCCCCTTTCCCTAATTTTACCGGGGGGTGGGTGGGTGGGGTGGGATTATTAAAAATGCTTAAATTAAAAAACTTCATCACACTACAGTGATGTGCACACAACCTTTGGGAAGGGTCCAACAAACCCTTTTATATCTCAGAGACAAAGGAACGCGGTCCCATCAACAGAAGACACACTACAGCTTTAAAGGACTTGAAAGTAAAATAATTTTTGATGATAGGGGTGGAACGGGGGATGGATGTGTTAAATTAACACCAGTTGACAAAACCCCCTTGCCAGAGATCATTTAGAAGCTAGAAACACATAAATGGTTTAGTCAAACAAAGTTTTAGGGCTGGCCCTTGGGGCTTAGTTCTTCCCCTGGTATTTACCGTTGTCAATTTGCAAAAGCATCAGAGCTCAGAGGAACGCAGCAGTCTGCCCCAAAATCCCTCCCGGACTGGAGGTCTGACTACTAGACTCAGGCACACGAGTATAATCCTGCACCCGCCACGAAAGGCGAAGACTGAAGAAAAGCGTTCGACGCGCATTAACCGAGTTATAGGTTCTAGAGTAAATACCGAGAACTGAATCAGAGCCTTGCCCTGTGTTCTTGGCTGTCAACGGCCTCTGCTCATCCCCGCTGCGATGCCTAGCTGGGAAAAACTCTTCTAAAAGCGGCACCAGCACAATGCTGCAGTTTTCAATTCAGAGTTCACTGGTGTCTCGGCAAAGAGACTGTCCTCGGAGGCAGCTCAGTTCCCTTGCAAATATCTGTTCTGATCTGCGCTATAAAGATCTTGGGAGCGTTCAAAAATCTGGAAGAAAAGAAAAAGCAGCTATCGTGAATGCATCCCGAAGAGAAACACATCTGCTGACTGCACATTTAATGAGTCTCATTTAATCCAGAGTACTGCTCCGTCACCTCTGCTCTGCCTGAACCTACCTGCTGTCTCTGGCCTTCGCTTCCCCCCGCCAGCTTCCCGGAGGACAGACATCAGGTACAGACATCTTTTTACATCAGGTAATTCCCAACCACGCAGCAGCGGAGCAAACTCCTCCACGCTACGCTCAAAGCAAAAAACCACAATTTGCACAGCAGCGACGGTCGAAGGGGAAATTCCAGAGAGAAAACAACTCCCGTTCAACACCAGTTACCGAGGGAAGCGGCGGGAGCGACGCAAACGGCAGGCTTTGCTCCCTCGCGAGCCCTCTGGTTTGCTCCCGCGCTGCGAAACCATCGGGGTCCGCTGCTGCCAGCACACGACGTGCTCCAGCTCATCCTTTACAGCGTTAACGCGGAACAGCAGGGATAATTAACTTATGTTAAAAATACCAGGACTGCATTGGCACATTCAGCTTTTCCCCTAGGAAGAGGAGGGAAGAAAGAACAACTGCTGCGTGACAGATGTTAGTCCTATGCTTAAATGCATTTCTGGAAAGCGCTCGGCTATACGTGTCGAGAGATTATAGAGCGGTGTGAGAACCCGCATGGAGCAGGAGGAACTTCCCTTTAGTTATACCTACAGCAAACCGTCGGATCACCTTGCAAGAAAAAATGTTGCCAAGGAAAATGCAATTAACTTCCAGTGCGGCTGAAGCTTCTGGGAGTTGGGAAAAAACCCCAAAATTAGGGTTCTTCAGGCAGTTTTCTGGCACGGCTGGGTGGGCGCTGCTTGCAGCGCAGCTGGGGAGGAGATGGAGACACAACCACGTTAAGAGAAGGTAGCCGAAAGGCTTTCTGAGCTCATCCTCTACGGAGCGTTTTACTGCTGGAAAAATCACGGAAAACTGAAATTCGAGTGCTGGCCAGTTTTGCTTTGAGATCCCAATTTGTAAAAGACGAGGACCAGCAATGCCGAACTAACGCTGCGGAAAATCGCAGAGCCCGTAGGTGTTAGAGGAAGGAGAGACGGAGCACGAGCCCGAATGAGGATTGCAGGAGAGGAAACGGGAGAGGCGGAACGAGCAGAGAGGAGGGGAAATTCAGACAAACTTAAAGCTAGCAAAGCTCATGTAAATATTTTGGTGGCTATTCACATTACTGCCTGACAAAAATACACTTTTCTGTGACAGTCCCTGGGGATTTGGGAACGATTTGTATTTCCAAACAAATTGGCACAGGGAGCTTATATTGTCACTGGATGCATTCTTTACGTTGTGCTTAAATAGATGTCTTGTTAGTGCTAGAGTTACTGCTTCCATCGTGAAGATGGGGAGACTGGCACAATATTTAGTGTTTAGGAGAATCGTTAATATTTAGGAGAATGCCTGTTGATGGGCTATTTGTTCTATGTTCTCTTCAGAAATAAGCAGAGGCATGAATGACAGACGGCGTTCTGCCGCCCCGCCACGTACAGAAAAGATTTTTATTGCAAAGCTTTGTGGAAAATGTGCGCTCTGGTATTTTTAAACTGTTAAAGAAGGGCGAGAACTACAATGCAGACAGAGAGTGAGAAATGACTGCCTTGGTAGCGGCTCTGCCAAAGAGGACCCGGAAGGACGCGGAATTACAAACTGGTCTGGAGGCAGCAAGTCCGCTGTTGCAAAAACCCAAGTCCTGTAAAGCCAAAAGTGCTCGAATTTGGAATTCCTAGCTAGACAGTGGGAAAAGTATCTGGGAGTAAGCAGGGTGAACCTCTGACGCAGCTTGGGGAGGGAGGCTGGGAATATCCATCACTGGGGATTTAGAGGAGCAGATATTTTCCTGGTTGTTCAACCTGAGAAAAGAAAAGAGAAAAGAGAAAAGAGAAAAGAGAAAAGAGAAAAGAGAAAAGAGAGAAGAGAAGAGAAGAGAAGAGAAGAGAAGAGAAGAGAAGAGAAGAGAAGAGAAGAGAAGAGAGAAAAAGGAAAGAAAAGATATTTCCAAGCTAAGTGCAGTAGGCCAGGTTTATAAATTCACCATTTTTTCATAGGATCTTTTCCAAGTAGTTGCCAATTTTTTTTGCTGTGTGTACCATTAGAAGCACCCTCAGATTTGCAAATTTAAGTTTAGAGTCGGGTAGGTTACTCTTTTGTAACTTTTTCCAGATTACCGAGGGCTAGCCCGGCTGAAAACCAGTGTGAGGAACGGGGGGAAGAAGAAGTTGGAAAACGGAGCAATCAAAGGTCAGAAGTGCCAGAACTGAGGAGTATCCGAGTAACTTTAATTCGACTGCTTTGGACACATGCACAGAGAGCTTAATTACACAATCTCTTACAACTTTCCCTCCTCCTCTAGCATATAGGGTTTTTTTTTTCATTCAGCGTTCTGTAGGCAATCCAAGCCTTACCTACGCGTCCCTTCCAAACACTGCGTACATATCGACTGTGTCCGTTTCACACCGAATTTCTTCTTTCTTTTGCTTTTGGAGACGGTCAGTATGGATCCGTATCGGATCATCACAAAAACCCTGACGCCAAATGAACTCGTCTATCACACCCCTCTGAGGTAGGGACGTATCATTCACCCCATTTTATCGGTGGGGAACATAGGCACAGGCAGAATAAAGCCAAAGTGATCCAGTCTCCCTTATCAGGAGGCTCAGCTTGAGATCCCGACAGCTTTTCCAGAGCCCTCGCAATTACTACAGCACTTCACTCGTTCAACGCGCAGCTTTCAACAGCTGGTAGCGCTGACCGCTTCCGTGCATCAGGCCTCGGAGTACCAGCAAACAAAGGAAAACAAAGGGTGATGCAAGCGGTGATCATCTGCAAGAAGTCTTATGAAAAACGGCACAAACCCCTTTGCAAAGACAGGCACGGAGTTTGGTTCTTGAAAGCCGCTTGCTTTCCCTCCGATCCCTTCGCCAACGCCTTTCTCCTGCAATGGAAAAGAGCAGCTGCGCCGTCGGTAACGTAACCCTCCGTCCCACAGTCCCAGCTAGTTCCCGGAGCAGGAGGCAGCGTGCGGAGCAAGGCTCCAGTGAAAAGCACACGCGAATATCCATAAATTAGGACGGCACGAGCGAACCTTGCGGGCCACCAACGCCTGCATGCTGCCCTCAGCTTCTGGGGAATTCCTGGGCAAGCCTCCCAGCACAGGAGGAGCCAAGCCACTTGAGAGTCTTCAAAAGCAAGCTGCAAAAGCATTCGCTCCGTCCGCCGGCCCCGCTCGGCCTCGCCGCTCGCAGAGCGCGTTACCGCTGAAGAACAAGGAACCCCAGCCAAAGAGAGCCACCCCTGTCCCCGAGAGGCACGGTAGGATCCAGGCTCCCCGCCTCCTTCCCCGGCTCTGCGGGACTCCGGCGCTGACGATGCCACCTATTCCTCCCACCGCGGATAAAACCATCGGCGTGCTCTGCAATTCCCTGGAGCGCGAATCTTGTCCTCGCTTCCCTCCGCCCCCTCCTGCCTTTTCGTTCCTCCGCCTCGGTGGGAAGCGCTTCTCTCCGCTCTTACTCCCCCTCTCCCTCCGCATCGTGCCAACACCGTGTGCTCGGAACAACGACCAGATGGGAATACTTGCAAGAGCCTGGGGTTAACCCGTGTCTTTTATCCCACGTACTCCGCTGTTTTGAAATGCAGATTCTATTGCACGCGATTTGTAGCGTAAAGATTTAACGTTAATCGTGTGTAGTAGGTTGGTATTGCTTGTGAAATCTATCTCCCTGCTCGTATTGCACGTTGAACATCTCGGATACGGAAAACAGAAAAGACGACAGATAACATTTTAATGTCTCAAAAGGGAAGGTACTATTGGAAACAGGAAAAAAATACTATTTTTAATGTGCGTATGCATATATATATATATGTAATAGTCCTCTCTCCCTTCTCTCTACGTCAATTGGTGCGTCGCACCTATACATTCACAGACGTTCTGTCGGCACTGTGCTTAGTGGGGCTGGGCAGAGAGCCTCAGCTTCAGCCGTCTGCCAGCAACCGACACGAAGGGCGATCTTTTCCTCCAATTAATCTCTGCGTGGCAAATGATCAAGATGAAGAAACAGCTAGACACAAACTTCTGCCCACGGGATGGATTTCCCCCGCCGCGGTTAAGAAACCCCTCCGACCGGCTGCGTTTCCAGCCAACAACTCCAAGGCAGGAGCCGTCATCCTTCCCTGTTGAATACTGGTACGTCGGATGGGTCTGAAACAACTAAAAGAAGGAACGTGTCTCTTTTTTTTTTTTTTTTTTATTTACAGCAGCTACCCTGTACTGAGCTAGCGATTTCCACGTGCCACTCCGAGCGTTTCGAGGTAGCCTGTCGCTTAGGAAGATGAATTAGCAAATCGTTAATTACGGTGGCGGGCAGGCACCTCGAGGCTAGGCCAGTACCTCTGGGTAGAGCACGAACACAAAACACGTCCAGCCGGCGTGAGAAAGCCGGCAGGTACATCCAGCGTACACCTTTCTAGACGTTAATGTATGTAAGAGAGCCCCGAGGCTGCGGGTTGACGTTTCGCGTGATGCCTCGGCATGTGGAAGGAACAATCTAATTACATCCACCACAGAAACGCCAAAACGACGTTTTGCGATCTAAAACCTCGATTTATGCTTTGGCCTTTCTGAAAAGCCAACTTTTAATCCATGTCATCTATCAGGAGTTCCTGATATTTTATTTTTACCTCGAAGCTTTAAAATACCGTTGCCTTTGTGGAGGTACAGGTGGGGAACTGAACTCGGGCGTGACAATATTAGGAAGAAAAAGCGGTGTCAGCCCATGAAAGGTGCTGCAGGTTTTGGAGAAACAAAGCGGCGAAAGATCTGGCTTTAGCTTTTTCCAACACGCCCGAGTCCAGAAGCGCCTTGTCCCTTGGCCGGGGGCTTTTTTCCTTTGGAAAAAATTCCGTGACAGAATTCAGCCCTTTTTAGGCAAGACCGGATCACCCCTAAACACCCAGAGCCGTGATTTTGCAGCAGTGACGGGCTAAGCGATAACGACCTGCAAGCACGTAGGATGCGGAGGGCAACCGAGACCCTTCACGTGAACCATGGTTTCACCTCTACAGAGAAGAAAAAAGCCCAATGGGTGAATCTCGTTTCTCCAGATGCTCAAATTTGCTCGGTTTTGCATCAACGCAATGAAATTTTAATGACTCCGGATGAAAGTGAAAGGACAGGGGAGGTCAACAGAAGACATCACCACGCTAGCATTAACAACGTAAAGATGCTATACCCATCGCCCAACGGAGAGCGTGCCCTACAGCCGGGAAACAACTTGTCTATACGGCATCCTCCGCAGGTACGAGGAAGATGCGCCCGACGCCAGAGGGACGATTTGTTTCGGCAAAGGCTGTGGGGCGACAGCATCGCTCGGGTTTACGCAAGTAGCTTACGATATGTCGAGCGTAGCCTTTATTTCCGCTCTTACTTGGATAAATTCTTTTATTTCGGATGCAACCTGGAAAGGACCGGAGGGGTAGGGTGGGAAAGGTGAGTTTTAGACATCACAACACATTAAGTAATTAAAAATAAAGGGCATTTTAATTTTGGAGGAAGCAGCGTAGAAAATTAAATGGAAGGTATACTTTTCTTTAAGAATTATTTTATAAATTGTATATATATATATACTGTATGTACAGCAAAAGTAGGAATGCCATGGAACTAAAACCACTTAGTAATTAATTTTCGACCTGGTGCAAAATCTACCCAATAAAAATACACAATAATAACCCTTTTTCTGCTATAAAAATTACTACGCTTGGATAAAAGGGCTGCAAGTCAAGCGAGCAGTAGGCTTCCTAACCTCTACCAACTCCCTTCCCTGTGAGTTTAGGTCACTTCAGTAGGTCATGGGGGGGAAAAATAAAGATGCAATCATTAGACTACGACATCTCTAGCAGAAAAAAAGTGCGCGGACATTGATTTTGGTAGTTGCTTGCTTTTTTTTTTATAAAGGATGGGGTTTTAATACTTTTACTTGGGATTTTACAAACACGGTAGTACAGATTTGCAGAGCCAGGGGTTGTAAAAGGGCACTGAAACACAAACGCGGCCAGCGGTACCTGCAGCCGCCTCTTCCTCACGGCTCTCGCCTCACCTCAACGACGCCTCCGAGGAAGAGCTTTGCCTCCTTTCGACTACATTTTCCCTTGCAGCCTTGCCGAAAACCTAAGGGATGAGGGCGCTTAAAAGCAGAAATCTTACAAAGGGCCGCGACAAAGAGCTCGCAACCAGCTCTCGGTGACAACGACGCGTTTATCCAGACCGGTAGTAGGAGAAAACTGCCCCCTCTTTAGACTGCGTACTTCAGATAAATAAGGTTATTTCGCTACGAGCTACTACAGGCTACAATATACTCACATAAATATATTAATGCCTATACGTGAATATGGGTTTGTATATATCGGATACAGATAAGAAACACTTACGACGACGAGTAGATTACCGATAACCGCCGCAGCTTCTTGCTGGGTAAAGTCCATCACCCGGACCGGACGTGAGGAACCCGCGACGGACGGCGGGTTTTGCCATCCCCTCCGGAGCGGCCGGCGGGTCGCCCTCGCCACACCAGTGCAAAACGCTTCCCGACCCTTCGTTAGCGTGCCCCTGCCTCCGTACTTAACCGAGGACGCTGGCTCGATGGGCCGGACTCGACACAAACCCCCCCGCCCCGGCTGCAAGGCAGGGGAATAATCCCCCTTCACCCGGGATAAGGTTTTTAAGGACCATCTCAGCTTCCATGCCAACAGCGAGGAAAGACACGTACGAGGGAGCCGCTAGACTCGGCTTTGTCGAGACTATACACGAAAAGCTTGGGTTTAAGCCTCGGCAGCAACGATTTGCGGAAGGGGCGAGGAGCCGCAGCGACGGCGGAGCCGAGGATGCTCGGCGGCTCTGCGAATCGCAACTTAAAAACCAAAAATTCATCCCACTCCCGGTGGTTTGAGAGGATCCTCAATACAGCGCCTGTCCTCCTCTAATTTACGAGCGGAGCTGGACCGAGCAAGTCCGATAGGTCTCTGACAGACACGCGCATGCGGGAGACGGCTTCTTTCAGCCTTAGACTACGTTACCGAAGCATCCCCTTACCAGAGCGGGAGCAGAAATGTGCTCCTAGTATTATTTACACAATATAAAGTGCATTATGATTTAATTATTGAAGTGACAGACTTTCTGCCGGGACCATACAATTTTGAAACAGAGGTGAGGGCTTAAATAGGAAATTCTCTCGTGAGAGAAAGAGGTTCAGACTGGTGCTCTTCACCCTGTCCTCCTAAGGATTGTTTTTGGCCGTTCTTTCTAGTGCAAATAAGCTTGTGTTTTCTCAAGTTTAAGGGACGTGGCAGTTTCGGAACAAACGTTTAAAACGCATTAGGGATTCGGCGTTCCCGAACATCGCGATGGGCCCTTTTCCGCGATGGCCGCTCTCGGAAGCCGAAGATGCGCTGCCAAAAAAGAACAAAGAACCCGTTTCCCAATCTCGCCGTTCAAGTCTTGCATCGCCACGCTTCCAGCGAGCCTGTCCTACCCTGCGACGACAAGACCTGCAACCATCGGCGCTTTCCGTCACGGTGGAAACGCGTGGCTAGCGGTTCAGCCGTGGGCGATCGGCTACGAACGTGAAGATCCCGATCCAATTTTGGATACTAAGGTGCATCCCGTGCCTGGGGAGTAAATACATTACTGGATCCTACGGGATACCCACGTGCCGGAACCGAGCCCGAGCCGGTAGCCAGCAGACGCGGAATTCCCGGGTGATATTTACAATAAACTAACGCCATCGGAAGGCCAATTCTTAAGAAAAGGAGGGGGGGGCTTAAAAAAAATGGGCAGCAATAAGGAAAGCCATTATGCATCTTTTTTTTTTTTTTCTTTTAAAATGGTGAAGAAAATATCCCTTTCCGATTGCTCTGCCCGTCGCAAGTGGTTTCCTCACCAGGGAACACGGGGAAGGCATGATCACGTACAACACACGCGGTCACTCGGGCTCATTCCAACGTAGGAGCTTTTACGATCCCGCGAGGCAAAGGTAGGCTGGGACGGGGAGATGCCAAGGTCGTTGGGGAGGAACGCCACGTAGAAACGGGAAGGGGAAGGAGAGCGTAAAAAGTTTGTACATTCATAGCTCCGGTTTGTTGGAATATCAGTTAATTTTCTACTCCAGGCACTGTGACGGGCAGCAGCAGTCAGCGATACGCTAACGTACGCATCAAGGACTCATTCATTAAATTCTGGTTTCACACCAATAATAGGACGTAGAGTTATTTTAATGTTGGTTTTGTGGTTTTTGTTTTTTTTTAACTGACCTGTTCAAACCTTTGGGACCAAAGCCCTAAGAGCGACGATGAACCGGTACCCCCTTTCCCCCGCCCCAAGCTGATTCATCACGGTCCGCTGGATGTTCAAGCGGTGGAGCGAGAACACCTCTCCGAGAGTTGAGAAAGTACCTGAAAGAGCGATCTGCGCAGAAACGGATGGGAGTTTTTGACACTAAGCCGAAGGCTTGGTTGCTGTAACTGCTATGGGTGGTTTTACCTAAAGGGGGAATCACCTAAAACAGTGAAATTAACTTTCTCACTTCTTGTCACAACCGTAACATTTTCCTAAAGGTTCTTTGGTGACTTTGGTGCGAGCTTTTATTTTTTTTCTTTTTTTTTTTCTCTTTTTTTTTTTTTTTTTTTTTAAAGTTAAAACAGATCGACTAGTTTTAGTACCCAAACTAAAGTCCAGATTATCCTCTTGGTTCCCACCCCTGCCTCCCCAACTTTTCTCGTTATGGTTGATGACGTTAACGGGTAATAGCGTTCGGATTGAGCGTGGCCGTGCAGCGTGCAGGTGGGTCCAGACTAAGAGCGATGAACGGTCTGGTTGGAGATAAATAAGTTCCTCGACAGATTCAAAAAAAAATAACACGTAACGGTTGCAATGGAAAAACAGCCGGCCCACGTGCGCGCTAGGCCACTCTGTAAAAAACCGATTCAAACCTTTATAAATATCGGATTAGACACGTTATTGGAAGTACCTGGGGCTCAATCAAACTCCCGCTGGTTTCAGAGCGGAAGGAGCCGGTCGCCCGGCAGCTGGACAAGCCCCTTACGTTATCAGTATTCACGTTTTAAGGAACGACAAAGAATTTTCACGATCTTTCGTCAACCTCCTAAACAGATCATCCTAGACGTTTTCCCTCCAGGCAAAGAGTTGACATCGGGAGATGTAAAATTTACGTTACGGAGCGGGACGACGCTGAAACCTGGTGGCGGGCGATGGGGGATGGAAGCTCCGAGCGGCAGGAAGGGGGGGATGGCACGGCACGGATGGCATCTCCTGACAACAACAGCAACGCCTGTCGACTCAACGCGACGGAGAACCCGACGCGGCGTTAGCCATGGCTTCCGAAACACGCTGCGGGTGAGCGTGAGAGATGCCTTTTTACACGAATCTAACGGTGCACCAACCCCCCCGCCCCGAGGTCTTTCTCGCCGCGGGAGGAGAAAAACGTCTGGGTGTTTTTCCTCACACGGGTAACATCACGGCCTTTTGTGAGAGAAGCCGGGGGCCTCGGTCGCGGCGGCCCCCCCACCTCCGAATACCCGCTCCGCAGCCGCCTGCTGGAACCCGTAACACCCCTCATACAAAAATATCTTTTGAAATTTTGGACAAATGCATTAAAAATTAAAAAAAAAAAAAAACCCAAACAAAAAAATCATCAGCCTCGCACGGGCAGAACGCGTAGGTGAGGAGCGGGTTAGTATTCGTCGCCATTAATTCAGAAAGCTTAGCACTCGAGCAGAGCTTCGCTATCCCGGGATACTCGGGCTATTCGGTCAGCACAAAACTACGAAATGAATAACAGATCTTGCGCTCTTCGCCAGCACGTTATAAAGGTCTGACCAGTTCCTGAGGTTTTACCCACACAGAACATCGTTTCAGACTCCGTGACCGGCAGATGCCAATTTTAAAACCTCCACCTCTCCTCAAACACACCCCAGCAATTCACACAAAGTGGGTTTTTGTGGAAAATGCCCTGCGGCTACGCTGCTCAGCCTTTCGACCGAGCACAGGCAGAATTCAGTCCCGGAAAACCCATCATAAGCAGAAACCGATACATTTCAGCATAAGGTTTGGGTTTTTGGTTTGGTTTTTTTTTTTTTTTATCACGTTGAAGTGCAACACAAGCCTTATCTAGACTATTTAAAGGTCAGAGTGCCGGATTTTTATTTTTTTTTTGTGCTGATACGCGCACTTCTATAGTCTTCGACACTCGAAGCAGCTGACTCTTAGGGACTCGGGAGGTTGGTACTTTCATGAGACACACAGAGATGTTTTGGGCGGAATTTAACGTGATAACCAGACTCCTACGACATTACGTACTGGAGTTAGCAAGAACTACCGGAAAAAGGACTTTACAAAAAAATGGGGCAACTTGAAATGACTACAGGTCAGTCCCTCTCACCAATTTCTGCTTGTTTTGTTTTGTTTATTTTGCCAGACGGCCGGTCCAATGCACTCTATTCGAGACCCTCTTGCTCTTCACCACTGTCCCCTCTGGCATCCATTCTTTTTTCTTTATGGCTGTTGTAAATTCTCCTCATCTCTTCTTCGTACTTGATAAAATTTTCCCCGAACCGTGTCCACGCTTTGTACGGAACCGTGATGGTGTTACGGTAGGGCGGCCTCACCTCACTTACCTTCAGGAAAATGCCGTACCTGTTGGATCCCACGTCGAAGTAGAAACGCTTGTTGTCCACTCGGAAGGAAGTGCCCTCGGGGAGCTCCGGGGGCTCATCGCCTCCCCCCCGGCGATCCTCTATGTCCCCCTCGCCGTACTCTTCGATCAGCTGGACCAAAGCATCCCTGAACTCAATCATCCCTTGCGCCGGAAGGACGATCGTCTGCTCCTGTCCCAAGCTGTGGCCAAAATAACCCATCATGCCAGGTCCCCTACTCATGGTTTGTCTAATCCGCAAGAAGCGCCCTCGCTGATTCTCCTTCAGGTCCAGGTAATACTTCCTGTTGTCCCTCTCGATGTACTCCGTTTTGAGGACGCTGTGAGGGTGCTCTTCGGAGCCCACAGACGCCGGAGGCGAAGGCGGCGGGAGCTGCTGTCGCCTCCGGGGATGCTGCTCTTTGCCATCGCTGTGCTCGTGCCGGTGGCCGTGGCCGCCTTTCAGGCCCAGGTGGGCGTAGTGCTCGATGAAGTCCCCCAGGCAGTCCTTCAGCTCGGCGGCCACGGACAAGGAGAGGGTCAGCTTGCTTTTCCTGATATTGTCCTGCCTGCCTCTTCCTATCCAGACCTCGGCGATCTTCAGGAAGCGGCCGCGGGAGCTCTGTTTCACATCCAGATAAAACCGCTTTTTCTGGATGTCCACCCTCTTGGAGGCCAGCTCCTGGATCTCCATGCAGCCCCCCTGGGAGGAGGCCGGGTAATGGTACTGCTGCTGGGACTGGGAATAAATGCTCCTGTGCAGGCCGGAGCCTCCCAGGTTCCTTCCTCCTCCTCCTC
Organism: Aramus guarauna; assembly: GCA_013400195.1. NCBI lineage: Eukaryota > Metazoa > Chordata > Aves > Gruiformes > Aramidae > Aramus > Aramus guarauna. The sequence continues at coordinate 84,960 of VXBL01002074.1, read as the reverse complement.
CTCCTCCTCCTCTCCCTCTTTCCATCTTTACCAATCAGCTGGAAATAATACATAACAGAGACACAGATGACAACATCAGCATCAGGGGCCTGCTCGGCTTCTCGGCGGCGTCTCTGATCGGCGCTGCTCTCCCTACAAAGACGCCTGCATCCCTCTCCGCTGCCACGGCACGCAGCATCGCAGCAAAAGGAGCCCGGGTGCTCTTCCCCTCCCCTGCTCCGGCTCCCACCGGCCGGCCGGCGTCTTCCCAGACAAGGCAGCCCTCTTTCCAGCACCGTGCCGCCCCAATGCCCTCGTCCTCAGCCCTCCCTGCCCTGCAGACCCCCTCGTGCTCCCCCCCC